>NC_069401.1:106823815-106841315 GCF_026875155.1 Cherax quadricarinatus | reverse complement strand
GAAACAAATATACCCTTTTGGGCTATGCTTCACTTCTTTTTAAATTTTTTTTTGGAACTCCAGGGATTGAAGAAAAATATTTACCTCTCTCACCCCGTGCTGGTTATCGCTTAAAAAACCATTTTTCTTTTCCAAATATTTTTCCACCCACCTGCGATTTTTCCTTTAATGGGCTTTGGGGTACATGTTTTTGTAATGGTGTGTGTTGTGTGTGTTGTGTGTGTGTGTGTGTGTGTGTGTGTTGTTGTGTGTGTGTGTGTGTGTTTTTGTGTGTGGTGTGTGTGTGTGTGGTTGTGTGTGTTTTTTGGGGTGGGTGTGAGTGTGTTGGGGGTGTGTGTGTGTATGTGTTTTTGGGTGTTTTGTTATGTGAACTCCCCTTTGTTGAAATCATTAAATTTTTGGGTTTACAAGGGGTCGTTAAACAGCTCCGGGCCCCACCTTTTTCACTGGTCGTACTGGGGTAAATTTTCCCTGGTCCATGAGCTTTACCCATACCCTTTTTTAATGCTTGAAAGGATCTCGCCTCCATTACATAAACTTTCCGACTTTTCCCCTTTTCCCTGGAAACCTTGTGGGAAAAAGAATTTTTTCCCTAACTTTCCCTGCGATTAAATTTTAAGTCTTTCAATTTTCCAATTTTTTTGCCCCCTTTTGTTTGTGCCCCATCTCTGGAGAAACCTGTCTCTGTCCCCCTTGGGTAAATTCCTCTCAGTATTTTATTTTCTTTTTAAGATACCTCCAATCTCTCCTGCTTCCAGGTCGTCAGGTCTTTTTCCCTTTTAAACCTTTTTCCCCTTTGGGACATGTTTCCTTAGCCCCGGGGACTGGGTTTTGTTCCCAAACCTTTGAACTTTTCAAATTTTCCCTTTACGGCTTGGCAGGTGTGGGTTTCAACGGGTTTCCCTGCTATCCAATATCGGCCGGACTTTAACAGGGGTTTTTACAGGGTCCCTAAAAGGGTTTCCCTTTTTAAAATGCCCGGAATGCTATTTTTAAGTTTGCTGGGTACCCATATGCTGTAACAGTTTTTGGGTTGATGGGGCGCCCCCGGAGAGGTGCCCGGTTTTAAACTTGCCCCGGGATCCTTTTCCTTGGGAGTGATTTTTGGGTAGGTCTTGGCCCTTTTGATTGTCCCCGGGCGCGGTCTTCTTTTTTCCCTTTCCCCCCAATTTCATGATTTTTACACTTGGGGGGTTTTTTAAAACCCCAAAAAGCCAGTTTCTAGATTTAAAGGACGCCCCCGGGTCCAGACCCTTTTTTGTTCTCCCTTGGGTTTTAAAAACCGTTAAAATTCTTCCAGCAACTTAAATTCATCTGAAAAACAGGGCACTTTGAGTCTTTTCCTTCCGCCCACTTTCGTTCACATATACCGGAAAACCAGCCCCGGTTTATGACTGCCCCTTTTAAAACCCCCGATTGTCACAGGCGCCCATTTTGTTTCCTCGTCACGTCCCAATAACACGTGTTTTTTTCCCCGAAAAGGTTTCCCCTGACCCTTTTGAAAGGGGCCTTGTGTTATACCCCCTGGCCCTTCCTGTTTTTGCAGTAATCTTTGTGGGAAACTGTGTCAAAACCCTTTTACAGTCCAAGGGAAAACCCCAATTACCACCCCTTCTCTTTTGTCTTATTGCTGTAAACCCCCGTCACAGAGCTCCCAATAGGTTTTGTAAACAGGTTTTCCCCGTCCCTAAAAACCGTGCTGGCTTTTTTCGTTTGGGTCAGTAATTCCTTTCTAGGTGTTTCCAAACCATTCTTTTTCCTGTTTATCTTTCCCCCTGACTTTGCATATTTATACAAAACAGTGAAAAGGGGCGGTTTTTAATGTTTTTGTTATTTTTGGAAGATTGTTGTTAGTGGACTTTATACTCTTTCTGCCCCCCTTTTTTCAGGCCCATGGAGAGAAGTTGCCCAGCCCCATCGCCTGGACTGGACTTTCGTAATGTATACGGAAAAGGGGGTTTAATAGCCCTTTGCCCCCGGGCCCAGTTCGGGTCCCCCTCTTAAAACCCACAAAATGGTCACGGGGGAAAGGGAATTTTCTTTTCCCCAACTTCCCCATGGATTTTAAAAGGAAATAAACAAAAAACGGGAAATTTAAAAAAAAAAATTTAAAAAAAGAAAACCCAAAGGGGGGGAAATTTTTATGCTTGTACGGGGCCATGTGTGGTGTGCCCGGAGTGTAAGTAGAAGTAGCAAGACATGTTTATGAGACAGAAAGGACATCAACAATCCTCCCACGGGTTTAAACAATTACAAGTTTTCTTTTTTCATTTAAACTTTGGGAAGGCCGGTGAACCCCCCCCTGGGGGTTTTGGGGTCAACAAACCTAGGGGGGAAGGAAATAGTCCGTCGATTCAAATAAAATTTTTCCCACCATTTCCCTAAAAAATTGTGTGTTTAACTTTTAACCCAAGGCTACTTTACAGGAATGATTGTTTTTCAGTATATATTTATATATATATTTATATATTTATATATATTATATATATTTTTTTATTTATATATATATTTTATTATAAAATATATATATATAAAATATTTTTTATATTTGTTTATATATTATATTTTCATACATGTAAACCTTACAAATTTTTTGAAATTCTGCCCTTTACAGATGTCCAGGGATTTTCTCGACCCCCGGCCAAAAAAAACGTGTTATTTAAAATGAAGGGGTTATTGAAGAATTTAAAAAAGACGGGAAATTGGAAAAATTTTGGGTTTGGTTTAAAGGAAAAATAAAAACTTTTTATGCATTTTCTGTTCCAAACCCAGTTGTTTGTACGTTTTCCCTCAAAGAAGGGGTTTTTTAAAAAACGTTCATCAAAAAATTAAAACAAAAAAAACCCGGCAACAAAAAAAGGGGGGTTTTTTTTCTCGTGAAATGAGCAAGACAAAAAAAAAATTTTTGGGTAGTTTTAGGAAATTTATTTTGGGTTTTTCCTAATTTTCCAAAAATTTGTTAAGATAGCTTTGAGGTTCCAAAGTTATTGCCCCAAAAACGGAAAGCCACTTTGTGATGCGAAGTACTTAAAAAAAACTTGGTTGAATGTTTTTCCTCTCCTTTTGACACTTTCAGGGAAAAAGGAAAAAAATTTTTTCAGCGGAAATTTAAGATTTGTCTCTGGTAGAAAGACGGTTTAAAAATAAAATTAAGCTGGAAAAATTAAAGCGGGAAATTTTCTAACAAAGGATTTGGGGTTTTATGTAATTTTTTTTCTTTTCTGTGTTGATGAAATTTACGACACTACCTTATATCTAGGCTTGCCTTTTTTTTTGATTTTGTGGCGGGTTTACGAAAATAAAGTTGAAAAGGGTTATTAATCTTATTTTACTACCTGAGCATAAACCCCTGTTGTTTGGGAACCTACCTGAGCATTCCCTTTTTGGTTTTTTTTAAAACTACCTTTAGGGTACCACTGTTGTTGTAACACTACCTGAGCTTTTCCGTGTTTTGTATAACCCCTAATGGCATATCATTTTTTGTTGTAACCCCACCCGAGCATCCAAGGTTTTTGTAAAAAAAAAAACCTGGCCTACCACTGTTGTTGTAAAAACTAAACCGAGAAACAAGGGGTTTTTTCAACAAATACCTGAGATACCCTGTTGTTTGTAACACTTTCCTGAAGGGATACCACTGTTGTTGTTTAAAACTGCCTGGGGATTCCACTGGGTTTTTCTAACAATACCTGAGCATTTCCACTGTTGTTTTTAAAAAATAATGGGGCATGGGCCCCTGTTGTTTGGGAAAAATACCCCGAGCGTTTCCCCTGTTTTGTTGAACACTACCCGAGGGGGTTTAAAAAAAATTTTTTGTTGTAGCACTATCTGAGCATTTCCTCTGTTGTTGTTTAAAAACTACCTGAGCAAAACCACTGTTGTTGTTTTAAACTATCCGAGATACCATGTTGTTGTTTAAAAACCAAAGAGCATATCAAAAATTGTTTTTAACTAAACCCGGGGCGTACCCTTTTTGTTTTAACACTACCTGAGATTTCCCTGTTGTTGTAACACTTTCCTGAGGTAAACCCCTTTTTGTTATAACTCTACCCCGAGCATACCAAGTTTTGGGTTTTAACACCCACCCTTTTGGGATGCCAATGCTGTTGTAACACTACCCGAGGATACCCGGGTTTTTGTAACCTACCCGAGCATACCACTGTGTTGAAACCTACCTGAGAATACCAAGTTTTGTAACCTACCCGAGCAAGCCAATGTTGTTGTAACACTTCCCGAGCGTACCACTGTTGTTGTAACACTTTCTTGAGAAAACCACTGTTGGGGGTTTAAAACTTTCCTGAGCATTAAAATGTTGTTTTTTTTTAACACTACCTTTAGCATAACCCCTGTTTTTTGTTTAAAACTTTCCTGGCATTCCCCTGTTGTTGTCACACTTCCCCCAGCGTACCCCCCTATTGTTTTTAAAACTACCCGAGGTTCCACCCGTTGGTTGGTAACCCCTTTACCCGGATACCACTGTTGTTTTAACACTACCTGAGGTACCACTGTTTGGGGGTTTAAAACGGATCAGGCAATTTAACCCCTTGGGTTTTTGAAATCCCCTTCCGGGGCTTCCACTGGTTTTTAACACTACCTGAGCCCCCCCTGTTTTTGTAAATCACAACCCTGGGGCTTTTCCAATTTTTGTTGTAACCTAACCCCGAGCATACCCACTTTTGTTTAGGGACTTCCTGAGCATACCCCTGTTTCTTGTAACCCCTACCCGAGCATCCCCCTGTTTTCTGCAACCCCCTACCCGAGGGATACCAAGTTTTTTGTAAACCGCTACCCGGGATACAACTGTTTTTTGAAAAATACCCTGAGCCCCCCCATGTTGTTTTTAACCCCTTTCCCGGCCCTACCCCTGTTGTTTTTAACAATTTCCTAGAAAGCCACTGTTGTTTAACCCCCCATCAGCAGCCACTGTTTGTTGTTAACCTACTGAAGGTTGACTGTTTTTTTTAACACAACCCGGGGTACCAAAGTTGGGTTTTTGCCTATTGAGCTTTCCACCCGTTGTTGTTAAACACTACCTGGCTTAAAACCCTTGTTGTTGGGAAACCAATTTTTCCGGGGAAACCAAAAGTTTTTTTGTAACACTAAACCCGAGCCCTATCCCCTGTTGTTTTTAACACTACCGAGCGTACCCTTTTTGTTTTAGCACTATCTGAGCATACCAATGTTGTTGTTTCCTACCTGAGCATTTCCACTGTTGTTGTAACATATCTGAGCTACCACTGTTGTTGTAAACACTTCCAGAAAGGGATATTTATGTTGTTGTAACACTACCTGGCGTAACCCCTGTTGTTGTTTAAAAACTACCGAGATTTAAATGTTGTTGTTAAAAAACTACCTGAGCGTTTCCAAATGTTGTTGTAACTCCAACCCGAGATTACCCTGCTGTTTTAAAAACTACCTGGGCATAAACCCCGTTGTTGTAACCTCCGAGCAAGCCACTGTTGTTGTAAACCCCTTCCTGAGCGTACCATGTTTGTTGTAACAATACCTGAGGGGTTTTAATGTTTTTTTGTAAACATAACTGAGCAAAAAATGTTGTTTAACACTTTCCTGAGCATTCCACTGTTGTTGGAAAAATACTGAGATTTCCTGTTGTTTTCTCCTTTCCCGGCGGGAACCAATATTTTTTGTAACACTCCCGAGGGTTAAACCCCTGTTGTTTTTAACGTATGAGCATTTCCATGTTGTTTTTTAAAACTACCCCGAGGTACCAATGTTTTTTGGGAAACTTCCTGGGTCATACCAATGTTGTTTTTAACAAAATACCTGAAACGTACCCCCTTTTTTTTGTAAACCCCTGGGGGCATACCCCTGTTGTTGTAACACTATCGAGCATAAAGATGTTGTTTTTAAAAATTACCTGCGCATTCCCCCTGTTGTTGTAAAAACTACCTGGGGAATTTCCCCTGTTGTTGTAACTACCCGGGCCCTAACTGTTGTTTTTAAACACGACCTGAGCATACCATTTTTGTTGTAACCCCTACCTGAGTATACCCCCTGTTGTTGTAAAATTCCTGAGCGTTCCAATGTTGTTGTAACCCGATCAGAGCCCTACCCTTTTTGTTGCAACACTACCCCGAAACCCTAAACCCCTGGTTTTTAACCCCTACCTGAGCATACCCCTTTTTGTTGTAACCCCTACTGAGCATTTCCAATGTTGTTGTTAAACCCCTACCCGGCATACCCCTGTTGTTGTAACACTACCCGGGCATCCCCCTTTGTTTGTAAAAAATACATGGGGCGTGCCCCGGGTTTTTTGGGAAAAATTTCCTGAGGTACCACTGTTGTTTTAAACTTCAAAGAGCTTTTCCACTTTTTGTTTTGTAACATAAATGGCCAAAACAACTGTTGTTTTTTTAACACTTCCCGAGGTACCCTTTTTTGTTTTAACCCGGGTCCTGAGCATTCCACTGTTGTTTTTAACACTTCCCGAGCATACCCCTGTTGTTTTTTAACCACCCCCAGCATACCAATGTTGTTTTTTAACACGACCAGGCATTTCCACCGTTGTTTGCAAACACTTTCCCGGCATACCCCTGTTGTTTTTTAAAAACCCACCCGGGCATACCACTTTTTTGTTGTAACATACCCGAGCATACCAATGTTGTTGTAAAAAATACCTGGGAAAACCAATGTTTTGTAACACTTCCTGAAACATTTTTATTTTTTTGTAAAACTAAAATGAGGTGTCCTGTTTTTTAACATTTCCGGGGCATACCCTGTTGTTTTTAACACAACCCCGAGCTTTCCCTGTTGGGTTTTAAACAAACCTTTTAAAAATTTTTAATGTTGTTTTAACACTACCCCGAGCATTTCCCCTGTTGTTTTTTAAAACTACCTGAGCATCCACTGTTTTTGTTAAAACTTCTGGCTACCCTGTTGTTTTTAAAAACTTTCCGGGGAAAAACCACTTTTTTGTTGTAAAAATTTTATTTAGGGGTGCAAATGTTTTTTTTGTAACATTAACCCGGCATACCACTATTGTTGTTTAAAACACCCGAGATGCCCCAGTTGTTGTAACACTAAACCCGAGCATACCCAAATGTTGTTGTAACACTACCTGAGCTTTCCCTGTTGGTTTGTAACACCACTGGAGCATACCACTGGGGTTATAACACACCTGGGTACCACTGTTATTGTAACACCCCAAAAACCCAGCATTCCCTGTTGTGGTTAAACAATACCTGAGCATTCCCCCTATTGTTGTAAAAAGTACCTGAGGGAGAAACCCCTGTTTTTGTAACCGACCTGGGGCGCCCCCACTGTTGTTGTAAAAACCCACCTGAGCGTACCCCCTTGTTGTAACAAATACCCGAGCATCCCACGTTTTTTGTAAACTACATGAGCATACCACTTTTTGTTTGTAACACTTCCTGGGATTCTACTGTTGTTTTTAAACAGACCGAGCATTCCCTTTTTTGTTGTTTAAAAGGGAATACCTCTGGTTTTTGTAACCAAAGACCTGGCATACCCCCTGTTTTTTTTGGGGAACACTACCGGATTTCCACGTTTTTTGTAAAAACCCACCCGAGATACATCTGTTGTTGTAAAAAAAACCTTGAGATATCACTGTTGTTGTAAAAACTCCCTGAGCATTTCCCCGGGTTTTTGTAACGTACTTGGGTAAAAAAAAACTGGGGATGTAACACTACCTGAGCGTACCACTGGGGTTTTTAAAATACTTGTGCATTAAAACCCCTGTTGTTGTAACACTACCCGGCGTTAAACCCCTTTGGGGAAAGTAAAAATTCCGAAACGTACCACTGGGGTTTTTTAGCAATACCCGGCGTAACCCTGGGGGGTTTTAACATACCTGAGGTACCCCCCTGGGGTTGGGAAAACAATACCTTTAAAGGGACCCAAATGGGGTTTGTAACACTTACTGAAAGGGACCCACTGGGGTTTGTAACCTCCTGAGGGGACCCTGGGGTTGGGAAAACTACCTGGGGGTACCAAATGGGGTTGTAACACTTCCTGGCGTCCCATGGGGTTGAAAAAAAAATGAGGTACCACTGGGGTGTAATACTTCCTGAAACGTACCCCTGGGGTTTTTTTAAAACTTCCTAAAGGTTTCTCTGGGGTTTGTAACCTTACCTGAGGTACCCTTGTTTTTTTGTAACCCTCCTGAGCGTACCACTGGGGTTAACCTACCTAAGCGTACTTTCCCGGGGGGTTTTTAAAATACCTGAGTATCCACTGGGGGTTTTTAAAAACTACCTGAGGGACCACGGGGTTTTAAAAATACCTGAGGTACCCCCTGGGGTTGGGAAAAAAACTACCTGGCATACCAATGGGGCCTTGTTTTAAAACTACCTGAAAGGGAACCCCCTTGGGGGTTTTTAACACTACCTGAAGGGATACCACTGGGGGTTTTAACCCCTACCTGGCAAACCATGGGGTTGTAAACCCCTAACCCGGGGACCACTGGGGTTTTTAAACACTAAACCGGCGTACCCCCCTGGGGTTGTATCACTAACCCCGAGCGTACCATGGGTTGTAACACTACCCGAGCGTACCCCTGGGGTTGTAAAACACTACCTGAGGGTAAACCCCTGGGGTTGTTTAAAAAACCCCCTACCTGAAGGTACCACTGGGGTTGTAGCACTAACCCAGGTACCACTGGGTTTTTAAAACCAACCCGAGATAAAAAACTGGGGTTTTTATCCCCTACTTGAGGTTCCCCTGGGGTTGTAAACTACCCGAGCGTTTACCACTGGGGTTGTAAAAAACTACCCGAGCGCCACTGGGGGTTTTAAAACCCCTACCCGAGCGTTTTCCATTTGGGGGGGTTTTTACACTACCTTTTGGGTACCACTGGGGTTGTTTAAAACTACCTGAGGTACCCACTGGGGGTTTTAAAACTACCTTTAGGTACCAAATGGGGTTGTAAACCCCCTACCTGGAAAGGTTTCCAATGGGGTTGTAAAAACTACCTGAGGTACCACTGGGGGTTTTTAAAATACTGAGGGTTCCCCTGGGGTTGTAAAATACCCGAGGTACCATGGGGCCGTTGTAACATTTCCTGAGGTACCCCTGGGGGTTTTTAAAACTACCTGAGGTTCCCCTGGGGTTGTTAAAACTACTGAGGTTCCACTGGGGTTTTTTAACACTACCTGTGGGCCCTGGGGTTGTAAAACTTCCCAGGTTTTCCACTGGGGTTTTTAACACTACCTGAGGTACCACGGGGTTGTAACACTACCTGAGGTCCACTGGGGTGTAAAACTTCCCGGCGCCATGGGGTTTTTTAACACTACCTGAGGGAACCCGGGGGGTTTTAACAAAAAACTGAGGTACCACTGGGGTTGAACACACCTGAGGTTAAAAAATGGGGGTTTTTAAACCTTTCCTGAGGTTTCCACTGGGGTTTGTAACCCCTATTGAGGTACCACTGGGGGGTTTTAAAAACTACCTGAGGGGAAAAAATGGGGTTGTTAAAACTACCTGAGGTACCACTGGGGTTTGTAACACTACCTGAGGTAACCCCCTGGGGGTTTTAACAATACCCGAGGTACCACTGGGGTTGTAACACACCTGAGGGTTTTCCACTGGGGTTTTTAACACTAAACCCGGGGGTACCACTGGGGGGGTAAACTACCCGAGGACCCCCCCGGGGCTAAAAATTTTTTAAAACATTTTTGAATTTAATTATTATTCGACAAAAATGATAATTCCAAAAAAAAGCATCTGTTACAACAGGGTGGTGCACCCCCGCTTTTAGGTAAGGTTTTCAAAAAAAATGGTTTCCCCCCAGGGATGATAGGGAAAGGGTTTAAACAGGGGGTGCCCCCCAGCTTGATAGGTAAGGTTACAAAAGATGGTGCACCCAGCATATAGGTAAAGGGTTTCAACAAAATGGTGCACCCAGCATTTATAGGTTTAAAGGGGGCAAAAAGATGGTGCCCCAGCCCTTTATAGGTAAGGTTACAACAGTGGGGCACCCCGCATGGAAAAGGTAAGGGTTTCAACAGATGGGTTTCAAACCCCGAAAGTAGGGAAGGTTTTTTAAAAGGGTGGTGCACCCAGCTTGATAGGTAAGGTTACAACAGATGGTGGGACCCAGCTTGATAGGGAAGGTTACCAAAAAGATGGTGCAACCCCAAGATAGGTAAAGGGTTTAAAAAGATGGTGCACCCAGCATGATAGGGGTTAAAGGGTTTCAACAGATTTGGTTTCACCCGATGATAGGGGGAAGGTTTCAAAAGTTTGGGGCACCCAGCATGATAGGTAAGGTGACAAAAAGATGGTTTCCCCCCAGCATGAAGGTAAGGTGGGCAAAAAGATGGTTTCACCCAGAAAGATGGTAAGGTTACAACAGAAGGTGCATCCGCATGATAGGTAAGGTTACAAAAGATGGTGCACCCAGGGGATGATAGGTAAGGTTACAACAGATGGGGCCAAACCCGCATGATAGGTAAGGGGAAAAAAAAGTTTGGGGCACCCAGCTTTTAGGTAAGGTTTTCAACGATGGTGCATCCAAACATGATAGGGAAAGGGTTTCAACAGATGGTGCATCCAGCATGTTTGGTAAGGTTTTCAAAAAAATGGTGAACCCGCATGATAGGTAAGGTTTTCAACAGATGGTGCACCCCCGCCCTGATAGGTAAGGTTTTCAAAAAGAAGGTGCACCCAGCATGGTGGGGAAGGTTTTCAACAGATGGTTTACCCCGCATGATAAGGGAAAAATTTTAAAAAAGATGGTGCACCCGCATGATAGGTAAGGGTTTTCAACAGTGGTGCAACCCGATGATAGGTAAGGGGTTTCAAAAAAGATGGTGCATCCAGCTGATAGGTAAGGTTAAAAACAGATGGTTTCACCAAACATGATAGGTAAAAGGGTTTAAAAAGATGGTGCACCCCGGGCCCTGGTAGGTAAGGTTACAACAGATGGTTTCACCCCCGCATGATAGGTAAAAGGTTTTCAAAAAAAAAATGGTGCACCCGCATGTTTGGAAAAGGGTTTCAACAGATGGGTGCCCCAGCATGATAAAGGGAAGGGGTTTCAACAGATGGTTTCACCCCGCATGTAGGTAAGGTTAAAACGATGGTGCACCCGTTTATAG
The DNA here is from genome assembly GCF_026875155.1 of Cherax quadricarinatus. Lineage (NCBI taxonomy): Eukaryota > Metazoa > Arthropoda > Malacostraca > Decapoda > Parastacidae > Cherax > Cherax quadricarinatus. Next base: position 106,830,240 of record NC_069401.1, on the reverse strand, counting down.
GTAAGGTTTTTCAAAGGGGTGGTTTACCCAGATGATGGTTTAAGGGTTTTTAAAAGATGGTTTCACCCGCTTGATAGGTAAGGTTTACAAAGTTTGGGGCAAAACCCGCTTGATAGGGAAGGTTACAACGTTTGGGCACCCAGCATGATAGGTAAGGTTTTTCAACAGATGTTTACCCAGCTGATGGTTAAAGGTTTCAACAGATGGGCACCCGATTTATAGGTAAAAATTAAACAGATGGTGCCCCCCGCTTTATAGGTAAGGTTACAAAAAGTGGTTTCACCCAGATGGGTAGGAAAGGTTACAACGATGGTGCACCCCGCTTGTAGGTAAAGGGTTTTTAAAAGATGGTGGCACCCAGCTTTATAGGGAAGGTTACAAAGATGGTGCACCCAGCTTTTAGGTAAGGGTTTCAAAAAGATGGTGCACCCAGGGAGGGTAGGGTTTGGGTTTAAACAGATGGTGCCCCCCGCATGTAGGTAAAAAAAGGGTTTCAACCCGATGGTGCACCAGCATGGGTAGGTAAAAGGTTACAAAAAGATGGTGCACCCGGGGATGGTTTGGTAAGGTTACAAAAGATGGTTTCACCCAGCCCTGGGTAGGTACGGTTACAAAAGTTTGGTTTCACCCAGCATGATAGGTAAAGGTTACAGCAGATGGTGCACCAGATGATAGGTTTTCGGTTACAAAAAGATGGGTGCACCCCGCATGATAGGTAAAGGGTTCAAAAGATGGTGCACCCAAACATGTAGGTACGGTTACAAAAAAGATGGTGCACCCAGCATGAAGGTACGGTTACAAACAAAATGGTTTTCACCCGATGATTGGTAAGGTTACAACAGGGTGGTGCACCCCCCTTTATTGGTAAGGTTTCAAAAAGATGGTTTTCACCCCGCTTTTTTGGGGAAGGTTACAACGGGTGGTTTCAACCCGATTTTGGTAAAAGGTTTTTAAAAAAGTTTGGGGGGAACCCCCCGAGATAGGTACGGTTCAACAGATGGGCCCCCCGCTTGGATAGGTACGGTTTAAAAGCCCGATGGTGGGGGCCCCGCATGGGTAGGGGAAGGTTTTCAACAGATGGGGGCACCCCCGCTGAAAAGGTAAGGTTTCAGCGTTTGTGGGACCCAGATGATAGGGGAAAGGGTTTTTCCCGATGGTTTCACCAGCAGGTTTTGGGAAGGTTTAAAAGATGGTGCACCCTTAAAAATTGGTTTAAAGGGTTTGCAAAATTTGGTGCTACCAGCATGATTGGTAAGGTTAAAAGCTGGTTTAACCCCATCATAAAATTTGGTTAAGGGGGTTTCAAAAAGGGTTTGGGGCACCCAGCATGTTTGGGAAAGGGTTTTTAAAGATGGTTGCAAACCCTCATAATTGGTAAAGGGTTTCCAAAAGTTGGTGCACCCCGAAAATTGGTAAGGTTAAAAACAGTTTGGGGCAAACCCCCCGCTTTATTGGTAAGGTTAATTCAGATGGTGCACCCAGATGATTTGGGAAGGGTTCCCAAAGATGGCGCACCCGCATGTTTTAAAGGAAAGGTTTTCAGGGAGATGGCGCACCAAACATGATTGGTTTTTGGGAAAAAGGATTTGTAAATCTTTGCAAAGAGGTTGGGCCCTCCCCAGATAAACTTTAAATTTACTTGTACACGAAATTTTAAAATGCCCAAGCTGGTCTAAAAAAAACTTCAAGAAGTGATGTAAACGCCCCTAAGATTATTAAAACATTTCTGCACGACCCTTTTAAAGAAAGGGCAATTTCAGAAAATTTTTTGAGGTTTGGGGTTTAGGTACAAAAGACCCAAAAATGTTTCAACAATGTTGTTGATTTAGTCCAGGTTTTTTTTTGAAACAAATTTTAATGTTGGAGAGATAAATTTTTTTTTGTATTCCCAAAAAGTGTGTTATAAAAAAAATGTTTTGATAAACGTGGGGAGGGTTTGTGTAGTCGTGTTTTCTTTTCAGATTTTTGAGAACATTTAAATGATTTGAACATTAAATTACAGGACTCTAGTAAGACACTTGATATTATGGCATTTGAAATGAAGCTACTGAAGATGGTGAGAGGTTTAGATACTTTCCAAACCTAAAGAAATACATCAATGATCTCCCAAAGGATGACAAAACAGACAGCCAGTGTCTTCAAACACTATTTTTAAACATCATCGAGTCAACTGTTGAGCAGTTCTCTACAAGATTTGCTAAGTTCACAGAACTTGAAGAGACTTCAAAATTCATTAAGTTTCCAGACAGTATAAAACTGGATGAACTAAACTTGCAGATGTTTTCATGGATAAATATGAGTGATTTTGAAATGCAGTTGATTGAGTTCCAAAGTAGCTCGATTTGGAGACAGAAATTTGTTGACCTTAGAGCTAACTTGGTAAATATTGAAAATGAGAGATTAGAGACGGGAGTAACAGAGAGAAATATAGAAAACGAGGTATTAAGAACTTGGAAAATTATTCCGCAAAATTTTGTCTGTCTGAAGAACTTTGCAACAGAGAGTGGTGAAGCAATGTAAAAAGAGAGCAAATGAGAGAGTGGGTGAGATGTTATCAACAAATTTTGTTGAAAATAAGAAAAAGTTTTGGAGTGAGATTAACAAGTTAAGAAAGCCTAGAGAACAAATGGATTTGTCAGTTAAAAATAGGAGAGGAGAGTTATTAAATGGAGAGTTAGAGGTATTGGGAAGATGGAGGGAATATTTTGAGGAATTGTTAAATGTTGATGAAGATAGGGAAGCTGTGATTTCGTGTATAGGGCAAGGAGGAATAACATCTTGTAGGAGTGAGAAGAGCCAGTTGTGAGTGTGGGGGAAGTTCGTGAGGCAGTAGGTAAAATGAAAGGGGGTAAGGCAGCCGGGATTGATGGGATAAAGATAGAAATGTTAAAAGCAGGTGGGGATATAGTTTTGGAGTGGTTGGTGCAATTATTTAATAAATGTATGGAAGAGGGTAAGGTACCTAGGGTTTGGGCAGAGAGCATGCATAGTTCCTTTGTATAAAGGCAAAGGGGATAAAAGAGAGTGCAAAAATTATAGGGGGATAAGTCTGTTGAGTGTACCTGGTAAAGTGTATGGTAGAGTTATAATTGAAAGAATTAAGAGTAAGACGGAGAATAGGATAGCAGATGAACAAGGAGGCTTTAGGAAAGGTAGGGGTGTGTGGACCAGGTGTTTACAGTGAAACATATAAGTGAACAGTAATTTAGATAAGACTAAAGAGGTCTTTGTGGCATTTATGGATTTGGAAAAGGCGTATGACAGGGTGGATAGGGGGGCAATGTGGCAGATGTTGCAAGTGTATGGTGTAGGAGGTAGGTTACTGAAAGCAGTGAAGAGTTTTTACGAGGATAGTGAGGCTCAAGTTAGAGTATGTAGGAAAGAGGGAAATTTTTTCCCAGTAAAAGTAGCCTTAGACAAGGATGTGTGATGTCACCGTGGTTGTTTAATATATTTATAGATGGGGTTGTAAGAGAAGTAAATGCGAGGTCTTGGCAAGAGGCGTGAGTTAAAAGATAAAGAATCACACACAAAGTGGGAGTTGTCACAGCTGCTCTTTGCTGATGACACTGTGCTGCTTGGGAGATTCGAGAGAAGCTGCAGAATTGGTGGATGAATTTGGTAGGGTGTGCAAAAGAAGAAAATTAAAGGTGAATACAGGAAAGAGTAAGGTTATGAGGATAACAAAAAGATTAGGTGATGAAAGATGAATATCAGATTGGAGGGAGAGAGTATGGAGGAGGTGAACGATTCAGATATTTGGGAGGGACGTGTCAGCGATGGTCTATGAAAGATGAGGTGAATCATAGAATTGATGAGGGAAAAAGAGTGAGTGGCACTTAGGAGTCTGTGGAGACAAAGAACTTGTCCTTGGAGGCAAAGAGGGAATGTATGAGAGTATATTTTACCAACGCTCTTATATGGTGTGAAGCGTGAGTGATGAATGTTGCAGCGAGGAGAAGGCTGGAGGCAGTGGAGAGTCATGTCTGAAGGGCAATGTGTGGTGTGAATATAATGCAGAGAATTCGTAGTTTGGAAGTTAGGAGGAGGTGCGGGATTACCAAAACTGTTGTCCAAGGGCTGAGGAAGGTTATTGAGGTGGTTCGGACATGTAGAGAGAATGGAGCGAAACAGAATGACTTCAAGAGTGTATCAGTCTGTAGTGGAAGGAAGCGGGGTAGGGGTCGCCTAGAAGGGTTGGAGGGAGGGGGTAAAGGAGGTTTGTGTGCGAGGGCTTGGACTTCCAGCAGGCATGCGTGAGCGTGTTTGATAGAGTAAATGGAGACAAATGGTTTTTAATACTTGACGTGCTGTTGGAGTGTGACAAAGTAATTTATGAAGGGATTCCAGGGAAACCGGCAGGCCGGACTTGAGTCCTGGAGATGGAAGTACAGTGCCTGCACTCTGAAGGAGGGGTGTTAATGTTGCAGTTTAAAAACTGTAGTGTAAAGCACCCTTCTGGCAAGACAGTGATGGAGTGAATGATGGTGAAAGTTTTTCTTTTTCGGGCCACCCTGCCTTGGTGGGAATCGGCCAGTGTGATAATAAAAAAAAAAAATTATTCTCGTGAATCATTGTTTTCATTGATGAACTTTGTTAGGGCTGGTAATAGGAGTAGCCTTACGGGTGTAACTAATACGTCATGTACATCTCTCAACGTTACACGATATAACCCCTCAAGGAAGGTTCCTTGATGTTGGTGAGGGGCTCTTGATTTAAGGAATTGGATCTGTGCTCCAGTTCCCCGAATTAAGCCTGAATGCCTTCCACATCCCCCCCCCCCGCAGGCGCTGTATAATCCTCCGGGTTTAGCGCTTCCCCTTGATTATAATAATAATAATAATACAAAATATAAGCCTGGTATACATTATATATCATCAGTGATGCACCACCACAAGTTAACATGTAGTTCTGTAGGTAAAATAATTATACTGCATTTTCTCTGTGATTTTTATGTATCATTCTTAAGGGGTTAAAAATCAGCAAAAGAATATCTTTAATTCTATATCCTCATTGAGAATTGTAATGTATTGGGGAAAAAAACATGAAAAACCTAATTAATCTAATAAATAAATCAAATTTTTGTTTACTTTTTTTGCTGATGCTAAAAATAGAGTTTTTAAAATTGTGTGGATGTTTATCGCAGCTGGAAATACTTTTAAAGGCTATTAAAAATTATCCACACTATCTACAAAGATATTTTCTATTCATTCAGTATCATGGTTTACTAAAATCATTCTTACAATATTCCCTGATTTTATCGATTCGGTGGGATTTTTTATTATTTGACAAATTTGCCACAATACTTAAAAGACACCGAATACGTTCCCATAAATTTTAGTTGGCACGTGAGAAGATTTTTGTATCAAAGATTTGGCCGAATTTGGCACACATCCTTGAAAAGTTACCCATTGCTGACCTAGGATTTGTATTCATGTGTGTATTTATTCATAGGTGCATATATACATGTGTGTGCGTATGCGTTACGTATGCGTGCATAATATACTTCAGTGCATGTGTGTACTTATGTATATATGCACGTATGTGTATGTGGGAATATGTATTTTATTTGTTTTTGTATTGGTTTCCATGTGTGCATGTATTTGTGTGTATGTATGCATATGCTGATGTACGTATGTGTGCATGTATGCATATGTACATTTTTATATACATATATTTGTGTCCTTTTTTGTTGTGTGTATACATGTGTATTTGTTCATGATTGTGCGTATATGCAGTATAAATACTTGTACATATCTATGCGTGTGCAGTACAGCAACGAGTGAGGAACAAGATAGTCAGGGCCTTTCGGATTATTAATAGTCCTTCATCAGGAGTTTGCAGTAGAAAGGAATGGAAAACTGAGGCGCAACACCCGGAATCCGCCAGCCACTTATCACAAGGATGCTCGTGGCATTGTTGATAGCTTTCTCAGGTCACATACCAAGGGTCCGGGATCGATCCACGGCACGGGTGAAACGTTGGGTATGTTTCCTTACACCTGTTGTCTCTGTCCACCTAAGAGTAAGTAGGTACCTGGGTGCTAGACGACTGCTTGTGGGTCGCATCCTGGAGGACAAGATTAATCTAAGCTCCCCGAAATGCACTGCACAACCAGGGACTTTCTATATAGGATGTCACTGATGTCAGCTAGGTCTGTTGTAGCTGTTTTATGTATTTGTAGAAATACACATTCTTTTTCTTCACCTTCTTCTTCTTCGTCTTCTTCTTCTTCTTCTTCTTCTTCTTCTTCTTCTTCTTCTTCTTCTTCTTCTTCTCTTCTTCGTCTTCTTCGTCTTCTTCGTCTTCTTCGTCTTCTTCTTCTTCTTCTTCTTCTTCTTCTTCTTCTTCTTCTTCTTCTTCTTCTTCTTCTTCTTCTTCTTCTTTCTTCTTTTTCTTCTTCTTCTTCTTCTTCTTCTTCTTCT
>NC_069401.1:106778815-106821315 GCF_026875155.1 Cherax quadricarinatus | reverse complement strand
TTCATTAATTTTACTGTTTTTTTTTTTTATTCTAGCGGCTGTAGTGCTTCGTGGAAGTAGAGCCTTGACAGAAGTACCTGGAGTTTACCTGGCTGTTACTGCTGGCCGCACGCAGTCCAACGGTCAAATCTGGCTGATCTGGCACTGACTTTAGTCCAGCTCCCTCTTGAAGACAACCAGTAGGGTGTTCTTCCCCCATGGAAATGGAACTATCTTTTCCTTCCTCAGATCAAATAAGATTTCCTCTTATTATCCAGGCACTGTATGATACACGTATCATTCGGCCCTGTTTGAAAATTCGGGTCTGAAACTGATAATGAGACGAATTCAGGTCAGGAATGTCATTCAAAGACATGTTTTATATAATGTTCAAGAAACTGTAGCTAAGCACGAATTGGTTAGAGTATTTTACGGTTGGTTCCCTGCAGGGGCTCGCTTCTACCAGCTTCGCGCTTGACTGATGTTGTCTAAGACGACCCTTCAAGGGCTCTTGATAGAGGGAATTAGAGCTACGCTCCCATTCCTCAGATTCCTGAATTCCAGTAAAGTCTCCCAGACGCTCTTGGACCCCTATATTTTTAGCGTTTACTTGTAAATGAAATAATACTCAAATAATTTGTCACTGCTCACCAGATTTTCTAATTAATGATTTTGTTAGGCTTCACTTGAAAAAAGCAGCAGCCCCGGATACCTGCCTGGCACCCGCAGGTACCAGAAGGTGGCCTCAGGTAACCCAAGCCTGAATAATGGCACACTGCAGAAAGGCAGCTGCGGAAGGTGCTATTAAATGGAGGTATTATGGTCAGATTACAAGGGAAAGCGCACCGCTTGTGTCCGTTGGGCGAGTTGCTGGTTACCTGACAGGCGAAGGTCGTGATCTAGCGAGAGAGATCCTTGTGTGGAGACCTGTCTGATTGTTGTCCCTTGAGAGAGTTCCCAGTGTTACTGATGCCTGCTCTAACTATCTTCTAGCAGAGTTTATTATGTTTGCAAAGTTAACCTTATCTTCTAGCAGACTTGATTATGCTTGCAATGATACCCTTATCTCCTAGCTGATTTGATTAAGCTTGCAAAATTACCCTTATCTTCTAACAGACTTAATTACGCTTGCAAAGTTACCTTTACCTCTCTAGCGGTAATTAATAAGCTTTTGTAACTAATAAGCTTGGGTAACTAATAAGCTTGGGTACCTAATAAGCTTTTGTCTGCTTCATTCTGTCCCCTGTTAGCTCCCATTGGAACAGTTTTCTCCAGTGGTCGAATGTCGTGCTCTGTAGTCCTCTTCTAGTTCGCCAGTGCTAACCTCAAACCAAAAGTTGTTGAGCCAGTAGCAGTTATTGAGAGCCTGGGTTTAGTGACATCTTAAGGGTTTTAGTCTATTTCCGTCAATGTATTTAGCATGATATCTACCATGATATACACAGCCATGAATATACTTCCATCTTAATTGATACTCTCTAGTCGTTCGTGTTTTTTTTCAGCTCGTCTCTTCCTTTTGTTTCGCTTATTTCGGTTGAAAACCAGTAGCTGCTTATGAACTATTGCGCAGTTTCATCCCAGTCGTTCAGTAGTTTCTTACAGCTCCCTTCTGTTCGTATTCTCCTCATACCTTATCACCAAATAGGGACATGTATGAATTTATTTCGTTTGGTAGATTGCATACACATGCCGAAGAGCTGAAAAACTGCAATAAACAAAGATTCTTAAATGCTGAGAAAAGACACTAAAGAAAATTTTAAAAAATCTAAATACCTTTGTTTATCACTGTCCAGATGTTATAAACAAATTACTTGAGAAATCTTAAAGTTAAATTTTCTATATTTTTTTCTGCATATATCAAGTGTGTGATAATCTATATTATGTAATTACCTATTTGTAGTTACGGGAGAGGAGCAGCATCCGTGGTGTCCTGCCTTTGTTATTATAGTTATCTCAGCTCTTTCCTAGGATGCTGCCCACAACTGTCGGCTGCTACTCGGGTATATATTTACTGTAAGGTGAACAGGGGCAGCCGGTGAAAAGAAACTTGCTTATGTGTTACGCCTTGCCCGGAGATCAAAGCCGAGATCTTTTTTGTTATGGTCTAAGTGGTAGTTGTGTTACGATATTTGGGTATCTTAATTGTAGCAACGTTTCGCTAGAGATTGGTTACAACTGTCCAGTACAGAGAAGTAGAAGATAAGGAATGAGGAAACCACTAACTGGCGAAACGTTTCTGCAATAAAAACACCTAAATGTTGTACATGTGTCTAATTCTCCAACATGAAGATTTTCTAAACCTTTTATGTAATATTAGTTGTAGTGGTTGGGTGTCAGCTTCCAGCAGGTTTCTTAATATATTTGGTTGGTTTCACTAATTCCCCTTGCTTCCCTGGCCCTGTCGTAACTATCCTTAACCCTGCGTATGAAGCCTGCTTCTACCACTTCCTCCTCTGGGTCATCCTTCCTCATCCCAAGATTGTGTGAGGGAAAAGTTCAACAGATAGGAGTAGCGAGCGAGTATATGGTAACGATAGTTTGATTGCCGGCTGCTTGTTAAGGTAGGGTCAGTCTAGCTCCCGCTTTCCCTTCCCCCCCTCCCCTTTTCTCCCCACCCAGAAAGGTGACGTGTGGGGCTCCGGCCAAACAGTAATCACACGACTCACAGCTCCCAGCACAACTGTAAATAAAAGCCTCTGCTCCTATTCTAGTAGATATTGGTTGAAAGCTTCACTTTTGACCAATAATAAACTAGGTCCTTTCAGTTTTAAGCTCCCATGAGACTTTTAGACAATCACCACCTTTTTTAAGTATCTTGCACTTATCATGGAGAGTGATTTCTTAAGCAGTGGGTAACCTGTCTCTCTTTCCAGCTTGGAATAACAGATCGGGTCACCTGCCAACCAACGAGAAGTGCTGAAGGAGACGGACTGAAACAGTCTTGGGACGTCACCTTATAATCTACCTACCTGATTAATTGTACAGGACACTACCCCTCATCTTTGCAGTGGTAAAGAACCTGCGTTCCTGTCATCTGGACTGACTATTCAAGGTTATAGACTCTGTGAAGAACTAGTCGTTGGGTTGTCACCAACACCTGTGACCCCCCCCCACATCATCAGTAACGGCTACAATTTCTACAAGACGGTGTCAACCTCCACCAGACACCCCAGTATAACTGTACGTATTAGCGTTGAATTCAAATGTCATATTTTTATTTCATTTTTCATTTTTCTGTCAAATAGGATACACATTCATTTTTTCAATGTTTTATCTTCGCATTACTAAATAATTAAAGTGTTTATCTTTGTGAATTATTATTTCTTTTTCTATTTATTAATTTTCCTGAGGAGGAGCCAGCCTTGGTAATACTGTCTGAAGTTGTTACAGGGCTGAGTAAGTCTTCACAATTGAATTAATATGCCCTTACGTTCCAAGGTCTCATTTGTAATTTTAACCTGCATCTGTGCCTTCATGTTTCTGTTTTGTACTGTTTATCTTACTAAGTCCTCTGACTATCTTGAGCATTGTATTATGTCTTAATATGTTCTGCTCCTTCTCTTCGCCGCTATCACGATGTTCAGTTATTTAATCTCTTGTTGTGAGCATCTGAACTTCCTGTACATACTTGGTTAATATAACAATTATAACCAAAAATCTAACTCTAACCAAGTACGGCCCCACTTACTTGGTTAGAGTTAGATTTAAAGGCGCCCATGAATTTTCTACGAATAGATTCCCCTCAAGGAAGGTTCCTTGATGTTGGTGAGGGGCTCTTGATTTAGCGGAATTGGATCTGTGCTCCAGTTCCCGATTAAGCCTGAATGCCTTCAATCCTCCCCCCCCGGCCGTGTATAATCCTCGGTTTGCCTGTCCCCCTTGATTTTAATAAATTAATAATATCGAATAGATTGATTCTATGGCATTCTTTGTAGTCCCATTTTCACATTGTACTTGAGATGGTAGAACTCCAGTACCCAATGTCTGTTTAACTGGTTGTCCTCGTGTTAATTTTCAGTATCTTGCCTAGTAAATCTTTCCTTTAAATATTTAGCATCATCCAGGTCCGCCGAGCAGTAGAATTCTATGGCTTTTGGCCAATTCTGTCAGTTCGGAGAACCAGTCTCCGAACTGACCATGGTGGAACCCCACTCACCATGTGCGATTCATGATACTCCCCTTTGATATATCGTTATTCCTACTCCATCAGACCTGTATCCACTTAGTTCCTCTCCACTACAGTACGTAGTATGTTATATGTCTTCTATAATGTATGCGTAAGAATCAATTTTCCCACTCCAGGTTTGGGTTCTGTATACTCCAGTATGGGCCTGACGATGTGTGTGTGTGTGCTCGCCTTTTTGTACTCACTTATTTGTGGTTTCCGGGATCAAAACAACTCCTGGCCCCGCCTCTTCACTGATCACTACTAGGTCCTCTCTCTCCCTGTTCCATGAGCTTTATCATACCTCGTCTTAAAACTATGAATGGTTCCCGCCTCCACTATATCACTTGCCAGACTATTCCACTTCCTAGCAACTCTATGACTAAATACTTCCTAACATCTCTTTGACTCATCTGAGTCTTTAACTTCCAATTGTGACCCCTTGTTTCTGTGTCCCATCTCTGGAACATCCTGTGTGTGTGTGTGTGTGTATGTGTGTGTGTGTGTGTGTGTGTGTGTGTGTGTGTGTGTGTGTTTTGTGTGTGTGTGTGTGTGTGTAAGTGTATGTATGTGTCTATGCATTCATGTATCTGAGTGTCCCACCTCAAGTCACACAAACACCTGGTTACTAACTACAGACCATGATGGTAGTCTCTTTAATTCAAATGAAAGAGACAAAATCCAAAATCTGTCATTAAACTTTCCACAGGATTGTCATTCGCCGACGAAAGTATAAGTTCGCCTACTGAGAGAGTGGTCTGGTAAATGTCTCGCAACAGTTGGTAGCAGATACACATCTTACCTAAGTGGTGAGATCAGATCTTAGCTAAGTAAAGGGTGCAGATACAGATCTTAGCTAGTAAGTTGTGGAAGACTCAGATCTTAGCTAAGTAAGTGGTGGAAGAACAAGATCTTTAGTCTAAGTAAAGTGGTGGAAGATACGACTTAGCTAAGTAAAGTGGTGGAAGTACAGATCTTAGCTAAGTAAAGTGGTTGAAATACAGATCTTAGCTAAGTAAACGTGGTGGAAGTATACAGATCTTAGCTAAGAAAGTGGTGGAATACAGATCTAGCTAAGTAAAGTGGTGGAAAACAGATCTTAGCTAAGTAAGTGGTGAAGATACAGATCTTAGCCTAAGTAAAGTCGGTGAAGCATCGATCTTAGCTAAGTAAATGGTGGAAAATACAGATCTTAGCTAGTAGTAGATGTACAGTTATAGCTAACTAAAGTGGAAGAAAAAAAAGTGGTACAGATATAAATCTTAGCTAAGTAAAGCGGTAGATTCTTCTCTGGTCGCAGCAAAGCACCCAGAGCTATAGCCAAGATTAACATTAGATTCGAGCAGGATTTCTGAGCAACGCATAAACTGATAACTGATAAATTCACAGTTTCTGCTACCAAGGATATGAACGGAGACTTATGACTGGTGTGGAGATTATTATTTATATATTCTAACGAGGCGCTAAACCTGTATGCTTCATTCAACTCGAGGAGCACTGGGGTTGCCACCTCCGTCTAACTTAATGTTGTCACAAGCGCTTAGTTATTCAATCATGAGATGTGACGACAAACAAGATCTCTTTGGATTATTATTAATCAATGGGGCTATTAATCCAGGTAAGTAGCCTATGCATTTCCCCTCGTGCAGGGATTAAACCCCTTCTTTTCGTATATTACCAGTACGCAGTGTTACTAAGCATCCGACTAGCTGAAGAAGGACTTTTATGGCGGGACCTAACTCCGAAATCGTTAATGACACGATTGCAAACAAACCATCCACGGCGGTATAGAACCGCGGGTCAGAGAGTCTCAAAACTCCAAGGACCGGCGCGTCCAGGACCATGGACCAGCTGGCCACATAAGATTCGTCAACTAGGTATATTTCTGCACCATTAGGAAGGTCAAGCATTAGGCACACTGTGGACCACAAATGCAAGGTTTTTTACAGATGTATCTCCAGATAGCGTGGCCGTGAGAACTCCTAACTCATGTCACCTCACTGACGTCAACATGACTCACGAAATCGTAATGACACGAATGTCATGGTTTTTTAGAAATATACCTAGTTGGACGCAATCTTATTGTGGCTAGCCTGGTCCAGTGGCTAACGCCACGGTCTGGAGTTTGAGACACATGACGCGGGGTTCAAATCCAGCCCGTGTATGGTTTAATGACCTAAGTAATATTTTATACAGGTTAGGTTAGGTAAGGTTCGTCAGTGAAACACAGAGTTTCTGGACCCTCCGTTTGAAGATTTTGGTCATCGGACCGAGGCCTTTCCTCTGGCTTACCATGTGGTGTGGGTGCGGTGTGTGTGTGGTGTAGTGTGTCGTGTGTGTGTGTTGTGTGTGTGTGTTGTGTGTGTGTGTGTGTGTGTGTGTGTGTGTGTATGTGCATAAGATCACAATACAACAGGTGATTTAAATTATGCAAAACAACCACTATGAAAGATAGTGAAATTCCAAGCGCTTTCGTGACTACTCACATTGTAAGGAACTATGAAAAAGTAATACATCAATGGAGGCAATTAAAGGGCTTATAACCAAACCTCCAGTCAACTCGCACATACAAAGAATCACCTGTGTGTGTGTGTGTGTGTGTGTGTGTGTGTGTGTGTGTGTGTGTGTGTGTGGTGTGTGTGGTGTGTGGTGTGTATGGTGTGTGTGGGTGTGTGTGTGTGTGCGTGTGTAGTGTGTGGTGTTCTGGTGTGTTTGTGTGTGTGTGTGTGTGTGTGGTGTGTGTGTGTGTGTGTGTGTGTGTGTGTGTGTGTACAGTAATTTTGGAAAAATCACGGGTTGCAGAAAACGAGTAAGGCTTTTTCGTGTACACGCAGCACGAAATTATAAAGGTGTAGATTAAAGATATTCTACAACCCTAGAGTCTGTGTTATGAAGACTGAAATCATTGGAAAAATATAATGGAAGTTTTTCACAGCTAGAGTACGTGAATTGGGCTGCCAGACTATCAGTTTGGAATTAGAAATGGGTGTTCACGTTGACAGGTATAATTAGTTAGTTTTCATTCTGAGACAGTAAGTAAAGCAGTTTAGGAAATACAAGTGGCTGATAATGAAGACTAAATTATCCGTCTCAGGAGAAGACATTTATAAATGTGTGGTTAAACCAGTTACAGAGTTTGTGAATGATTATTCTTTTTATTCATAGTAGAATTAAATTATATAATGCAAGGAGTAAAGCGATTACATACTTCAGAGAGTATAGAATATATACTTCAGATAGAAAGAATATATATTCATGAAGTAAAGAGTTGTTTTTCTAACACTTTTCAGGGTGTAGGTAGGAAAAAAAATATATTTTAAGACTAGAGAACTTAACATCTTCAAGGGAATATTTATATATATATATATATATATATATATATATATATTTAGATATATATATATATTTATTATATTTATATATATATATTATTATATATATATATAATATATATATTATATACTTCCCTTCCCTCTTTCCATTCATACCATCGTGTTACCGTCAATCTTCTAATCTACTGTTGGGGGACCATGAAATTCACGCGTTTTAGGGTGTGCAGCACGGGGATCCTCTCGCCCCTTTTCTTTCTGTCTAGTCATCAAAGAAGTCTCAGAAGCACAGGTCACTGAGCTCAGTACGTGTGTATTTTGGTTTCGTTCTTGGACGATGATATCGTGGCTGTCACTACAGAATCTCTCCAATAGGGATATCCAGCAAATAAAAAAGACATTGGAGGGAGACTGGACCTGTCTTTAAAACCACACTATTGCGACCACAGTTTCCAAAAAAAAATCGATAATCATGAGGCCATTAGTGCTGTTTTACAAGAAGGCATAAGCCATTGATTCCAGCCAGTAGTTCTTGGTGGCTTCTCTTGGTCCAATGCTTACTGATCTGAGTTTCTATGAAAAAGAAATCCCAAACCTCATGACGACGCCGAAGGACAGGATGAAGACACTAATAATATGATGCCTTCTACCTTCCATACCGGGGTGCTTTTTCTTCCCGAAATCACTTCTTGAAGAGCTCCTCCAGCCTTCTGTTTTGTCCATCATACCGAGGAGCCTTGCTAACAGCAGGGTGCCTGGCTGAGTCGAGAGAGGAACTCCAATCCCTATTCATCAGCAATACTCACAATCTGTAAATGCAACCAACGGGTTGCCATTATCCTTGGAAGTGCAAGCTTTGGATGGGATATACCTGCGGCCTGTGTCGACGCTGGTTGACACCTCACATTCGTCCCAGTACCAGGCGACAGGGAGGTGCAGTGTATCACAGGGAGGAGTACAAGCCATCAGTATCATTTATCCAGTGGGATCAGAGACTTGGGAATCATGGGAAAAAGAATGCGCATTTTCCTTAAAGAACTGGGTTTCATTGGTGGCCACTTTCATATTCCTGTGCCTATGGTGGCCATCCGACGGGAAAAATGCTTGGCTGCATACTTGGCTCACTTCCAGCTTCAGAGGGAGAGGAGGAGATTCAAAATCTTTGATATATTTGTGCCATTTATTCATGTTTGTGTTTTTTAAATCAGTGATCCTAAATAATATTAATATATATCAAATATAAATATTCATATACATATCTTTTTGGACGTATAGAGAATTTTTTTAGAAAGGACTTAATTTTAAACGATTTTTCTTGCTAATTGACCATTTTTTACCTTATTCAAGCACGACAATATATGTCATGTTAATTTTGCCTGTTATGTAGGTTTTCTGGCCACCCTCGGCTGGTGTTGCCACATATTTTTGTTGCTCTCATTGTATTCTTGTCTTGGTCTCCTCCTGATGATTGAGTGTAGTTTGTTTCTGGTTATTGTGCTTGGATTTGTGTGGGTGGTAGGGAGTTGACGTACGCTTGTTGCTAGTAGTTAGGTTCTGTGGGTAGTTGTGTTTGTTGTTTCCATGAGACTCCACTTCCCTGTCTGTTCAGTACCTGCTCTGTTCCTCTTTACCTCTGGCACCTTCTTTCTCTCTCAGTTCCCATTCTTTTTGTGCTCTGTCACAGTCAAGATACACTCACTGGTATTTCAGGGAATCTTTTAAATGTGGTTCCACTGCAGGACCTTTTTTCAAACCATTTCTGTCTTGACTGTCAATTTGATTGGGTTGTTCTTTTCCTTAAGTACCTCACACGTCTCTGGAAATTTGTAAGTTGGATCATGTCCTCTCCTGTTATCATGATGATGCTCTCAAAATGTTTTACCTTCCCCTGTCTTCTTTCATCATTGGTCGTCCATTTTGTCTCGTGGAGCCTATGAATAACATGCAACCTCTCACTCTCCTCTTGTCATTTAATTTCCTTCCATATCCATAACAATACTACGACTGGCCGGGGATTGATCCTGAGATGTTTAACCAACCTCCCGAAATGCCATGGTGGCCTAGTAAACTAAGACGTCGCGAATGTACCTAGCATATTGGGAGCTGGTAAATATCTCGGGTTTGATCCTGGATAGTCACAACATTGTATATATATATATATATATATATATATATATATATATATATATATATATATATATATATATATATATATATTATATATATATATATTTATTTTTTTTTATTATCACACTGGCCGATTCCCACCAAGGCAGGGTGGCCCGAAACTGCTGGAAGTCCAAGCCCCTCGCACACAAAACCTCCTTTACCCCCTCCCTCCAACCTTTCCTAGGCCGACCCCTACCCCCGCCTTCCTTCCACTACAGACTGATACACTCTTGAAGTCATTCTGTTTCGCTCCATTCTCTCTACATGTCCGAACCACCTCAACAACCCTTCCTCAGCCCTCTGGACAACAGTTTTGGTAATCCCGCACCTCCTCCTAACTTCCAAACTACGAATTCTCTGCATTATATTCACACCACACATTGCCCTCAGACATGACATCTCCACTGCCTCCAGCCTTCTCCTCGCTGCAACATTCATCACCCAGCTTCACACCCATATAAGAGCGTTGGTAAAACTATACTCTCATACATTCCCCTCTTTGCCTCCAAGGACAAAGTTCTTTGTCTCCACAGACTCCTAAGTGCACCACTCACTCTTTTCCCTCATCAATTCTATGATTCACCTCATCTTTCATAGACCCATCCGCTGACACGTCCACTCCCAAATATCTGAATACATTCACCTCCTCCATACTCTCTCCCTCCAATCTGATATTCAATCTTTCATCACCTAATCTTTTTGTTATCCTCATAACCTTACTCTTCCTGTATTCACCTTTAATTTTCTTCTTTTGCACACCCTACCAAATTCATCCACCAATCTCTGCAACTTCTCTTCAGAATCTCCCAAGAGCACAGTGTCATCAGCAAAGAGCAGCTGTGACAACTCCCACTTTGTGTGTGATTCTTTATCTTTTAAACTCCACGCCTCTTGTCAAGACCCTCGCATTTACTTCTCTTACAACCCCATCTATAAATATATTAAACAACCACGGTGACATCACACATCCTTGTCTAAGGCCTACTTTTACTGGGAAATAATTTCCCTCTTTCCTACATACTCTAACTTGAGCCTCACTATCCTCGTAAAAACTCTTCACTGCTTTCAGTAACCTACCTCCTACACCATACACTTGCAATATATATATATATATATATATATATTATATATATATATATATATATATATATATATATATATATATTATATATATATATATAATATAGGGAGGTACCACCTCTAGAACTGTCATGGGGACCCTCATCCTCGGAGAAAAGAATAAACTTGCTTCAGGGAAAACTCAAGGTTTTCCCTGAAGCTGTTTGAGAATTTTCTCCTACCACCCCCTATATTTCAAGTATGTTTTATTTAAAGACAAAAATACATTGGCCAAACATTCACAAAAATACAACAGAAAGCAAAACAACATAGGTAACTCAGAGCTACATCTTGAATACTTCGTCCAGCTCCCCTGCAGTGGGCCGCGTGCCCAGAATGCTGCAGGCATTTCCTCTCTGGATCGCAACACTGAGCCTCTGAGAGAGAAAGCTGGTCGCCCTGTGGTCCTTGGTTTCTATTATGAGCTTTTCACCCAGCTCTTTGAGGAACTTTAGAGCACACTTGCACCATGCTCCAAGGGTCTCTGACCCTAATGGAATGAAGCTATAGCAAGGGGGAAGGTCTTCATATTTTCGGATCTTCTGGGTCTCCCTGTGGCTGGCAGCTCCACCCCCTTCCACTACGGAGTATGGCAAGTAGGTGTCTGCCAATGTGGCAGCACAGGTGTAGTCCCCGGCAATCTGCTTTCCATCCTTCCAGGGTAGCATAGTGGCTCCATCAGGATGCTTTTGACTTCCATCAGACCTCTGTACTTGGGGTTCCCGTTGAGCTAGGCAACGGCTGTGGCGAGGCTTCTCTTTATGATGTCATTGACCTCCTCATGTCTGGCATACTTCCCTTCTGCTGTGTGACACATAAGACCATGAAGTCCGAATTAAATCAGCTGTCGCCCTGCCGCAAATACACCTATGTTCAGTGAGGATTGGGGCGGCTGGGCGAAGAGCAACACCAATCCGAATGGCCTGTGAGTCGAGACGGGTCCCCAGGGAGGAATTGGGAACAGCTAACAGGAAATCTCCTGAGTGTGGGTGCCTTCACTGCCAGGAGACGAGCTTTGTCCTTTCATGAAGCATTGGAGAGCATTGTGTTGGCGATTTTTTCCATGATCAGTTTGTCCCAGTGGGACCTGTTTGTGCTGTTTGGAGGCTGGTCTACTGGAGGAGTCTGTAGGGTTGTCCCACAGAATCGCTGCTTTAGTAAACCTGGGTCTTGAGCTCCTAACCACGTCTCTCAAGCGTTCGGGTACTACTTCTTGACAAATTTGCACCCGGAAGCCAAACCGAAGACAGAAAAGCAGGTTAAAGCAACATGCATTGCTTTAAAACGCACCCCTATACCTCCCAGTCGCACTGGGAGGTTGTCTAAATCCCTTTGCTCATCCTCTAGTGACAGGTTAAAGTGCCTTCTTAAAAGTTGAATCTCAGGTGTCATCATATTCATCGAGTGTTGGGTTGTCAAAAGAGGGTGCACCCCTCAAGAAGTAAGTGAGCCCTTGGCATAGTAAGACACCTTGTGAGGGATTACAGAGCATCATGGGCATCAAGATTGCTTATTCTCTCCTCCATTCTCATCAGGTAAATTCAATTTGTCCCTGAGGACAGTGTCGATGGCCTGGTGACCCAGCGGTGCCCCCAAGAGGGTACTGTTGGACGGAGTGTAGTTGAGACTTCTGGAGGATTCTTCGCACAGCTTGATTATTTCCTGGTTCGCTGTGATGATTTCACACTTGGAGGATTGAGGATGAGTCCCAAGTCTTCTCCCTGTGTTTTCACCAGTTGTAGGTCCCCCCACCAGGGGACTCTTCAGTACCTGCCAGAGTGCCGTCATCCAGGTACCAATATTGAGCTCACTGCGTAGGCTGGAAATTAGTTCTGTTACTGCCAAGCAGAAGAGAAGTGGAGCGAGTGGGTCACCCTGCTGAACACCCTCTGATGATTGAATTTCATGTTCTCCAAAAAAAAGAATTGAGGGTTTGCTGAGCCGGCTGAAATGAAGGGAAAAAGACGGGGGAAAACCGATCCTAAACAGCTGGCAAAACAGCATCTCTCTTCACCATATTAAAGGCATTTCTAAAATCAAGTTTGACTATGGCCTTGTCATGAGCTGAGCTGCAGCTTCACTGCCTTGAGTGACCCCAAAGCCCAGTTGGTGTGGCTGGAGTAAACTGGCAGCTTCTAGGCGAATGTTTCTCACTGCTGCTTTGGCACGAGACGGCAAAAGGGTGTTTCCAACTGCAATGGTATGATTCCCCCCCCTCTTCTTCAAAGCACATAGGGGAGGCCCCAAAAAAAAAAAAGGTTTAATTTTCTTCTGGGATTCGCCCAGCCAGCAATTGTTGACGAAAGTTGTTAACTCGGTGAGAAGAATTGATGCAGATTCACCGAGTACTGGATTTACCATCTCTTTGAGGTGCTGAGGTCGAATTCCCATTTGTAACCTGCAGATCCTGCTGGAAAGACAACGATCGCCTTATAGACTTCCAAATTCTGGCAAAATTAATTGTTCAACTATAGGGTCTTCCTCAGAGTTTCGTTGATGGCTATGGTGTCCCTGGTTGGATCCCTTGTCTCTTATGTTTGGGGCCGTAGTCTCATCCTTGGGGACTACAGTGTCATCACTTGTAATTATTCTTATTGCTCCCACTGTGTTACCTTCTTCGATTTTTTGCTAACCTGTGCGCAAATTTTCTCATTTTCAGTGGGACTTTTCTTGGGTCTACCTCTTTGATTCCTGCGATGATGGGGCAGAGGGACACAGTTTCTGTTCTTGGGTAGTTGTGCACTGCCTTGATAACGACTGGTTTAGCATTTGCCTCGTCTTTCAGGAACTGCAAGACAGACATTGCCGAACAAGAGTAGGTTGCGCCATGCTTGGATGGTGCCTCGTGCTTCTAAGTTGGTGGAACCTCCATTCACCCGCTTAAGAGGTCTGTGAATTTCCCTGCTGCATAGGGGCGAGCTGCTTTAGGGATGTGGGATAGTGTACTGCCAGCAGTGGATTTGAATGCCAACAGAAGGTATCGCAAGTGACGAGGTTGCCATTGGAATTGTCATCTGCCTGTGGAGGCTGTGGGCTGCTCTCTGCTGGGGGCATATGTGATCCTGCCCACCCATTGTGTGCACGAATGCAGCCCATCCTGTTGCGTGCTCGAAACCCCTCCACACACCTGACATGTGCCTCTCTTTCATTGTTGGGTGCATCCCTTCCCTGGCTTTGTGGCTGGCTGGCTTCATCATCTGCCATACATGGATTCAGTTAAAGACTCCTCCACAGCTACCAATGCCATAGCCCCTAGTACAGATGTAGTAGAGGAGCCCTCCTCTGGGGTAGACTCTTCTGCAACCATCACAGTCAAGCCCAGCCCCACCCCCCAGCCCCAGTGCTGACCCAGACCCAGCCCCCAGCCTTACTGCCACCCAGACTCTCCTAGGGACACTACCCAAACCACCACAAAAACAGTAAATATACAACCATCATTGCACAAGACCGTGGCCCACAGTACAGATGTTGGAGAGGAGTCTTCTCCTCCTCTACTGGGAAAGTAGATGGAATCCAGGACGGGGTGGCCCTGGCTTGGATACTGAGGATTATAGTGCAGTCCCAGAACCTGCAGAAATGACAACACACCTCCCAACAATTCTCAACCAAAGGTGAATTTGTGCAAAATATTATGCTTGGGGCATCTGTTAAGCATGGAAAAACAGGGAAAAAAATGGGACATGCAACTTTGACCACCCCAAAAAATGTAGCGACCTCCTGTCTAAAGGAGTGTGTCGCTTTTTTTCCTGTATTTTTCTTTCACCCAAAAATGTTGCCACTCCTCGGTCCTCCAGAAGCATTTGTTACAACATTGAGTGCCCTGCATACCATCTAAAAGGGACCAGGAGGCACAGACCCCACAAGACAAACAATAGTAGCTACGACAACCCAACTCCAGGTGATTTTTTAGGGGCAGGAAACGAAAAAAGAAATGGAAGGAAATAACAAAAATAGTCCACCACCTTGGAGCCTTGTTGGACTGGAGGCACAGCCAGTGGCCACCCATGGCCCTCCAAAATTTTACAACTACTGATGCCAATAAACAAAATCCCCCCAACAAACACAGAATACAACCTCGTTCATATTTGCTAATATACGGGGCCCTTTAAGCCATCCACCAACAACAAAATCCCTTTTTATCGTGGACTTCTAGGGATCTAATGCAATGTTTGCAGCCTTCAAGAGACTCACACAAAAGATCACTTTGACAGTGAAATATGGAAAAGTGGTTACAACCTTTTTAGATGCGACAGAAAAAACAGGCAAAAAAGGGGGGGGTTTGGCCTGTAGTCAAGGTCCCTTATCTGCACGGAGTTGCTGAACACCACAAATGAGGTAGTTTAAGTTTCTATCAATAAAGATCGAGAACCAAAACCTAGTCATTGTGGTTGTATACAAGCCACCAGATGCAACCTCACAACAGTTCAAGGAACAGCTACTGAAAATCGAATTACTGTTTGGAAAACCTCCAGCTCCATCCCCAAACATCTTACTGCTTGGTGATTTCAACCTAAGGCATACAAAATGGAAGAATGTAGCAAATAATGTTATAGCTGAAACAACCCCGGAGGTAGCGCAGATGAAAGGTCACACACACATGAGCTACTAAGTCTCTGCGAAAAACACACCTTAAGCCAGCAAAATAGCGGAGCCAACAAGACTAGAAAACACACTTTACCTTATCTTCACAAATAATGAGGACCTGATAAGAGACATAAGAATTCAAAAACAACTAATTCCGATCACAATCTAATCGAAGTCCAGACGTACATGCATAGGGGTCCTAACAGCAGAATGCATGTACCTTGAAGGTGTCTTCACAAAATACAATTTCAACAACAAGAACATCAACTGGGGCCAGGTAAACCATGTCCTAACGAAACATGTTGGAAGAAGTCTTAAATGACATGGATCCAAAACCAGGCCTTGAAAGGATCAACTTCCTGGTAGCCGAAGCATGTTCTAGGCATATTCCCCTAAGAAAGAAGAAGAGCAGGAGTAAACTGGGGAGGAAAAAACGCTCCCCCTACAGAAGAGACGAAGAGTCACTGAGCTCCTCAGGAGTGCTAGAATATCTGTACACAAAAGGGGCGCTGACCAGGGAAGTGGAAACTATCGAACTAAGCTAAATGGACTCTTACAGGAACAAGGGGAGGCAGGAGAGCTAAAGCTATTAGTGAAATTGAAAGAAATTTAAAATATTTCTTTTCATATGCGAAAAACAAGGCAAATACCACATCTATATCGGGCCCTTACTCAGACAGGATGGGACTTACACAACGACAACAAGGAAATGAGTGAAATATTTTAAATCCCAGTACGACTCTGTGTTTAGTGAACCACTAAACGGTCTGAGGATCGACGACCAAAATGATTTCTTCATGAATGAGCCTCAAAACTCCATAAATGTTATGCCAGATTTCCGACACTACCCTAACTCCGATAGATTTCGAAAAAACCATTGACAACATCCTATGCACCAGCCCCGGGCCCAGACTCGTGGAACTCTGTTTTCATTAAGAACTGCAAGAAAAACCCCCCTCGCGTGCCCTAAGTACACTAAGGAGGGGGGAGCTTGGACATGGGTGAAATTTCCCCAGTCACTTAAAACAACGGATATAGCCCCGCTCCATAAAGGTGGCAGCAAAGCATTTGCTAAGAACTAAAGACCAATAGCTCTGACGTCCCACATCAAAAAAAATCTTTGAAAGAGTGCTAAGAAGCAGGATTTCAAATCACCTGGATTCCCAAAATCTGCACAATCCAGGGCAACATGGGTTCAGGGCAGGTCGCTCCTGCCCTCACAACACTGGATCACTATGACATGGGCCTTGGATGCACTGGAAGAAAATCAGAATGCAGATGTTTAAAATACACAGACTTTGCAAAAGCATTTGACAAATGCGATCATGGGGTAATAGCCCATAAAATACGTGCTAAAGGAATAACTGGGAAAGTGGGAGATGGATCTTCAACTTCCTAACAAATCGAACAACAAAGATAGTGGTCAACAGAGTTAAATCGGAGGCTGCCATAGTGAAGAGCTCTGTTTTCCCCAAGGCACAGTACTCGCCCCCATCTTATTCCTTATCCTCATATCAGACATAAACAGAGATATACACCAACAGCACCGTATCATCCTTTGCGGACGATACTAGGATCCCGCATGAGGCTGTCATCTGCTGAGGACGCGGTTAACCTCCAAGAAGATATAAACAAAGTTTTCCAGGGCAACGGTAAACAATAATGGGTTTAAGAGGACAAATTCCAACTACTCCGTTATGGGAAAAATGGAGAGATAATAAAATAGAACAGAGTATACTACTGACTCCGGCCATACAATAGAGCGGAAAAATAATGTAAGGGACCTGGGAGTAGTAATGTCTGAGGATCTCACTTTCAAGGATCACAACAGTGCCACGATCGCACGTGCAAAGAAAATATAGGATGGATAATGAGAACTTTCAAAACGAGAGATGCCAAGCCATGATGATCCTTTTCAAATCACTTGTTCTCTCTAGGCTGGAATATTGCTGTACATTAAACATCTCCATACAAAAACAGGTGAAATCGCAGATCTAGAGATGGTAAAAGAGATCCTTACCCGCACGTATAAGTTCTGTCAAGCACCTTAACTACTGGGAACGCTTGGAAGCACTTGACTTGTACTCGTTGGAACGCAGGAGGGAAGAGATATATCATAATCTACACTTGGAAAATCTTGGAAGGAATGGTCCCCAAATCTGCACACAGAAATCACTCCCTACGAAAGTAAAAGAACTGGGCAGGCGATGCCCAAAAAGCCGCCAACAAAAAGTAGGGGCGCATTGGTACACTAAGAGAAAAACCATAAGTGTCCGGGGGCTCAAAACTGTTCAACAGCCTCCCATCAAGCATTAGGGGAATTGCCAATAAACCCCTGGCTGCCTTCAAGAGAGAGCTGGACAGATACCTAAAGTCAGTGCCGATCAGCCGGGCTGTGGCTCGTACGTCGGACTGCGTGCGGCCAGCAGTAACAGCCTAGTTGATCAGGCCCTGATCCATCGGGAGGCCTGGTCATGGACCGGGCCGCGGGGGCGTTGATCCCCGGAATAACCTCCAGGTAACCTCCAGGTATGTGGTAAGCCCAGGCTGAAGGGAAAATGGAGCATGGCACATACCACATGTAGTTCATGGTGGTGGTGGGGGGAGGAGAGGGGTCTCCCGTCCTTGTGGTGCGCGGTGGAGGAAAGGGAGGAGTGGAAGATGTGTGATGAGGCGGAGTAGGGCACGCACTCCCTCCCAGGACAAGTCACTATACACCACAATGCTCTGTGCACATGTTACTATACACCACTATGCTCTGTGCACAGCCCCCACTATCAACGACACACCGCTATATACTACACATGCTATGCGCATGCCATGCACATACTATGCACTGTACACTATAGACTATATACACTATGCACACGGTGAACAAACACTCCATTGTTGTAACACGAGCACACGGTGTATGCCCGCCTGTTTGGGGAAGGAGGGGGACAGTTTTACCCCTCAACCTCCGCCTCCTCCTCCTCCATGAGGCCTCCCCTCACCGACCTCTCCTACCCATAGGTGACCGTTATGTTCCCTCACTGAATTCACATACACAGCACTTTTCTTGATTCTGACGGAATAGACGAAATGCGGAGTCTTCTCGCCCTTTCCAGCACGAGCAGCAGATATTCATACACCAGCCTGTTGATGATAATCCTGGTAGGTGTTTTTGATTGAACGATATTGTGTCAAAATCACAGAGCGGGATGCCCACAGCCTCTCTCTGGCAAAAGTATAAAAAATATATATATATATATTAAAAAAAAAAAATATATATAAAAAATTTAAATTAAAAAAAAAAAAAATTTTTTAAATTTTTTAAAAAAAAAATTTTTTTTTAAAAATTTTTAAAAAAAAAAAATTTTTTTAAAAAAAAAAAAATAAAAAAAAAAAAAAAAAAAAAAAAAAAAAAAAAAAAAAAAAAAAAAAAAAAAAAAAAAAAAAAAAAAAAAAAAAAAAAAAAAAAAAATTTTAAAAAAAAAAAAAAAAAAAAAAAAAAAAAATTAAAAAAAAAAAAAAAAAAAAAAAAAATTTTTAAATAAAAAAAAAAAAAAAAAAAAAAAAAAAAAAAAAAAAAAGGGGGGGGGGGGTTTTTTTTTTTTTTTTTTGGGGGGGGAAAAAAAAAAAAACACAATACATATTTTTTTTAATGATTATATGAAAATTTATATTTAGATACTTAAAATAAAGGCTTCCCCTCTAACCAAACCTAAAAAAAAATATCCCTTACCAGAAAAAAAAAAAAAAGGGAAAAAACCGCAGCAGGCACCCCCTCCCCGGGGGGCGTCCCCCCCCCCCCCGGGGGCCCTGACCCCCCCCGGGCCTTTTAACACAAAAGGAAAACCCCGGGGACCATATATATAAATAATATAAAATAATATATATATAAAAAATTTATATATATTATATATATATTTATATAAAAAAACATGTTTATTTATTATATATATATATATATATTTTATATTTTTTAAAATATATAATATATATATATTTTAAATATATATATAATATATATATATATATATATATTTTAAATTTATATATATATAATATATTTATTTTAACAATATATAATAATATTAATATAATAAATATATATAATATAAAAATATAAAATATAAAATATATATATATATTTTTTATATATATATATATATTATATTTATATATAAAAAAATATATATATATATAAAATAAAATATTTTATATGTATATTTATATTTATATATAAATTATATATATTTTATATATAATAAATATTAATATATATATAAAAATATATATAATATATAATATAAAAATAAAATATATATATAATATATATGAAATTTTATATTTAAAATAATATTTATAATATAAAATAAAATATTAAATATAAATATATATATATATATATATTTTAGTGTGTGGGTGTGTTGTGTGTGGGTGTGTGTGGGGTGGGTTGTGTGTGGGTGGGGTGTGTTTTGTGTGTGTGGGGGTGTGTGTGTTTTACATTTTACATGAGATGTGAGGGGTTCATGTCAAGTACATAGTGTTAGGGTGTTTGTAAACTGATTATAATGCAAAATTTTCTCACCCCAAAGCTCTTCAGAGCTGGACTGTCCCCAAAGATACAGCAGGCATTCCCCCCCTCTAAAAACACAGTGTTTGATCGCTGGAACAGAAAATATTTGGCCCGGGGAGGGCCTATTTAAAATTTAAAGAACATAAGAACAAAAGAAAGAAGGAACACTGCAGCAGGTCTACTTCCCCATGCGGAGCAGGTCCATGTCCCCCCCCCCCGGATTAGCCCAATGACCCACCCAGTCTGGTCATGTCATATTCACTTAAGGAAGGAGCACGGCACCAGACCCAGCAGCACAAGCTAGTCAGATCCAACTCACACCCACTCATGTATTTATATAACCTATTTTTTAAAAGTTTCTCTTTTTAAATTTAGTAATTTATACAGGAGAAGGGGTTACTAGTCCCTTGCTCCCGAAATTGTAGTCGCCTCTTACAATACGCATGGTTTACGAAGGAATAATTCTGTTCTACTTAACCTTGCAGATAAGAGGAGATAAACAAGAAAAAGAAGTAGTAAGAAAATAGAAGAAAACTCAGAGGGGTGTATATTTCTATATGATTGTACATATATGTGTAGTGTGACCTAAGTGTAAGTACAAGTAGCAAGACGTACCTGATATCTTGCATGTTTATGAGAAAGAGAAAAGACACCAGCAATCCTATCATGATGTAGAACAATTACAGACTTTCGTTTTACACTCACTTGGCAGGACGGTAGTACCTCCCTGGGTGGTTGTTGTCTACCAACCTACTACCACAGGACGGTAGTACCTCCCTGGGTGGTTGTTGTCTACCAACCTACTACCACAGGACGGTAGTACCTCCCTGGGTGGTTGTTGTCTACCAACCTACTACCACAGGACGGTAGTACCTCCCTGGGTGGTTGTTGTCTACCAACCTACTACCACAGGATGGTAGTACCTCCCTGGGTGGTTGTTGTCTACCAACCTACTACCACAGGACGGTAGTACCTCCTTGGGTGGTTGTTGTCTACCAACCTACTACCACAGGACGGTAGTACCTCCCTGGGTGGTTGCTGTCTACCAACCTACTACCACAGGACGGTAGTACCTCCTGGGTGGTTGCTGTCTACCAACCTACTACCACAGGACGGTAGTACCTCCATGGGTGGTTGCTGTCTACCAACCTACTACCACAGGACGGTAGTACCTCCCTGGGTGGTTGTTGTCTACCAACCTACTACCACAGGACGGTAGTACCTCCCTGGGTGGTTGTTGTCTACCAACCTACTACCACAGGACGGTAGTACCTCCCTGGGTGGTTGCTGTCTTCCAACCTACTACCCCAGGACGGTAGTACCTCCCTGGGTGGTTGTTGTCTACCAACCTACTACCACAGGACGGTAGTACCTCCCTGGGTGGTTGTTGTCTACCAACCTACTACCACAGGACGGTAGTACCTCCCTGGATGGTTGCTGTCTACCAACCTACTACCACAGGACGGTAGTACCTCCTTGGGTGGTTGTTGTCTACCAACCTACTACCACAGGACGGTAGTACCTCCCTGGGTGGTTGTTGTCTACCAACCTACTACCACAGGACGGTAGTACCTCCCTTGGTGGTTGCTGTCTACCAACCTACTACCACAGGACGGTAGTACCTCCCTGGGTGGTTGCTGTCTACCAACCTACTACCACAGGACGGTAGTACCTCCCTGGGTGGTTGCTGTCTACCAACCTACTACCACAGGACGGTAGTACCTCCTGGGTGGTTGCTGTTACCAACCTACTACCACAGGACGGTAGTACCTCCCTGGGTGGTTGCTGTCTACCAACCTACTACCTAGAATATATATAGTGAAACCTTGAAAATCGAACGTACCAAATATCGAACGTTTCGAAAATAAGACCATTTTTTTGGACAAACTGTGTACCAAAAATAGAACGCGTTTCAAATTTCGGACCGCCGGGTACGGGACCTGTCCACTGGCCCGCTCTGTCCATATCCCTGTGCAGGCACCGTGAGCAGTCTAGCTTTGTTTATGCTTGAGTGAACACTAACCTGCGCTCTCATTCACACATTTTACGATTATTTCGTTGTTTAGTGCTTGTGGGACTGTGAAATAAGCTGCCATGGGCCCAAAGAAACTTGCTAGTGGTACCCCTGTGGTAAAGAAAGTGAGAAACACCATAGATGTGAAGAAGGAAATAATATAGAAGTATGAGAGTGGTGTGAGACTTGTTGAGCTTGCCAGGATGTATGGGAAAAACAAGTCGACCATCGCTTCTATCCTGGCAAAGAAAGAACAAATCAAGGAAGCTGATGTTGCGAAAGGTGTTAATATGCTAACCAAAAAAAGACCACAAATAGTTGAAGAGGTTGAGAAGCTGTTGCTGGTGTGGATCAAGGATAAAGACATTGCATGTGATAGTGTTTCAGAGATGATTATTTGCGAAAAGGCAAGGAAGTTGCATGCCGATCTGGTACAGAACACTCCTGGAACCAGTGCTGATAGTGAATTTAAGGCCAGCAGCATTTTCTGTGTGAATATTTTTGGGTTTCTGGAACGGATTAATTGTATTTCCATTATTTCTTATGGGAAATATTGATTCGAATTTCAGACTTTTCGAAATTAGAACTAGCTCCTGGAACGGATTAAGTTCGATTTTTGAGGTTTCACTGTATGTATGTATATATATATATATATATATATATATATATATATATATATATATATATATATATATAATATATATATATATATATATATATATATATATATATTATATATATATATATATATATATATATATATATGTCGTGCCGAATATATAAATTGGTCAATTAGCAAGAACTCATTTAAAATTAAGTCCTTTCTAAAATTTTCTCTTATACGTCTAAAGATATATTTTTTTCATTAATGTTGATGTAAAAATTTATAATCTTGCACCAAAAGGAACTTAGAAAACTTACCTAACCTTATTATAACAAGCGCAATTTATTTTAGCCTAACCCAACTAAATATATTTTAGATAAGTTTACAATAATTTAATACTAAACAAACACAGTGAAATATATTTTTTTCGTTAGGTTCAGAATTATTTTGGCGAAATTATTGCATACACAAATTTTCGCTTGTCCTGTATGTCAAGATGAGCTTTGCTATTTAAGCCAAAATCGCAAGTTCTGCCAATTCGGCACTACATATAAATAATATATTTATTATTATATATATATTAATATTATATTATATTATTTATATATATATTTATATTATATTAAAATATATATTTATTTTATAATATATATTATATATATATATATATTATATATATTAAAACAAAGTTGGCGTCTACCACCGAGGCAGGGTGACTCTAAAAGAAAGAAAATCCCAAAAAGAAAATACTTTCATCATTCAACACTTTCACCTCACTCACACATAATCGTTGTTATGCAGAGATGCCGGAGCACAGCAGTTTAGAAGTATATACGTATAAAGATACACAACATACCCCTCCAAATGCCAATATCCCAAACCCCCCCTTTAAAGTGCATGCATTGTACTTCCCATTTCCAGGACTCAAGTCCGGGTATATAAAAAATAACCGGTTTTTCCTGAAAACCCTTCACTAAATATTACCCTGCTCACACTCCAACAGCTCGTCAGATCAAAAATACCATTCGTCTCCATTCACTCCTACCTAACACGCTCACCCTTTCGCTTGCTGGAAGTCGAAGCCCCTCGCCCACAAAACCTCTTCTTTAACCCCGTCCCTCCAACCTTTTCGAGGACGACCCCTACCCTGCCTTCCTTCCTCTACAAATTTATATGCTCTCCATGTCATTCTACTTTGATCCATTCTCTCTAAATGACCAAACCATCTCAACAACCCCTCTTCAGCCCTCTAATACTTTTATTAACTCCACACCTTCTCCTAATTTCCACACTCCGAATTCTCTGCATAATATTTACACCACACATTGCCCTTAGACAGGACATCTACACCGCCTCCAACCGCCTCCTCGCTGCTGCATTCACACCCATATAAGAGGGTTGGTACCACTATACTTTCATACATTCCCTTCTTTGCCTCCATAGATAACGTTTTTTGTCTCCACTTATACCTCAATGCACCACTCACCTTTTTTCCTTCATCAATTCTATAGTTAACCTCATCCTTCATAAAGCCATCCATCCGTTGACATGTCAACTCCCAAATTTCTGAAAACATTCACTTCTTCCATACTCCTCCTCTCTAATTTGATATCCAATTTTTCTTTATCTAAATCATTTGATACCCTCATCACCTTACTCTTTTCTATGTTCACTTTAAACTTTCTACTTTTACACACTCATACTCGTCCACTAACCTTTGCAACTTTTCTTTAGAATCTCCCATAAGCACAGTATCATCAGCAAAAAGTAACTGTGTCAATTCCCATTTTGTATTTGATTCCCCATAATTTAATCCCACCCTCTCCCCAACACCCTAGCATTTACTTCTTTTACAACCCCATCTATAAATATATTAAACAACCATGGTGACATTACGCATCCCTGTCCAAGACCTACTTTTACCGGGAAGTAGTCTCCCTCTCTTCTACACACCCTAACCTGAGCCTCACTATCCTCATAAAAACTCTTTACAGCATTTAGTAACTTACCACCTATTCCATATACTTGCAACATCTGCCACATTGCTCCCCTATCCACTCTATCATAAGCCTTTTCTAAATCCATAAATGCAATGAAAACTTCCTTACCTTTATCTAGATGCTGTTCGCATATATGCTTCAATGTAAACACTTGATCTACACATCCCCTATCTACTGTAAAACCTCCTTGCTCATCTGCAATCCTACATCTGTCTTACACCTAATTCATTCAGTAATATCCCTACCATACACTTTTCCTGGTATACTCAGTAAACTTGTTCCTCTATAATTTTTACAATCTCTTTTGCCTCACGTCCCTTTATAAAAAGGAATTATACATGCTCTCTGCCAATCCCTAGGTACCTTCCCCTCTTCATACAGTTATTAAACAAAAAATACCAAACCATTCCAACACTATATCACCCCCTCTGCTTTTAAAATTTCTGTCATGGTCCCATTAGTTCCAGCTGCTTTACCCCTTTTCATTCTACGTAATGACTCACGCACCTCCCCTACACTCACATCCTGCTCTTCTTCACTCCTAAAAGATGGTATACCTCCCTGGCCAGTGCATGAAATTACCGTCTCCCTTTCTTCGTCGACATCTAAAAGTTCCTCAAAATATTCCCGCCATCTACCCAACACCTCCATCTCCCCATCTACTAACTCCCCTACTCTGTTTTTAACTGACAAATCCATTCGTTCTTTAGGTTTTCTTAACTTGTTTATCTCCATTTTTTTTTTCTTATTTTCATCAAAATTTCTTGACAGTGCCTCTCCCACTCTATCATCTGCTCTCCTTTTACACTCTCTCACCACTGTCTTCAACTTTCTTTTGCTCTCCATATATTCTGCTCTTCTTATAACACTTCTGCACTATCGCATCTTTCTGCCAATAGTTGCTTATATCTCACCCAAACTTCTTTCTCCCTTAGTTTATACACTTTCACCTCTCTCTTACATGTTGATGCCATTTTCCTCTTGTCCCATCTACCTCTTTCTCTAACTGTAGCTACAATTAAATAATGATCCGATTATCGTTGCCCCTCTAAAATGTACTCCGGGGCCCCTACCCATAACCTTTTACCACCAATATATAATTAACGAACTACTTTCATTACATGCTATATATCCCTTGTTATTTTTTTTCCCTCTTTTTCATAAAATATGTATTAATTTTCCCAAACTTTTTCTACACATACTCATTTAAAGGCCCCCCATTTTCTTTTACCCCTGGCACCCCTTTTTTCCTGTACCCCCTCCACAAATTCTTCCCCACTTTAGCATTGAAATCCCCAACACAAGGCTCCACACACATCACCACACACACACACACAAAACCACACCACACCACACAACACCACCCACCAACCACCAACCACACACCCCACACAAAACACCGCACACACACACACACACACACACACCACACACACACACACACACATACCCCAAAATCTTCAAACACATCCCTTAAAATGGACAACTACCTAGGTTTTTTTTAAAAAAGGAGCAAAAAAGGGGCGCTAAAATACAGACATGTGTCACTGACGGTATAGTATGCAAAGTCATGGAGAAGATTATCAGGAGTTTAATATTGAAAAAATGCAAAGTTCTAAATGTTGGACATTTTAAATAACCATGCCACATATAACTAAAATGTGATTTAATACTACGTTGCGAAAAGGATTTGGGGTTTTGGGTTTGCAGTACCTAAAACCAAGACAACAGTGCATTGTGTTCGCAATAAAGAAACAGTTTTCTTGGCTTCATATCTAGAAGTATAAAAAATAAAAGCCCTCAAGTTGTTCTTCAATCAAAATTTCCTTGGTTAGGCCCCCCCATTTGACTATGCTCCCTCAGTTCTGGTACCGTATTACGAAGGGATAAAAAATGCTCTGGAAAAACGTACAAAGGAGGTGAAAAAGGATGATCCCATGTATCAAAAATTTTCCCCTATGAGGTGACAAACCCCTAAATCTGCACTCTTCGAAAGGGTAGTTTTAGGGGGGATTGATCGGGTATAAATGGAAAACAGGAATAAAAAAAGGGGGTGTAAATAGGTGCTAAAAATTTCCAGCCAAGACGGCTCGCAGCAATGGTTTGAAGTTAAAAAAATTCAGATTCAGGAAGGATATAGGAAAGTACGGGTTTGGAAATTAGGTTGTGGATGAGGGGAACAAGCTCCCCGAGAACAGTTTTGAGGCAAAAAACGTTGTGTTTTTTAAAAAAATGGTTAGTAAATACTGGTGGGTGTGGGGGGAGTGAGTTGGGGGCCCTGACTGCTTGTGCGCTGGGTTGGTACAGTGCTCTACCCTTTGAGTGAGGATGCCGACTGGGTGGATCTTTGGGGGAAAATTGGGGGGGGGTTTTGGTTAATCCGGAGGGGGCACATGGCCTGCTCCACAGGGATCATAGGCCCGTTGCAGTGTTCCCTTTTTCTTTGTTTTATGATACCCGGAACGGAACAAAAATATAAAGAAACCAGCACGGCTTCAGGAAGGGAATCCTGTGTCCAATCCTTCTGGAGTTTTAGGACAAAGTAAAAAAGAAGTAAGAGACGAGAGAGAGGGGGGGGTTGATTTCATTTCTTAGGGCGCAAGAAGGCCCTTTTCACAGTTTCCCACAAGAGATTAGTGCAGAAAAATATAGGATCAGGCGCGATAACGGAAAGGGCACTTAAAAGGATCAGAGAATACCTGACAGGGAGGCAAAAAACGGTTTTGGGGGTGATGGGTATCACAGTGGGCCCTGTGACGAGCGGGGTCCCCCAAGGGGGCGGCCTAGGACCCGTGCTTTTTTGGTAAGTGAATGAGTGATGGAAGGGGTAGACTCGAGGTTTTTCCTGTTCGCAGTGATGTGAATTAATGAGGAGAATTAAATAGTGAGGATAGGTAGACCTTTAAAAAGATTGGGAGGGGAACGTGGGCAGCAAATGGGTTCTCGAATTCAACCCCGCCAAAAAGACAATCATGAAGATTGGAGAAAGGGCAAAGAAAACCGCAGACGGAGTATAGGCTAGGTGGCCAAAAATACTGCAATCCCCGCTCAAGGAGAAAGATTTGCGGTTTTTTAAAAACCCAACACGTCTCCCGGAAACACACATCAACCCGATAACTGCTGCGCTTGGGCGCCCGGCAAAACCCGGATTAACATTCCGTACCTAAAATAAGAATCTTTTAGACCTGTCACCCTGTACGTCAGCCCCATACTGGAGTATGCAGCACCAGTTTTGGGAAAGCACCGGGTCAAACACGTTAAGAAGTTAGAGAAAAATGCAAAGGTTTGCGACAAGGGTTTGTTCCAGAGTAAGGGGAATTTCCCCGAAGAAAGGTTGAGGGAAAATCGACCTGACGACATGGAGGACAGGAGGGATAGGAGAGACATGATACCAAAAACAAAATATGGTTGAATAGACAAAGGGGGACGAGACAAGATGTTCCCGAGAGGGAACCAGCAACAAGGGGTCACCTTTGGGAAGCTGAAAAATCAGAGGGGTCACAGGATGTTGGAAGCGTTTTTTAGTTACGGTGGCAGGAAGTGAACAGTTGGCGGCGATGTATTGGAGGGAGGACCCCTAAAAGCTTTAAGACGAGGTTGTAAAGCTCATGGGGGGGGAGAGAGGGCTTAGTAGCGTTTTAGTGAAGAGGGGGGGAAAAGGGGCTGGGTCTCGACCCCGAAACTGCAATTGGGATTTTTATATATATATATATTTTTATTTTTTATATATTATATATATATTTTTTTATATATTTTTTATTTTATATATGTGAGTGTGGGGGGAAATTCGTGAGGGTGGTAAAATGAAGGGGGGAGGCACCCGGGATTGATGGGATAAAGATAGAAATGTTAAAAGCAGGGGGGGATATGTTTTGGAGGGGTTTGGGTGAAATTTATTTAATAAATGTAGGGAAAGGGGGTAAGGTCCCTGGGTTTGGGCAGGAGCTGCATATTTCCTTTTGTAAAAAGGGCAAAGGGGAAAAAGAGAGCCCCCCCCAAAAATTATAGGGGGAAAAGTCTGTTGAGTTACCTGGAAAGTGTATGGTGGTTAATTGAAAGAATTAAGGGGAAAGACGGGAATAGGATAGCAGATGAACAAGGAGGTTTTAGGAAAGGTAGGGGGTGTGTGGCCCAGGTGTTTACAGTGAAAAATATAAGTAAAAGTATTTAGAAAAGGGCTAAAGAGGCTTTGTGGCATTTATGGATTTGGGAAAAGGCGTAACAGGGTGGTTTGGGGGGAAATGTGGCAGATGTTGAAAGTGTAGGGTAGGAGGTGGTTTACTGAAAGCAGGAAGGTTTTTACGAGGATGTGAGGCTCAAGTTAGGTATGAGGAAAGGGGGAAAATTTTTTCCCAGTAAAAGTGGGCCCTTAGACAAGGAGTTGATGTCCCCGGGGTTTTTTTTTATATATTTATAGTTGGGTTGTAAGAGAAGTAAATGCGGGGTTTGGCAAGAGGCGGGGGAGTTAAAAGAAAAAGATCCACACAATGGGAGTTGCCCGCTGCTCTTTGCTGATGCACTGTGCTCTTGGGAGATTCTAAAGAGAAGTTGCAGAGTTGGTGGATGAATTTGGTGGGTGTGAAAAAAGAAGAAAAATTAAAGGTGTACAGGAAAGAGAAAGGTTATGAGGATAACAAAAAGATTAGGTGATGAAAGTTGAATATCAGATTGGAGGGAGAGGTATGGAGGGGGTGAAGTTTCAGTTTTTGGGGGGGACGTGTCAGGGATGGGTCTTGAAAGATGAGGTGAATTAGAATTGATGGGGGAAAAAAAAATGGGTGAGGGTGCCTTGGGAGTCTGTGGAGACAAAAACTTTGTCCTTGGAGGCAAAGAGGGGAATGTATGAGATTAGTTTTCCAACGTTTATGGGGGTTTTTGTGAAGCGGGGGTGATGAATGTTGCAGCGAGGAAAAGGCTGGAGGGTGGAGATGTCATGTCTGAGGCAATGTGTGGTGTGAATATAATGCAGAGAATTGTATTTTGGAAGTTAGGAGGAGGTGGGGGGTTTCCCAAAAACTGTTGTCCAGGGGGCGGAGGAGGGTTGTTGAGGTGGTTCGGAATGTAGAGAGAATGGAGCGAAACAGAATGACTTCAAGAGTGTATCAGTCTGTAGTGAAGGAAGGGGGGTAGGGGTCGGCTGGAAGGGGTTTGGAGGGGGGGGGTGGGGAGGGGTTTTTTGCGAGGGGTTTGGATTTCCCCAGCAGGGATGCGGAGGTGTTTGTAGGGTGAAAGGAGACAAATGGTTTTTATAACTGACGTGCTGTTGGAGTGTGAGCAAGTAAAAATTTTTGAAGGTTCGGGAAACCGGAGGCCCGGGCTGGTCCCGGGATGGGAAAATACAGTGCCGCATTGAAGGAGGGGGTTAATGTTGCAGTTTTAAAAACTGTAGGTAAAGCACCCTTTTTGGAAGAAGTGATGGAGGAAAGATGGTGAAAAATTTTTTTTTTTCGGGCCACCCCTGCCTTGGTGGGGGAAACGGCCCGGTGGATAAAAAAAAAAAAAAAAAAAAAAAAAATATATATATATATTATATATTTATATTATATTTATATATATTATATTTATATATATATATATATAATTAATATAATATATATATTTTATTATTTTATTTTTTTTTATTATACACTGGCCCATTCCCCCAAGGCGGGTGGCCCGAAAAAGAAAACTTTCACCACATTCCTCCTCATGTCTTGCCGAAGGGTGCTTTTCATCGTTTTTTTTAAAATGCAAAAATTAACACCCCTCCTTCAGGTCAGGCACTGTATTCCCATCTCCGGACTCAAGTCCGGCCTGCGGTTTCCCGAACCCCTTCATAAAAGTTACTTTTGCTCACACTCCAACAGCACGTCATGCATTAAAAACATTTGTCTCATTTATCCCATCAAAACGCTCACGATGCCTGCTAGAAGTCCAAACCCCTCGCCACAAAAATCCCTTTAAACCCCCCCCCTCCACCTTTCCCAGGCCGCCCCTACCCGCCTTCCTTCCACTACGATGATACACTCTTGAAGTTATTCTGTTTCGCTCCCTTCCTCCACATGTCCCAACCCCCTCAACAACCCCCCCCCCGCCTTGGCAACAGTTTTGGTAATCCCCCACCCCCTCCCAACTTCCAAAAAAGAATTTCTGCATTTATTCCACACACAT
The DNA here is from genome assembly GCF_026875155.1 of Cherax quadricarinatus. NCBI lineage: Eukaryota > Metazoa > Arthropoda > Malacostraca > Decapoda > Parastacidae > Cherax > Cherax quadricarinatus. The sequence continues at coordinate 106,790,641 of NC_069401.1, read as the reverse complement.
TGCCCCCAGCATGACATCTCACTGCCCCAGCCTTCTCCCCGCTGCAACATTCATACCCATGCTTCACACCCTTAAGAGGTTGGTTTTTAAAACTTACTCTCATACATTCCCTCTTTTCCTCCAAAAGGGCAAAAATTCTTGTCTCCCAGACTCCCAAGTCACCACTCATCTTTTTCCCCCATCAATTCTATGTTTCCCTCTTTTCTAGGGCCCATCCGCTGACACGTCCACTCCCAAATTCTGAATACATTCACCTCCTCCATACTTTCCCTCCAATTGATATTTAATCTTTCACACCTAAACTTTTTGTTATCCCCTAACCTTTTCCCTTTTCCCGTATTCACCTTTAATTTTTTCTTTTGCACACCCCACCAAATTTCCCCCAATTCTGCAACTTTTTCAGAATCTCCAAGAGCACAGTTTTTCTCAGCAAAGAGCAGCTGTGACAACTCCCACTTTGTGTGTGATTCTTTATCTTTTAACTCCACGCCTCTTGTCAAGACCCTCGCATTTACTTCTCTTACAACCCCATCTATAAATATATTAAACAACCACGGTGACATCACACATCCTTGTCTAAGGCCTACTTTTACTGGGAAATAATTTCCTCTTTCCTACATACTCTAACTTGAGCCTCACTATCCTCGTAAAAACTCTTCACTGCTTTCAGTAACCTACCTCTACACCATACACTTGCAAACATCTGCCACATTGCCCCCTATCCACCCTGTCATACGCCTTTTCCAAATCCATAATGCCACACAGACCTCTTTAGCCTTATCTAAATACTGTTCACTTATATGTTTCACTGTAAAACACCTGGTCCACACACCCCCTACCTTTCTAAAGCCTCCTTGTTCATCTGCTATCCTATTCTCCGTCTTACTCTTATATTCTTTCAATAATAATTCTACCATACACTTTACCAGGTATACTCAGCAGACTTATCCCCCTATAATTTTTGCACTCTCTTTTATCCCCTTTGCCTTTATACAAAGGAACTATGCATGCTCTCTGCCAATCCTAGGTACCTTACCCTCTTCCATACATTTATTAAATAATTGCACCAACCACTCCAAAACTATATCCCCACCTGCTTTTAACATTTCTATCTTTATCCCATCAATCCCGGCTGCCTTACCCCCTTTCATTTTACCTACTGCCTCACGAACTTCCCCCACACTCACAAACTGGCTCTTCCTCACTCCTACAAGATGTTATTCCTCCTTGTCCTATACACGAAATCACAGCTTCCCTATCTTCATCAACATTTAACAATTCCTCAAAAATATTCCTCCATCTTCCCAATACCTCTAACTCTCCATTTAATAACTCTCCTCTCCTATTTTTAACTGACAAATCCATTTGTTCTCTAGGCTTTCTTAACTTGTTAATCTCACTCCAAAAACTTTTTCTTATTTTCAACAAAATTTGTTGATAACATCTCACCCACTCTCTCATTTGCTCTCTTTTTACATTGCTTCACCACTCTCTTAACCTCTCTCTTTTTCTCCATATACTCTTCCCTCCTTGCATCACTTCTACTTTGTAAAAACTTCTCATATGCTAACTTTTTCTCCTTACTACTCTCTTACATCATCATTCACCAATTCGCTCCTCTTCCCTCCGCACCCACTTTCCTGTAACCACAAACTTCTGCTGAACATTCTAACACTACATTTTTAAACCTTCCCATACCTCATCGACCCCATTGCCTATGCTCTCATTAGCCCATCTATCCTCCAATAGCTGTTTATATCTTACCCTAACTGCCTCCTCTTTTAGTTTATATACCTTCACCTCTCTCTTCCCTGATGCTTCTATTCTCCTTGTATCCCATCTACCTTTTACTCTCAGTGTAGCTACAACTAGAAAGTGATCTGATATATCTGTGGCCCCTCTAAAAAACATGTACATCCTGAAGTCTACTCAACAGTCTTTTATCTACTAATACATAATCCAACAAACTACTGTCATTTCGCCCTACATCATACCTTGTATACTTATTTATCCTCTTTTTCTTAAAATATGTATTACCTATAACTAAAACCCCTTTCTATACAAAGTTCAATCAAAGGGCTCCCATTATCATTTACACCTGGCACCCCAAACTTACCTACCACACCCTCTCTAAAAGTTTCTCCCACTTTAGCATTCAGGTCCCCTACCACAATTACTCTCTCACTTGGTTCAAAGGCTCCTATACATTCACTTAACATCTCCCAAAATCTGTCTCTCTCCTCTGCATTCCTCTCTTCTCCAGGTGCATACACGCTTATTATGACCCACTTCTCGCATCCAACCTTTACTTTAATCCACATAATTCTTGAATTTACACATTCATATTCTCTTTTCTCCTTCCATAACTGATCATTTAACATTACTGCTACCTTCCTTTGCTCTAACTCTCTCAGATACTCCAGATTTAATCCCATTTATTTCCCCCCACTGAAACTCTCCTACCCCTTCAGCTTTGTTTCGCTTAGGGCCAGGACATCCAACTTCTTTTCATTCATAACATCAGCAATCATCTGTTTCTTGTCATCCGCACTACATCCACGCACATTTAAGCATCCAGTTTTATAAAGTTTTTCTTCTTCTCTTTTTTAGTAAGTGTCTACAGGAGAAGGGGTTACTAGCCCATTGCTCCCGGCATTTTAGTCGCCTCATACGACACGCATGGCTTACGGAGGAAAGATTCTTTTCCACTTCCTCATGGACAATAGAAGAAATACAGAAGAACAAGAGCTATTTAGGAAAAAGGAGAAAAACCTAATGTATGTATATATATATGCATGTGCGTGTCTGTCAAGTGTGACCGAAGTGTAAGTAGGAGTAGCAAGATATCCCTGTTATCTAGCGTGTTTATGAGACAGAAAAAGAAACCAGCAATCCTACCATCATATATATATATATATATATATATATATATATATATATATATATATATATTAAATATATATATATATATATTTATAATATATATATTATATATATATATATATATATATATTATATATATATATATATATATATATATATATCTGCCAGTAGTCTAACTATGTTTCTCCCACAGTTAATTACATTCATTTGATCAAACTACTTATTTCTCGGATGTTTAGCTGTCTGTTGCTATGCTGATTAGTATGTGCGTTTTTACGCTCATCTGTTTATGTTTCCAGTGTTTGTTGTTTATCTGTCTTACTGCTATTTATTCAGTGTTTGGGCGTGTCTGATGTTTATCAGGCTTGTAACTGACTGCCTGCTGTTTAGCTGGTGTTTATCAATTCTCGTCTCCGTTTTATTTCGGACCCTTGTGTGTGTACCTTCTGTTTGTTGCGTTTGTCAGCTGTTTAACGGGTGTTTAGCTACCTGTCTGCTGTATAATTTTATATTGTTTGTCGAATGACCGATAACACTGAGACAAACGGCACAAATCCGACAATTGAAAGAAGCAAGATGCAGCTTTGTCACTCACTCCAACGGGATGTTCAAGAAGCATATTTAGACAACAATAGTCAGAGAGTGGCTGAGTCAGCGGGGGTAATTTTGTGGGTGAAGTGTGAGAGACGAGAACATGAGGTGACCTAACAGAGGAGAGCTCAGCTTTGTCAAGGTTCTAGCCCAGCTCGTGTTCCTTGCTCAACTCATCTTTTTTGTTCAGCTCATCTTTCTTGCTCAGCTCATTTTTTCTTGCTCAACTCATCTTTCTCGCCCAACTCATCTTTCTTGCTCAACTCATCTTTCTCGCCCAACTCATGTCTCGCCCAACTCATTTTTCTTGCTCAACTCATCTTTCTCGTCCAACTCATCTTTCTTGCTCACCTCATCTTTCTTGCTCAACTCATCTTTCTCGCCCAACTCATTTTTCTTGTTCAACTCATCTTTCTCGCCCAACTCATTTTTCTTGTTCAACTCATCTTTCTCGCCCAACTCATTTTTCTTGCTCAACTCATCTTTCTCGCCCAACTCATCTTTCTTGATCAACTCATCTTTCTCGTCCAACTCATCTTTCTTACTCACCTCATCTTTCTTGCTCAACTCATCTTTCTCGCTCAACTCATTTTTCTTGCTCAACTTACCTTTCTCGCCCAACTCATTTTTCTTGTTCAACTCATCTTTCTCGCCCAACTCATCTTTCTTGCTCAACTCATCTTTCTTGCTCAACTCATCTTTCTTGCTCAACTCATCTTTCTTGCTCAACTCATCTTTCTTGCTCAACTCATCTTTCTTACCCAACTCATCTTTCTTGCCCAGCTCATCTTTCTTGCCAAACTCATTTTTCTTGCTCAACTCATCTTGCCAAACTCATCTTTCTTGCTCATTTCATCGTGCCCAACTCATCTTTCTTATCCAGCTCATCTTTCTTGCCCAACTCATCTTTCTTCCCAAACTTATCTTTCTTGCCCCACTCATCTTGCCCAACTCATCTTTCTTGCCCAACTCATCTTTCTTCCCAAACTTATCTTTCTTGCCCAACTCATCTTTCTTCCCAAACTTATCTTTCTTGCCCAACTCATCTTCCCCAACTCATCTTTCTTGCTCAACTCATCTTTCTTCTTCAACTCATCTTTTATAAACAGGTCATGGGAAGGATCAGTAGGACTCCCTTTTCGTAACTCACCCACACGGTGGCCTCACTGACTCACTCACTTCTCTGACTTCGCTAGTTTAAGTTTGCTTGTTGAGCAACCCTGCGTACTGCTGTTCCACAAGCGAAATTTCTCATTAAAATCCTTCTCAGCAACTGTGCATTTCCTCGCAGTAAAGATTCAAACTATTTCTCATGTCTCTTACTCATCTTATTGTCGATACTATAGACAAATAATGCATTGAGTATGTACATTTCTGTCTATCTACTGTTTTGACGGGTGTCCTTAAATATATTGACTGTCGAATAATTATTGGTTGAATTTCCTTCGGTTAACAATGTAATGTTTAGTTCCAGCATGTGACACCTGATCGACGCTGTCGCTGCTTAACTCAGTGTAAATTGTGAGAACTCTCCAGCTAATAACACTCACTGACACTATGACACCCCCTCCTACGAGTTTAGTACTTCCCTCACGAATATACTAATATTCACAGTCCATCATTACTGCGTTTGTAAATATATTTTTAGGCTTAATAATAATAATAATAATAATAATAATAATAATAATAATAATAATAATTATTATTATTATTATTATTATTATTATTATTATTATTATTATTATTATTATCTTTATCATGAAGGAGAAATCCAATATGTGATGGATTCCATAACAGTTGTACATAAATCATTTTTCCAGGATTTTTAAATATCTGTATCCGTCTTCTTCAAAGAATATTGTTAATATCATTATTATGTGAGACATGAGTCTTATGTGATAACATAGAATCAGTAATAATTATAGAGTCAACCTCAGTGTTATAACTTTAGTGTCACTAGCATGACAAACAAATCAGTTTGAAGGGTAGACACCAAGTTGTTAATTCTTATGCTTAAGTTAGTATTGTTCATAACTAGGGAAGCAGCAACAAGAGCAGATGCAACCCAGCCAGAAGACTCCTGCTTAGATCCATTAGTGTATATAACTTGTGGTAAGTTATCACTAATAATTAAGCTATAAATTTCTTCCTAAGCAGTTGTCTTTGCAGTTGATTTAAGGAAGGGATTACTAGTGATGAGCTTCTTGGAAGGGACTTACAAGTATGTGATATTAAATGAACATATCTTCCACGTATGGGTAAAATGTTCTTGTCTATAGTGATTATGTTTCCATAACCTATTCAGATCTATGAATATTTACTTCTAGAGATTTAATAGGCTTCACAGTGACACTGTTAGGTACATTTCATAACATTCAAATACACTGATAATCTTAGTAGTCCTATCACAGATACTAGAACACCAAGCGATTGAGAATAGCCAAGAATAATTCTAAGGGTTTCAATTTGCATTAGCTCCAAGGGAAGGAGAGATTTTTTTAACTAATGTTAACATAGGCGGAGCATAATTAAGGATCTAAGATAGGCTATGTACATCATTCTCGCTTTTTTCACAATAGCACCATAGTTGTGGTTGTAGCCAGCAACAGCTTTAAGGACATTGAGACTACCTTTGCATTTCTTATTTAGTTGTGGTATGATGAATATACTGAAGGGTACGTCTGCCCCAAGATATCTGTATGATATAAATCATTCCCTTCTCTCCAGGAGCGGTTGATCGACCTTTAACGCATCTGATTCATACTCGGTGAAGAGACAGTCGCTTTCATCAGTATTTTGGCACATAAGATTAATCAGTTTTTCAATCTTTCCTTCAGAAATATTGTCTAGGTTTGTTCTAATGTGAGATGAGAGCTTTTCATGTCCGGATGTTGTCGACCGGTTATTTATGAAGTCATTTTCTTTTTTCAAGAGGAAAGGGATCAGCAACATTACCTCTATTTTTACCTGATTATTTTATTTATACCTTTCCAGGCCAAACTTAAAGGTGTAATTCAATTTAACCCATCAACAAAAACAAGAATACCATTTTTTTTGTTATCCGGCCGTCTCACACCAGAGTAGGGTGACCAAAATAAAAAGGAAGTCTTCACCATCAATCATTCAACAGCTGTCTTGCCATATATCGCAATTCAAATCACCCTTGAATAGCAACATCCCCAGCCCTCCCTCCTACTCAGTGCAGACACTGAACTTCCTTCCAACCTCCAGGAGTCGGGCAAGCAGTTGGAACATCACAACAAGAGCCCCAACATATACAGTAGCTTCCCTGACACTTGTTTCTGACTGCCTCAACTAGAAGCCCTCATAAATAACTCTCAATTCGCACATAAATCACAATAACATGCCTGGATCATGAAGCCTTCACTTAGAGGCAGAATTAGCCCCGAAAAAAGTGATGGTTATTATAGCTGCCTTTAGCACTTCCCCTTGAATATAATAATAATAATACTGATGCTTCCATTCCGCCTTGCCTCTGGTCACGCTTTATTGGGAGAAATATGACTGGGACGAAGCCAATCACAACATAATTATAATCATAATAAATCAGCTTCCTGTGCTTACTCTGCCGCCAATATAAGACCTGCACTGGTCTATTACCAATTTTCAGGTTTAGGCCCCATCGTCTGCAGGCCTACCATCTACGATTATTAATGTATCCTTTATGGGAGGTTTGTGTCTAGGCCTACCTGACCCTCTCTGGCCAGAATAACAAAAACATTACCAAGAGTTCTTTTCGTTCCGAGTGCGAGTGTTTTTTTTATTTTATTTATGGAATAATCAAACGCCTCATTTATTAATTGGATTACAGCTGTGTAATTACGGTATTCATAGATTAGATTGCCCGTAAGGCAGCTAACCTACAACATATTTTCCACATGAGCCCCGCACGCTAGGCTTCGATATATTTTAACACTGTCTACATCGATGTCTCTCAAAGGAGCGTGGCTCAGTGATGGTAATGGCCTCGTTATCCAAAGAATTGGAGACAATCTTCTCTTCCTTGGCTCAGACTTGATTAACAAATTATAGATGCAGAGCGTAGATCTGTGGCTAATAAAATGCAGTTCAGGTGATGAGTTTCTTTAAACAGTAGTAAAGTACGTTTACTCTGTAAAAATAATTATTTTTTTTATGAATTTACGGAACTGCAATTAAGTAAATTATTTCTTAAGAGTCTCTTAATCTCAACTGACTTACGTTTTATAGCTTCTTACTCTAGTTTCAATAATTTATCAATAACTATATAAAATTCCTATTGATATTTGGCTAATACCCGTCTTGTATAATCATATCTCTGAATCATATTTGCTGAGGCTTAAAAAATACGTATTATCCTGCAAATGCTGTTTTTTTCCTCGAAATAGTTAAGTTGGCCACAGCGGAGACCTTTGCGACGAGGCTGTGTATTCACTACCGCCCCAATATCAGACACACCACACATCGATCTTCATTCTAACGTAAAATTGCCACTTACTCTGATGCCATAAAAAATGTAACTGAAAATCTGCCAAGTAACCTGTATTTGTCAGGATTCGCCTACGCTATATATCAGTGTCAGCCTCACCGCGCCCACCCACCAATTATAGAACAAAAAGGTGCGCAGATTGGATAATTAACAATGAGATATCGATTAGGTAAAGCATAGGATACCTAGGCATGACAGTAGCTATAGTAGGAAGCTCAGTAGTGGTAGCTGTACGGCTCAGGCCATGACAGCTGAGCCCTCTGGCTTATCGGTTCTGACTTAGCGGTGGGAATTGAATTTAACAATTATTGTCAGGGAATATCACCTTCCACGTGAAGAACACTGCTGCCGGTGCTATCGTAAACTCTCAGTGGTCTTTCGATCGGCACTAACTCGGTCTGCAATACTAAATAGCTAGCAGAAAGCCCCATTTAATAGAATGTATTTGTTAGTAGAATCAAAGTATTGCCCGATTGTTATCTGGAACCATGGAATCATTAGTGAAATTCACTGCACTATTTGGACCTAAGACTTGCGCCATGCTAGATTCAGCATGAGTTACTTGCTTAGTGGAGTGAGGAAGGGGCTGCAGAGCAACAATTTTTGCTGGTTCAAGTTGCCATGATATGGATTATAATGTAATCATCTGCTGGCAAATATGGTCTTTTTCTAAACAATTGTCTTGTAGGCAACATTTTAGGTCGTGTCATTGGTCATGGTTCTTAGCGAGGTGTAATCGACGATGAGATCGAGATTCTGAAAGAGAGATTTCCAGATTCTTTATTTTTTTCTTCCATGGAATCTCTGTATGGATAAAAGAATTTGGCTTGTTGAGGCAGGAAGCGAGGCATTTAACCTAAGGAAGGATATTTTGGCCTAGCGGGGTGTCCAGAACAAAGTTCTTAAAACCTGAATGTCTACTACCTCAGTGCCATTAATTTTTAAATAGTATGTGGGCCGAGGAGGCCCATATACCAGTAGAAACGACCTGCAGGGAAGTAATTCTCTGGCTGCTTCTAGAATGTTAGTTCTGGAAGCAGAATGTTAGTTCCAGAATGTTAGTTCTGGAAGCAGAATGTTAGTTCCAGAATGTTAGTTCTGGAAACAGGTGCAGGTAAGCGGTAATCGATCTTGGGTCGACGTTTTGAATGCAGAATTTGGTTTCTAGGTAATTTTCTTCGAATTTAACAGAAGGAAGAAAGTCTAAAGACAGTAGACCTGTCAAGAAGCCTGTGGCCTTTCTAATTACGGAATTTTTAGACTTACCTTCTGCTCTTCAGTTATTGTTCTCAGCGTTTATCAAACTTAAGAAAGTGCTTTTTTTTTTTAGCAGAACCTCAATAACCGCTTTCAAAATACTAAAGCCTATGCCAGTTACTACAACATCAGCTGTCATGTTTGCATTACAAGTTGCTCCAATTAGACTAATCTTCATTTATGTTATCAAACTGAGAAATATAGCTACTCTGGTTTCCAACTGCATTCCTATGACATTCAAGTTAATTACACTGTTTACTTTTCTCCTAATGTTATTCCTAATACTTGACACACATAAAATGCAAGAAAATTTGCACCTACACAGCCTTTCATTCATTCATAAGCCATGAAATGATTGATGTTCAGAACCATTTTGTTTTTCATAAGTCCTGAACCCCCTAAAGGGAGGCATTCAGATTCGATCCATTGTAGGGGAGGATAAGTCCGTTTCTTCGGATCATGAGTAACAAAGCACCTCAACTGAAATAACGCTATACAACTTCAGATTAAAAGTGGTAACAGTGGCACCTACACAACACACTCCATTATAACAAACTTCTGAGTGGGTTACACGAGTGTTGATATTTTGATGATAATCAGAAAACGTTTTCTAACGTTATCGCGATGAAACCAATTTCGGAAATGGCGTATGTAAAACTGAGCAGAGGGTGCAGCTGCACTGGCCAGGTGTTTTATAAAACTTCCCTTAGTTTTAGTTCACAAGGGTTGAAAATTTGATGTCCATTGGATAAGACATTCATAATCCTTGTTGAAAATTATTTAAAATTCCGACAAGTTGACGTAGGAATCTTGTGTAGGTGAAACGTTTCACCTACACAGTAGGCTTCTTCAGTCATTACAGAGGCACCAGGTGTAGTAGTGAAATGAGGATTATGTAATCAGTCCATCAACCCTGGAGAAATAGTATTTGAGGTGGTCAGTCCCTCAGCCTGGAGAAGAGTTCAGCTTCATGGTCTGGAATGATTTGAAGCTGAAGCAAGATGGTGGATTATTAAATACTGTCGAAGGTGATGTGGAAGATCTCGAAGACGTTGCAGGAAACGGGGTCCACTAGTAGAAGCAAAAAAGCAAGAATTCAGGAGCACTGCAGCAAGCCTCTTAGCCCATGCTAGGCACGTCCCTCTCGACTCCAGCCCTTATCACTCATAACTAGAAATTACGCGGTGAAGTGGTGGAAGTTAGTGGAAAACAAGAGCACTGAACCTAACATTATGATCGGCTCTGCCATTCCTTAGATATCGCACGTAGTCTAACGATTCCATTATTCTTATGCAATTTTAGTACACCGACAAATTTCTCCTGTACATAAACTCATCATCATTATCTTCATCATCATAATAATAATAATAATAATAATAATAATAATAATAATAATAATAATAATAATAATATAATAATAATAATAAATAATAATAATAATAATAATAATAAGGCCGGGTCACCACTACATGGAAAAGACCCGGGCCGGGAGAGTACCGGCGAATAAAAAAAACAAAAACAAAAAAAAAAAAAAGCATCGACACCATGCCTAATCCTTCTAGGGTAGGGTCGGTGCCTGAGCCAGAGCTTACAGCTCACAAGACTGTCATTCCCATTAGCCCCCTTGGGGCGGGGATGGCAGACCAGAGAGGCCTAGCTTGTGGCTAGGCCTGGGGACAATTGGTCCCAAAGATGAGGAGGTATTTGTGCCTCCTCCCATGGGAGACTTAGGTCTCAGACGCTCCCTAAAGAGGGAGCCAAGGCCGGGCCACCACTTGGAAAAGGCCCGGGCCGGGAGAATACCGGCGAATCTTTAATAATAATAATTTAATTACGTCCATAGTTATGCAGAGCATTTCGGACAACTATACTGTCGAGCACTATACTGATGCATCAGCCATTAAATATTGAAGCAGGTCAGGAGAGGTGGTTGCAAATATATTTAACGAGACTTAACGGCAATGAAAATTTCGCTCTTTTATACAAAAAAATGGCAGGAGGCGCACCAACACACTTCAATTTCACTCTCTGATGTAGGAAGCGCCTTTGCTGTTACAGAACCTATTGAAAATTCTAAGGCCCGTGCCAATAGTTGCAGGAACCTTACCCAGCTTCCTGTACACCATTATTATTATTATTATAATCAAAAAGAAGCGCTAAGCCACAAGGGCTATACAGCTCCTGTACACCAGCATTGAAAATTCTACTCCGGTCGGGTAAGACTTTCTCCTTCCATGAGCAAAAGAAAAATGAAAACTTGGAAATAAGAGAAACAAATTAGGCAGTTAAGGTCCCCCTTTGGGGATACCAGACAGTAATTACCCTTTCTTATATTGTTAATTTTCCTCTGGGAGAACTATTATTAAATTCATTATACCGTAGAGGCAAGACAACGCCAGGGAAATAAAATATGAGAACGTCTCATCCTAGACTGAGAAGGATAGCTCTTATTCCTTGGATAACAGCCGATCATTGATACCAACGCCTTTCGCTGTGAAACATCGTCTGCCATAGAAATGTGAGAGATCGCCCGGAAATGTTATTATTATATTCATACATAATTAAACTTGATTACAGGCTAGGGGTAGAAAGGCGAGAAGTCTGAG
>NC_069401.1:106771315-106773815 GCF_026875155.1 Cherax quadricarinatus | reverse complement strand
GGCTATGGTGTTTTCCCAAGTAAAGATATGGGAGACCATGATGGAGGAGGGTGTGAAGGAAGTTGTAGTGTACTCTCATTTAAAGGTAAGGGAGAGTATGATAGATGAGAGCTATGATGGAGACGGTAAGCTCCCAGGAAAATGTAAGGGAGAATGTGAGGGAGGCTGTGGTGTGCTCCCAGGTAATAGGCTGGAGGGTAGAGACTCTGGCTTGTTCCGTCTAAACTCACTTCTGTTGTGGGTGGCGGAGCAGTAATGACGAAGAGGCTTTCTGGGGTGTAATTTGGGGAAAATTGAATGTGCAATTAGTGAGAGCCATAAAATTTATAGTAACTTGCCAACATTTTCTGTACAGTTTTACAGCTTATAACCCCTAGCTCACCGACGGTACATTTCGACAAAAGGGAAGTAAAAGTATTTTTGGTGGAACAGTGTAAGTCATATGAAGAAAAATGGCAGTTTTTTTGTTTGTTTGTTTTGCTATTTTTTACCAATACAACTTTAAATCACACTGACTTGTTGTCAGTGGCGCGTTGTCGGCAAAATGTACCGATTATAATTCAGCTTAGATTACGGAACCTGGCGTGTGGGTTGTCAGTTCAACAGCGGCGATCAGTAACACCACTCACACTGCTCTTTAATTAACTGATAATCTGCATATCTTCTCTAGTTTCCCCAGCACAAATAATTATTTGGTAATGGGTCGTCCTCTTTGGTGTGTCGTAATAACTTAATGTTAGCCAGCCTTCCTTAGTGCCTTCTATTTTCACTACACACACCTATCTGAAAGAGTCGTCTGCGCTGAGCATTCACTTGGAGAATTGTTAATTAAAACGCAAATGTTGCTGGGATTTTTTTTAAACTAGTCATTTAATTAAGGAAATTATTGGTGCAAGCGAGGAGTTAAATACTAGCGGAGTAGAAGAGATGAATCAAGACATCTTTGCGTCAGACAACAAAGCTGGTTGTGTACAGTGGAGATGAAGGTTCTTAGTGAAAAGGGCAACTTCCAAGAATATCTACTTTCTCCAGAATTTTTTATCAGCTTACAGAATATTTGAGGGTTATAGTGAGATCGAATCACCCAACTTCTGTAAGTACTGAGGAGATACTTAAGTCTGCAGTGAAATTAAGTATCCCAGCTTCTGTAGCTGCTGAGGAGGTACTGAAGTCTGCAGTGAAATCAAGTATCCCAATTTCTGTAGCTGCTGCTGAGGTTATCTAGTCCCAATATGGCCATGAATGAGACGAAACCTGGCTGGGAAAAAGTAAGTCTGGAGTGGTATAGAAATAGCATTAATTACTCGTTCATAGCATAACATACTTTCAGAATTACTTCTCGTGGTACGTCGAGCCACAATGCTCTAACATCTTAGCTTAGGCGTTAGCACTCTGAACGTTACGCGACTATTCTGGACACCGAGGAATTGTAATAAACACCGAGTGACCCTACTGTACTCTAAGTAGCCTTACAGGACGCCCAGGAACCATTCTGTATGGCCAACAACCATTCTGTATGGCAAGCGACTGTAGGGACGCCAAGTAACCGCATGACAGGCAAACGAGAGGACTAGACAAGTCGACCGCACTGGACCGTAGTGGAAGTGTCATTACGCCCCAGTGCTTGGCTTTGGTTATCTTATAGATTATTTTGATTACTTTGGTAATTACTGTAAATATCTTTTACGTATTTGTTATTGATTATCATATTCTGTACTCACTACCATTCGTATTTGGATTAATTCAGTGTTGCTATTCACCCTTGAGATTTACTTCCTTCACCTTCTTCATTCTATCCCCTGCACGAAATTTTGAATACATTCATTTTGAAAAAACCAGGATGTTTATCTCACGCATTTCATTGCTAATAAATATAGTGAAGTTTTTGGTGCTTTCGTCCAGCCCTTCAGATGGCTTAGATGTCCGTCACGTAAAAAAAAAAAAATCTCAACACAGGTGACAGAAATCTCCAGCCACAGCCTGAGGCGGAGGAGTTGTGAGCAAGGCAAGACTGAAGACCTCGCCTCAGCTGTTGCTATGTACACCGGCAACTCTTGTGTGTGACTTTTTAATATTTTTTTGTGTCTGGTATGTGTCACTGTGTACTGTGTGTCGGGTTTGTATGCACTCAGGAGTTATATTTGCCCAGAGTGTATTGGATCACGTAATCAAGAAATCTGGGGGAGGGGAAGTTAGTGCATATTGATATTCGATATTCCTTGATGGCAAATTTTCCACCTTACCTATAGATCAAAGGACAGTTTTAAAGGGAAAAGATTTGCCTACTTCTACGGTCGACATAGCTCTTTTCTCTCCTTTTTTTTTTTTTGCCAGGAAAATGTTTTAATTCAACACCCGACCTCACTCATGTCCTTCACTTTAATTAGTACACGGTAACTGCTGTGACTATAAGAAAATAAAGAAAACGAGACGTTATGTATAAAACCTCCGAGAAATTCTTAGGAAGTCGAGACTAATTCACTTGGAAAATCACATAAAT
>NC_069401.1:106616315-106766315 GCF_026875155.1 Cherax quadricarinatus | reverse complement strand
GTTCCTGCCTCCACTACGTCACTTTCTAGGCTATTCCACTTCCTGACAACTCTATGACTGAAGAAACACTTCCTAACATCCTTTTGACTCATCGGTGTCTTCAACTTCCTATTGTGACCCTTTGTTTCTGTGTCCCATCTCTGGAACATCCTGTCTTTGCCCACCTTGTCAATTCTTCGCAGTATTTTATATGTCGTTATCATGTCTCCCTTATCCCTCCTGAGTGTGTATGTGTGTGTGTGCACTCACCTAGTTGTGGTTGCAGGGGTTGATTCACAGCTCCTGGCCCCGTGTGTGTGTGTGTGTGTGTGTGTGTGTGTGTGTGTGTGTGTGTGTGTGTGTGTGTGTGTGTGTGTGTGTGTGTGTGTGCGTGAGTATGTGAAGCTAATAAGGTACGGCCCTGGGGCAAATGGAGGAGTTCCCCAGCGTGGGCCACCCGCCGCCTCACTCATAGAAAACGTGACCATCAAAACATTAGCTACCGGGACCAGACACACCCTCCTGGCGACACTCTTTGCACGCTCAATTTTTATCGCTCTCTCAACACGCCCATCTGATGGACTCCGTCGAAAATGACTTCTTGAGATTGTCACTGAGTGGATCGTGGGAAAGAGAACACACACACACATACAAACAGTAAAAGTCATACTGTATATTAATAATAATTTACGAAGCAAACAATTACTGAAGACATTGTCTCCTTTAATTGTTTTGTCTATAATACCTTACCGTAGCTTGGTTGAACTCTAAGAGCCACTTGCTAGACCATTCCTGTAGTTTTTGTAAGTATTCTAGCAGATTTCATATAGTATATTATTAATTTCCTCCTCAGTAACCCTGGCTGCCTGGGGGCATTGACCCCCAAACACCCTCCAAGTGGCACTGAAACTCACCTCTTCTTGCAGGTCATTTACATATATTAAGCACAATACTTTTAACTACAATTGATCCGTGTTACTTTTCCTCATTTCCAGTCATTTCAAAATGACTGGTCTCTGTCTCATATCTTTCACGTTTACACTCTTCCTCTCACTCCAGCCAGCATCTCCAGTATACTGGATCAACCTTACTGTTGGAGCAAAGTATGAGAGCTTTCTTGCAGTCAATGAACATGCAGTCTACCTATCCCTCATCTGTCAAATGCTAGCCAGCCTTTCTTAGGCCTTTATTACGTTTACAATACAGGATCTAACATTGCCAAACCAAACAATGCGTTTAGTGATGGAATTCACAATCTCTTGGTGAGCCTCAAGCCACTATTTTATTATTTTCCGCAGCTTACGATGTTTGTGAAGGATTCTGTTCTGTAGGTTGTGAGGAATGGTGTTCCATAGTTTGTGAGGGATATTGTACCTTTGATTGTAAGGGATACTGATATTTAGCTGTGAGCGATAGTGAAATGTATTAAAGTTTATGACATCGTCTGTCGCCTCTTCTTTATTGTCTGTGTGTGTGTGTGTGTGTGTGTGTGTGTGTGTGTGTGTACTCATCTCACCTAGTTGAGGTTGCGGGGGTCGAGTCCGAGCTCCTGGCCCCGCCTCTTCACTGATCGCTACTAGGTCACTCTCCCTGAGCCGTGAGCTTTATCATACCTCTGCTTAAAGCTATGTATGGAT
The DNA here is from genome assembly GCF_026875155.1 of Cherax quadricarinatus. Taxonomy (NCBI): domain Eukaryota; kingdom Metazoa; phylum Arthropoda; class Malacostraca; order Decapoda; family Parastacidae; genus Cherax; species Cherax quadricarinatus. The sequence continues at coordinate 106,764,699 of NC_069401.1, read as the reverse complement.
CCTGCCTCCACTACATCGCTTCCCAAACTATTCCACTTACTGACTACTCTGTGGCTGAAGAAATACTTCATAACATCCCTGTGATTCATCTGTGTCTTCAACTTCCAACTGTGTCCCCTTTTTACTGTGCCCAATCTCTGGAACATCCTGTCTTTGTCCACCTTGTCAATTCCTCTCAGTATTTTGTATGTCGTTATCATGTCCCCCCTATGTGTGTGTGTGTGTGTGTGTGTGTGGGGCGTATGTATGTATGTGTGTGTGTGTGTGTGTGTGTGTGTGTGTGTGTGTGTGTGTGTGTGTGTGTGTGTGTGTGTGTGTGTGTGTGTGTGTGTGTGTGTGTGTGTGTGTGGGCTCTGGTGCTGCCCTGGCTGCTACACCTGTGGTCCTGTAACGTACCTGTTAATAATTACTCCCTGGAGTCTGGAACATATAAGTAGCATGTGTGTTCCCTCTGGCTGTTCTAAAGGCTGTCGTCTGGCCCGAAAGTTGGCGTGTGGCCTAAAAAAAAAAACTAATGCGTATTCTGGAGTTCGTCAAGTGAGCGTAAGTCTTTCCCATACGCCTGAGATGCTGTGTCTCGAAAATATGTGTCCTCGAGGCTTTCATGTGTCTTGGAGACTACCGTGTGGCCTGGATGTGATCCCACGCTTCCTGATTACGTAATGGGCTTGAATGGTTCTCAGAGCATGCTAGCATGCCAGCATCCAATTTAAAAGATACTTGCACACGCACATATGCACACACACACACACACACACACACACACACACACACACACACACACACACACACACACACACACACACACACACACACACACGCACACACACACACACACACACACACATCTCAAGAGAATACTAACATGTCAACTTACAGATCTCCCTCTAGCATCTAGCCTGTTTCTGGTTTTGTAATTTGTTAGTTATAATTCTGTTCTAGTTATCCTGTATCAAATGGGGATTCTCAACAGCGCTCTTGTATTACAGCTGGACGAATACATTCCAAATAAGTAAAAGTTCGGAGCTTTAGCAACAAAATGGTGTCTAGGTGGAATATTATTCCACCTAGGCTCTTATATAACTTCTGGTGTATAGCCTAATATACTCTTATATTATACTTATATAGTATAGTGTCTGCACTCTGAAGGAGGGGTGTTAACGTTACAGTTTTATAACATAGTGTAAGCGTGCCTCTGGTAAGACAGTGATGGAGTGAATGATGATGAAAGTTTTTTTCATTTTTGAGTCACCTGCCTTGTTATTCTTATTCTGTACTTAAAATCTAAACAGTGCTATCAGCACGTTGGATAAGATACTGTACACTATAATACTTTAAGATACTATATAATCTGGTAAGTTAATGTAATGAAGGGTATTCAGAAGTATAAGAGTAATGTTTGTGTCAGTGTATGTGTGTGTGTGTGTGTGTGTGTGTGTGTGTGTGTGTGTGTGTGTGTGTGTGTGTGTGTGTGTGTGTGTGTGTGTGTGTGTATGTGTGTGTGTGTCAGTGTAGTGTGTGTGTGTGTGTGTCAGTGTATGTGTGTGCGTGTGTGTGTCAGTGTATGTGTGTGTGTGTGTGTGTGTGTGTGTGTGTGTGTGTCAGTGTATGTGTGTGTCAGTGTATGTGTGTGTGTGTGTGTATGTCAGTGTATGTGTGTGTGTCAGTGTATGTGTGTGTCAGTGTATGTGTGTGTGTGTGTGTGTCAGTGTATGTGTGTGTCAGTGTATGTGTGTGTGTGTGTGTGTCAGTGTATATGTGTGTGTCAGTGTATGTGTGTGTCAGTGTATGTGTGTGTACTCACCTAGTTGAGGTTGCAGGGGTCGAGTCCAAGCTCCTGGCCCCGCCTTTTCACTGGTCGCTACTAGGTCACTCTCCCTGAAACATGAGCTTTATCGTACCTCTGCTTAAAGCTATGTATGGATCCTGCCTCCACTACATCGCTTCCCAAACTATTCCACTTCCTGACTACTCTGTGGCTGAAGAAATAGTTCCTAACATCCCTTTGATTCATCTGTGTCTTCAGCTTCCAACTGTGTCCCCGTGTTGCTGTGTCCAGTCTCTGGAACATCCTGTCTTTGTCCACCTTGTCAATTCCTCTCAGTATTTTGTAAGTCGTTATCATGGTCCCCCTATCTCTCCTGTCCTTCAGTGTCGTCAGGTTGATTTCCCTTAACCTCTCCTCATAGGACATACCTCTTAACTCTGGGACTAGTCTTGTTGCAAACCTTTGCACTTTCTCTAGTTTCTTTACATGCTTGGCTAGGTGTGGGTTCCAAACTGGTGCCGCATACTCCAATATGGGCCTAACGTACACGGTGTACAGAGTCCTGAACGATTCCTTATTAAGATGTCGGAATGCTGTTCTGAGGTTTGCCAGGCGCCCATATGCTGCAGCAGTTATTTGGTTGATGTGCGCTTCAGGAGATGTGCCTGGTGTTATACTCACCCCAAGATCTTTTTCCTTGAGTGATGTTTGTAGTCTCTGGCCCCCTAAACAGTACTCCGTCTGCGGTCTTCTTTGCCCTTCCCCAATCCTCATGACTTTGCACTTGGTGGGATTGAACTCCAGGAGCCAGTTGCTGGACCAGGTCTGCAGCCTGTCCAGATCCCTTTGTATTTCCGCCTGGTCTTCGATCGAATGAACTCTTCTCATAAACTTCACGTCATCTGCAAACAGGGACACCTCGGAGTTTATTCCTTCCGTCATGTCGTTCACAAATACCAGAAACAGCACTGGTCCTAGGACTGACCCCTGTGGGATCCCGCTGGTCACAGGTGCCCACTCTGACACCTCGCCACGTACCATTACTCGCTGTGTGTCAGTGTATGTGTGTGTGTGTGTCAGTGTATGTGTGTGTGTGTGTGTCAGTGTATGTGTGTGTGTGTGTCAGTATATGTATGTGTGTGTGTGTGTCAGTGTATGTGTGTGTCAGTGTATGTGTGTGTCAGTGTATGTGTGTGTGTGTGTCAGTGTATGTGTGTGTCAGTGTATGTGTGTGTCAGTGTATGTGTGTGTGTGTGTCAGTGTATGTGTGTGTGTGTCAGTGTATGTGTGTGTCAGTGTATGTGTGTGTGTGTGTGTGTCAGTGTATGTGTGTGTGTATGTGTGTATGTGTGTATGTGTATGTGTCAGTGTATGCGTGTGTGTGTGTGTCAGTGTATGTGTGTGTGCGCTCTCGGTTAGACTCGACTTGGAATGTGACTCACAAAAAACAAGTCCTTGGATAAGCTAACTTCTAACCCATATAGACAATGAAACAGCTTGCTAGAAAAGCAGATCAACCAGTTTACCGAACAGTAATAATGCTCGAAGCAGCTGAGAACAGCGTCAGGCAAGGAACAAGGAGACCAAAATAAGAACTTAACTTGGGAAACTCAGCAAGTCCTCCACATAAGGCAAAAAAAAACTCCCTTATTACTGAAACTGAGTTCAATAATTATCAAACCCCGACCATGACAGTGCGTAGATGTCAAAACAAGGTCGGTCAAAAGTAAATGGAGACCTGAAGTATAGAGTGTCTCACGACACAGCCTCAGAAAACGTCAGAAACCATTAAATAATGATCCCCGATCAGAATTACACATGGTTACGAGATGTATGTTCCAGCTCACCGACGCAAATATGCACTACCAAAACAGATGACAGGTTAGGTGACTTCTGCTGGCTTACCACCGTGTCAGTAATCAAACAAGCGAGCAGTTTGCAAAACTGCTTTTAACGAGCTAAAAATACAATTCTTTTATACGTTTTAAGATATATTTTTAATTTATGTTAATCTAAAAGTTAATATTTTTTACCAAAAGAACCTTAGAAAACTTACCTAACCTTATTATAACAATTTAATTTAGCCTAATCCACCTAAATATATTTTAGGTAAATTTACAATAAATTAATAATAAACAAACACAATGAAATACATTTTTTCGATAAGTTCAGAATAAATTTTGTGAAATTATTGCATGCATAAATTTTCGCATGCCTTATTTAGCAAGAAGAGCGTTGCCATTTAAGCCAAAACCGCAAGTTTTATCTATTCGCCACGATATATTATATATATTATATATTATAATATTATATATATATATATATATATATATATATATATATATATATATATATATATATATATATATATTATATATATATATATTTATATATATATATAATATATATATATATATATATATATATATATATATTTTTTATTTTTATTATCACACCGGCCGATTCCCACCAAGGCAGGGTGGCCCGAAAAGAAAAACTTTCCCCATCATTCACTCCATCACTGTCTTGCCAGAAGGGTGCTTTACACTACAGTTTTTAAACTGCAACATTAACACCCCTCCTTCAGAGTGCAGGCACTGTACTTCCCATCTCCAGGACTCAAGTCCGGCCTGCCGGTTTCCCTGAATCCCTTCATAAATGTTACTTTGCTCACACTCCAACAGCACGTCAAGTTTTAAAAAAACCATTTGTCTCCATTCACTCCTATCAAACACGCTCACGCATGCCCTCGGGGAAAGTCCAAGCCCCTCGCACACAAACCCTCCTTTACCCCCTCCCTCCAACCCTTCCTAGGCCGACCCCCTACCCCGCCTTCCTTCCACTACAGGACTGATACACTCTTGAAGTCATTCTGTTTCGCCCATTCTCTCTACATGTCCGAACCCAACCTCAACAACCCTTCCTCAGCCCTCTGGACAACAGTTTTGGTAATCCCACACCTCCTCCTAACTTCCAAACTACGAATTCTCTGCATTATATTCACACCACACATTGCCCCAGACATGACATCTCCACTGCCTCCAGCCTTCTCCTCGCTGCAACATTCATCACCCACGCTTCACACCCATATAAGGCGTTGGTAAAACTATACTCTCATACATTTCCCCTCTTTGCCTCCAAGGACAAAGTTCTTTGTCTCCACAGACTCCTAAGGGGCACCACTCACTCTTTTTCCCTCATCAATTCTATGTTTCACCTCATCTTTCATAGACCCACCCCGCTGACACGTCCACTCCCAATATCTGAATACGTTTCACCCTCCTCCATACTCTCTCCCTCCCCTCTGATATTCAATCTTTCACACCTAATCTTTTTGTTATCCTCATAACCTTATCTTCCTGTATTCACCTTTAAATTTTCTTCTTTTGCACACCCTAAACCCAAATTCATCCACCAATCTCTGCAACTTCTCTTCAGAATCTCCCAAGAGCACAGTGTCATCAGCAAAGAGCAGCTGTGACAACTCCCACTTTGTGTGTGATTCTTTATCTTTTAACTCCCCCGCCCTCTTGCCAAGACCCTCGCATTTACTTCTCTTACAACCCCCTCTATAAATATTTAAAAAAACCACGGTGACATCACACATCCTTGTCTAAGGCCTACTTTTACTGGGAAAAAATTCCTTCTTTCCTACATACTCTAACTTGAGCCTCACTATCCTCGTAAAAAAACTCTTCACTGCTTTCAGTAACCTACCTCCTACACCATAACACTTGCAACATCTGTCCACATTGCCCCCCTATCACACCCTGTCATACGCCTTTTCCAAAATCCATAAATGCCACAAAGGACCCTCTTTAGCCTTATCTAAATACTGTTCACTTATATGTTTCACTGTAAACACCTGGTCCACACACCCCCTACCTTTCCTAAAGCCTCCTTGTTCATCTGCTATCCTATTCTCCGTCTTACTCTTAATTCTTTTCAATTATAACTCTACCATACACTTTACCAGGTACACTCAACAGACTTATCCCCCTATAATTTTTGCACTCTCTTTTATCCCCTTTGCCTTTATACAAAGAACTATGCATGCTCTCTGCCAATCCCTAGGTACCTTACCCTCTTCCATACATTTATTAAATAATTGCACCAACCACTCCAAAACTATATCCCCACCTGCTTTTAACATTTCTATCTTTATCCCATCAATCCCGCTGCCTTACCCCCTTTCATTTTACCTACTGCCTCACGAACTTCCCCCACACTCACAACTGGCTCTTCCTCACTCCTACAAGATGTTATTCCTCCTTGCCCTATACACGAAATCACAGCTTCCCTATCTTCATCAACATTTAACAATTCCTCAAAATATTCCTTCCATCTTCCCAATACCTCTAACTCTCCATTTAATAACTCTCCTCTCCTATTTTTAACTGACAAATCCATTTGTTCTCTAGGCCTTTCTTAACTTGTTAATCTCACTCCAAAACTTTTTCTTATTTTCAACGAAATTTGTTGATAACATCTCACCCACTCTCTCATTTGGCTCTCTTTTACATTGCTTCACCACTCTCTAACTTCTCTCTTTTTCTCCATATACCTTCCCTCCTTGCATCACTTCTACTTTGTAAAACTTCTCATATGCTAACTTTTTCTCCCTTACTACTCTCTTTACATCATCATTCCACCAATCGCTCCTCTTCCCTCCTGCACCCCACTTTCCTGTAACCACAAACTTCTGCTGAACACTCTAACACTACATTTTTAAAACCTACCCATACCTCTTCGACCCCATTGCCTATGCTCTCATTAGCCCATCTATCCTCCAATAGCTGTTTATATCTTACCCTAACTGCCTCCTCTTTTAGTTTATAAACCTTCACCTCTCTCTTCCCTGATGCTTCTATTCTCCTTGTATCCCATCTACCTTTTACTCTCAGTGTAGCTACAACTAGAAAGTGATCTGATATATCTGTGGCCCCTCTATAAACATGTACATCCTGAAGTCTACTCAACAGTCTTTTATCTATCAATACATAATCCAACAAACTACAGTCATTTCGCCCTACATCATATCGTGTATACTTATTTATCCTCTTTTTCTTAAAATATGTATTACCTATAACTAAACCCCTTTCTATACAAAGTTCAATCAAAGGGCTCCCATTATCATTTACACCTGGCACCCCAAACTTACCTACCACACCCTCTCTAAAAGTTTCTCCTACTTTAGCATTCAAGTCCCCTACCACAATTACTCTCTCACTTGGTTCAAAGGCTCCTATACATTCACTTAACATCTCCCAAAATCTCTCTCTCTCCTCTGCATTCCTCTCTTCTCCAGGTGCATACACGCTTATTATGACCCACTTCTCGCATCCAACCTTTACTTTAATCCACATAATTCTTGAATTTACACATTCATATTCTCTTTTCTCCTTCCATAACTGATCATTTAACATTACTGCTACCCCTTCCTTTGCTCTAACTCTCTCAGATACTCCAGATTTAATCCCATTTATTTCCCCCCACTGAAACTCTCCTACCCCCTTCAGCTTTGTTTCGCTTAGGGCCAGGACATCCAACTTCTTTTCATTCATAACATCAGCAATCATCTGTTTCTTGTCATCCGCACTACATCCACGCACATTTAAGCAACCCAGTTTTATAAAGTTTTTCTTCTTCTCTTTTTTAGTAATTGTATACAGGAGAAGGGGTTACTAGCCCATTGCTCCCGGCATTTTAGTCGCCTCATACGACACGCATGGCTTACGGAGGAAAGATTCTTTTCCACTTCCCCATGGACAATAGAAGAAATAAAAAAGAACAAGAGCTATTTAGAAAAAGGAGAAAAACCTAGATGTATGTATATATATATATATGCATGTGCGTGTCTGTGAAGTGTGACCAAAGTGTAAGTAGGAGTAGCAGAATATCCCTGTTATCTTAGCGTGTTTATGAGACAGAAAAAGAAACCAGCAATCCTACCATCATGCAAAACAGTTACAGGTTTTTGTTTCACAGTCATCTGGCAGGACGGTAGTACTTCCCTGGGTGGTTGCTGTCTACCAACCTACTACCTAAATATATAATATATATATTATATATATATATATATATATATATATATATATATATAATATATATATATATATATATATATATATATATATATATATATATATATAATATGAGAGAGAGAGAGGGAGGGGTGAAGTGTCTATCAACAAGTGCCTTTAACGACCTACAAATAACTAACCAAACCACCCCACCCAGCAAATTCGAGACCCTGGCACGGACCCTTCCCAGATGAGTTCTGGTTCGCGTTACTACCGAGTATCCCTGGGACAGGCTGAAGGTATTTTTCAATCAGCGACCTGGAAGGGAATGTGTTGTTGGTCGAGACACACGTTAATAAGCACACGGTAAATCTAATTATTGTGAGATTACGTGGCTCTGGAACCTGCATTTTTTTTTCGTCATTATATTCGGAAAGTAAAGTGTGAAGAGCATTTGAAACGTTTACTGCGCGTCCTTTCACTCTCTATCGCGGACGTGTCTTCTGATTCCTCCCTAAAACCTCCTTAGTTATAGGGATTTCCTGCATGGCTATAAGTTATTGATGTGTTTATGCGTAACGTCACACTCATGCAGGCCATTTAGGGCAAGGAGTGGTAGAGGCTCGATCCACCGCCCGCTAATCTTCCAACTAACCAGCTTGGAGATGATCACTCGCCTCGTGGGTCGACGAAGATCGTAGCTAAATGTACGTGGGTACGAGTATTGAAGGGATAACATGGCTGTGAGTTAATCCGTCAAATCCCTCAGTTCCTGAGGGCGGTCTCGCGCTGCGAGCACGAGACCGCTTCTACATCCCACCCAGAAGCTGCAGTTCGCCCATATATCACCTGTTGCTTGAATAACACTGGTCTACACCAAAAAGTGCTTCAGCTATAAATCCTTAAAAATTTACGTCACTGACTATGGAAAAATGATGCTTAAAATTGCAAATTGGATCTATTTATAAAAATGTAGATTCAGGTCGATTGTTATCTTTGACCTTGGAAGGGAAGACGGTAAAAACCCGCCCAGGGGAAACGACAAAATAAATAACTATTAATAATTTTTATTTCTACACTTAAATGATGCAACTTATACAGACCATAGCTGACATCAGTGATATATAGAAATTCCCTGGTTATGCTGAGCATTTCGGGTAACTTAGGTTAATTTTGTTCCCAGGATACGACCCACACCAGTCGGCTAACACAAAGTATACAGATGCGTACAGAATCCTCTAGAGCCATGCCGTAGCTAGAGCCCATCCAGCCCACACCCTCTCATTACTTACCCACTGTCCACCTAAAGGAATTTCCCAGGCATTACACTCGACCATGCCTCCCTCCGCCCAGCCTACCCGCTAGCCGCCCAGTAAGAAGGACCCTGTATCATGCCTTACTTGGTTTTGTCCTAATGTCCCTGAATATTGCCGTTCGATGCTTCACCCAACCGTACATCAGTGTCAAGTGTTCTATTTTTCACCTATCCTCGGACCGTTTCTCAAGGCCCAGTGTTCCTTCTAAGGAAAATGACCTTGGTTGATGCCCTGAAAGGTATTGCCCAGAACTTGCATCTCACCCTGTGTTACAACCTAAAGTGATGTCTCCACTACCCTGACCACCCCAGTGGCAGCGTATCTCAGTTTTTTCATTCAGAAATTACACCTTGCCGGAAACAGTTCACAATAGCCGAATGATATTCCACCGACAAAGAAAACAAGCACTTAGATGTTATTATATATTAGGTTTACACAATCGACAAGTTGATGAATAAGACGCTGGTGTAACACTTTAGAAATTTTACTGGTGAGACGTTTCACCAGCCAGTGGCTTCTTGAGTCACGTACAGACTAACAAACAGTAGAAGATGAAAGAGTTACAAACCTTTTCAGGGTAGAGGGTAGGAAGTCACAGACCACCAGGGTAGGGGTAAGGAAGTCACAGACCACAAGGGTAGGGGTAAGGAAGTCACAGACCACCAGGGTAGGGGTAAGGAAGTCACAGACCACCAGGGTAGGGGTAAGGAAGTCACAGACCACCAGGGTAGGGGTAAGGAAGTCACAGACTACCAGGAAGTCACAGACCACCAGGGTAGAGGGTAGGAAGTCATAGACCACCTGGATAGGGGTAAGGAAGTCACAGACCACCGGGGTAGGGATAAGGAAGTTACAGACCACCAGGGTAGAGGGTAGGAAGTCACAGACCACCAGGGTAGGGGTAAGGAAGTCACAGACCACCTGCATGGGGGTAGCCAGAGGCTGGTGTGTTGACGTGGTAAATAAGACGACATTTACTCTCACTCTTTCATTGGCCACCTCTGTCGCTGTGAGCGATGCGGCCATTTCTACATTTTCTGTACACGAATGGAGTCATTTCTCATATTTGTTATAATATGCGTTGTTGTGGTTACAGTGTGTGGGTGGGTGGTGAGTGTACTCACAGAGTTGTACTTGAGGAGGTCAAATCTTAGCTTCTCAGGTACACTATCTGCTGTAGTTGACTCATAGTCTCTTGGTTTGCATCATACGTAATTTTTAAGCCATGTATATAGTGTGCTTCTTATGTCTTTAATTTGCCTTTCCTACGATTTTATTAGAAATATAAAGAAGCATTTCCTATGCCTCCTTAATTTTCTGCTTCTCTGGCAAAAATGTTTTTGTCCATCTCATTAATACCCGAAAGTATCTGGTGCTTATGATTACATCTCCCCATTCACTTCCTTCTTTCATAATTTGAGATTGTTTCTCTTGTATAGTCTATCATCAGGAATTGCTTGGTTGCAAATCTCTGGACAACGTATACGTGTTAGTTCAGGAATGGGCTACACGAGGATAATACTACTTGTGTTTTGTGGTACATGTTTTGGTGGCGGGGACGGACAGAGTTCACATAAACACTTGTCATATTTGTTAACGATGCATAGATTGTTGATTTGAAATCATTTATAGTTGCTTTCAAAGAGAGAGAGAATTAGTGGGATATTTACCTCTAGGCTGTTTGTTGAATGTCTTGAGTTACTTATCTCCCAGCTGGTGCTCTGATCATCATCGTTATTCTCAAACTTCATCCTCATGACGTTCCACTTGTTTGTGCTGAAATCCTTGAATTTACTATGCAATTTTGTCTTCTTTAAAACAATTTTATTATTTTTGTATTAGTTACCACTGGTGCTCCTGGTAGCTCCTCTTTCACCATTAACTCTGTCTTCTGTATTCCATATACTCTTTGAGCCATTGAAACACTGGTCATTTTAATCTTCTTCTGCCTAAACTATTTGCTGACCTTCTGTTGCTGCAGTGTCGAAGTGCTGATTTCTGTCAGTATCTCATAGAATTAGTTTTTGTTCATGATATGTGATTTGCTATCTTAAAACCCATTATGACTTTCAGTGCAGAATTCTTATTTCTTAAGGTATTCAGCAAATATTTTCCTACCTACCTTTTCCATCCTCCTTCACAGTATGCATGCCGCGAACACTAACATGTAAGTTAAGGTGTTCTGTTGGTCGCTTTGTTCACCAATTGGTACAACGCAGACCGTTGTCTAGTTCTTCGGACGTTCCTGTTAATAATCATGTATAATTTGGCAACGTATCCTCAAATTGCACCTTTCTTTTTCTTACTCCTTGTAAACATTCTATACCACCACATTAATTAAATTATAATTGCTTCAGGTTACATTAGCTTACTCTCAATTACGTAGCTAAAAACACGTACACGCTTATACTTACAAACCACGGGACGAGTGGGGTTAGAACTCACGGCAAGTCATAAAACTCCAGGCCTGTGCATTAGCCACTAGGTCAGCTGGCTACAATAAGATTCATCCATCTAGGCACATTTATACACCACACTTTACACCACACTTAACACTTAATAAGAAAAACGGCGTAAACTTGAGTGTAATGTCTACTACCGGGAAATTAAAGGACACAAGTGCAACCAATGCAACATTTTATTATGGCAACGTTTCGCTCTTCAGGAGCTTTATCAAGCCATTGTCACGGCTTGATAAAGCTCCTGGAGAGCGAAACGTTACCACAATAAAATGTCACATTAGTTGCACTTATGTCCTTTTACTTAACACGTTATCGGTAATTCTACCAACATTATTACGCTACCGAGAACGTTTCGATTGCGTTAAAAGTGTGAAACGAAACATTATTTGCGCATGGACATGGCGACGTGTTTCGTCAGACATCGTGATATCCAGCCTTGCTCTATCAACCATTTAATTCCCTTTCTGTACTTCGCAGACAAATTATCCTGCTCAACTCTGGTCCTTGTTTGCCTCTTGTGAGAAATCTCGTGGAGGTGTGTCTTGTGTCCTTAGTTTACCTTCTTGTATTGTACGTAAATATGCCCACGTCCTTGAAATATTGCTTTACTGGATTGATAAAGCCCCTGGTGGGTAAACATTGTTGTGATAAATCCTCTAGTGGGTGAAACGTTGTTGTGATAAAGCCTCTGGTGGGTGAAACTTTGTTGTGATAAATCCTCTAGTGGGTGAAACATTGTTGTGATAAATCCTCTAGTGGGTGAAACATTGTTGTGATAAATCCTCTAGTGGGTGAAACATTGTTGTGATAAATCCTCTAGTGGGTGAAACATTGTTGTGATAAATCCTCTAGTGGGTGAAACATTGTTGTGATAAATCCTCTAGTGGGTGAAACATTGTTGTGATAAATCCTCTAGTGGGTGAAACATTGTTGTGATAAAGCCCCTGGTGGGTGAAACATTGTTGTGATAAAGCCTCTAGTGGGTGAAACATTGTTGTGATAAAGCCCCTGGTGGGTGAAACTTTGTTGTGATAAATCCTCTAGTGGGTGAAACATTGTTGTGATAAAGCCCCTGGTGGGTGAAACATTGTTGTGATAAAGCCTCTAGTGGGTGAAACATTGTTGTGATAAATCCTCTAGTGGGTGAAACATTGTTGTGATAAAGCCTCTAGTGGGTGAAACATTGTTGTGATAAAGCCCCTGGTGGGTGAAACATTGTTGTGATAAAGCCTCTAGTGGGTGAAACATTGTTGTGATAAAGCCTCTGGTGGGTGAAACATTGTTGTGATAAAGCCCCTGGTGGGAAACATTTTTGTGAAAACCCCGGTGGGTGAAACTTTTGTTAAAGGGTTTGGGGTTTTTTGTAAAAGCCCCTGTGGGTGAACATTGTTTAAAAGCCCCTTTGGGGAGGGAAAAATTGCTTAAACCCTTTTTGGGCAAAACATTGTCATTTTTAACTTTTGAAAAATTTTTAAAAAATTTGCCGTTCAGGGTTTATTAAATGATTTCCCTGAAAATTTTTAGGGTAACCTCTTCAAAATTTATCCCCCTTTTACCCTATTAAACAAAAAAAACCCCCCTTGCCACTTTTTCCCTTAATTTTCCTTCCCCCCCCCTTAAAATAAAAAAATATTTTTTTTTGTTTTTTTTTTAAATTTTTCCTTTTAAATTTTTTTTTATTTCTTATTCAAAAGTTTATCATTTAAATTTAAGTCATTTTTGGTTTTTTCTTTTCTTAATTTTTTTTTATAGCTCATTCTCATTGTTTATATGTTTAAAAGGAAAAAAATTTTTAAAAACTTAAACCCTAAAAAATTTTTTTTTCAATTTTTTCCTGGTTTCCCCCACGGTTTTTTAAGGCAAAAAAACCCAAAACCCAAAACCGAAAACTCCCCCCCCCCCCCACAAAATTCCCCCCCCAACCCAAACCCCCCCCAAAAAAACCCCAACACCCCCCTACCGCCTCTTTTCGGTTTGTTTACATGATGCTCTCAGGGCATCGAGATAGGACCCAGGGAAATGCGATCTTTGAACCCAGTTGTTTACTTTTGTGTCCACTTTATTTTTTTATAGTCACTACTCTTTTTCCCTTTATTTTAAATACCCCTTTTTTTTTTCTAGTACTTAACCAGCAACCGCTAAATGAACGGTCTTCGATTTAGGGGGTTTTCGTTCTTGATTATTATATTAAAAGGTTTCCAGCTGTCTGGGAGATTCCCATTTCAGGGCTTGTCTAAATCCTCGCTATAAGAGCACAATTCCTTGCCCTTCCCACAGTTCCCAGGGTGGTAGATAAACTTGTTTTCATGGGGTGTTTTGTTTAATAAGCCTGCCGTCTTGTTCTTTTTTGCTGTTGTAATCTAATATCCATACTGTTCTGCTCCCAACTGCAGCAGTAGCAGAGGAAGAAGAAGAAGAAGAAGAAGAAGAAGAAGAAGGAAGAAGAAGAAGAAGAAAGAAGAAGAAGAAGAAGAAGAAGAAAGAAAGAAAAAGAAAAATAAGAACAAGAAAAACAGGAAAAAAGATAAAAGAAAAAGGTGAAGAATAAGCAGCAATGACAGCAGCAGAAACAACAACAGCAGCAGAAGCAACAACAACAGCAGCAGCAACAACAACAACAGCAGCAGCAGCAACAACAACAATGACAAGAGCCGATATAATACTAACCAAATAATCAATATCCCCAGGAGAAGGAGGAGGAGGAGGAGGAGGAGGAGGAGGAGGAGGAGCAGCAGCAGCAGCAGCAGCAGCAGCAGCAGCGGCGGCAGCAATAGCAATACCAGGACCACAGACGAAGGGTTGAAGACCACCGCCAGACCCACCGCTGGGACCACCGCGGCTCAGCGTGCCAGGTCTGTTAGACCACCCGGCCGCACCTCGCCCCAAGAAACACATAAAAGCTGATGTGTTTATATTTGATGAGACGGGACCACTGGAAGGAACTCGAGATTTGCATAATTTCTACGTCTGCCGACCCCTGGCTCATTAGCATAGTCTTGCATGGTTTTTGGAGACAGAGTGGCATCTTCCTATTAATTTAGGGCACTCGAGACCACCAGGGCAGGGGTGGCGAGGAGGGTCATTAGTCGACAGAGTGGCGCCTCAGGTGTTGACGCCAGTGTGACGCTATATTATGGCGCCTCGGGTGAGAAGCTTGTATTGTGCCACATTATTGTGCTTCAGGTTTCACGCCAGTATGACATGTTATGGAGCTCCTAGTGTAACGCCATATTTGACACCTCGAGAGTAATCCTGTATTTATTTTGCTTCAGGTGTAACGCCAGTATGAATGAAGAAGTATTTCCAGAATTTTTTCTCGCTTGACCGTTTCTCCTGGCGCCCTCATGTTCCTGATCCTTCCCGGGTAAAATCTCTGGCCGCCTCAGTTTTTTTTTTTTTTTTATATCTTGGTTATATACTTTTTTTATCCCCTCTGTTCCTTCATTAACTACATACTGACTGGATAAAGTCTAGGCTACAGTTAGCAGAGGAAAGACTGAACCTTCCTGTTAGCACTGAATAACCCACACTATTTTAATGCTTCAGGAAAGAGAATACAATTTTGGGCTAAGAGATATTCCTCTCGTTTTATCACATCATGGATTAGTTTTTCTTATCAGTTCAGGCACTAGTCTAGATGTACATCTTCGGACTTTATCATGTTTTGATTTATGTTTTCCTGAGTTTCCATGCTGGTGCTGCATATTTAAGGGTTGATCGTATGAGGTTGTGAAGTGTCCTGAAGGACTGTCTGTCTTTCAGAAAGTCATTCTTATTTTTTGCCAACCTAGACTGCGCTGCTGATGTTATAGTGCTTGTACGTGCTTCGTGGAACAGATTAAGTGTAATACTTTCATCCAAGTCTTTCTCGTTCTTTGAATCTGTGAATCGCACTCCATTTTCCCCGCTAAGATAGTGCTCTGTCTTTGCTTTCAGGTCCCCGAATCCCATTTTAAATATTTTGCTTTTGTGGGGTTGAACTCTATTAATAACTTGTTCTAATATACCCTACTGTGCACCTATCATCCTTCAACTTTTTATTTTCCTTCTCTGTTTGTAGTCTCCTCGTAATGTTGGCATCATCAGCGAGCATCAATATGTACGAGTGCACCATTGTTGGCAATTCATTAACATTCATTTGGAACAGTATGTGGTCTAGTTACACAGGGCCATCTTGACACCTCATCCTTCACTCTGTGATTGCCTCTGATTATTACATGATGGAAGTAACAAGAGAACCACTATGCTCCTAGTGTTGAGTCTTTATTGTTTAATGTTTCTGTTACAGTTCGTGCTCCTTCCTCTTTGATCCACTTTCAGTGTTCTTCCTTTTCTCTTGTTGAAAATTAGCTTTCTAGTATCCTTTCGGTGCTGATTTTCTTTCAATATACAACTGTACCTCTTTTCCTCCTTGTTGATGTACTAATTATTTCTTGACATCATTTTTCTTGTATTGCTTTAAGATCTTGTAAATACTTACAGTGTTTTCCTCTTTTCTTCCTATCGACCGACGATTTAATTTTCTCTTCTACAAGTCTTTCATCGCAACATAGCTGTGGAAGCCGGTTTGTAGAGCCGTTTAAGGTATCCCTCCGAGTAAAAATGTCTTTATTGTTTGTCTTCGTTTTAGTTTTGAGTTTCGTGTTTTAACTCGGGAATAACTCTTCTGATAGGCTTCACATTTTCGACGCTCGTGTTCCTTAGATAAATGATTTGAATTATTATTGGGATGCATAGGTATCCAATGACTTACTAATCTAAAAAAATATTAGTTGGCGCTGTTGGATGTGTAATGACAGAGTCCTGAGGTAAGATACAGGAAATACCTCTCGACATCACGCAGCGACTGGACAATTTAGTTTTATCACATTTACATATTTTTTAAGGTGCAAATTCCACACTACACCTCCTTAGTCCTATTTTTTGTCTACCTTGAGACTTCGTGTAGTTGACCGAGTGAAACACAGCACCTGTGTTCAGGTCTCATGGTTGACAACCATATCAGTAAGGTGCTCTTGCTAGCTGTCTGCCTCAACAGTTGTCCTGATGTACTCGTCAAATTCCCTTATGATATATACATGTATATAGCCGCTATTGGTAATTTTCCTTAAATATAAAGGGCGAGTGCTGATGAAAGTTAGATTTCTTATACTAACTGAAGTTCTTCTAAGTGTAATCACTGCATCCCTCCTTATCACTGGGAATATTTTGCACTGACTACCATGTCTCTTGCTCAGTGGTTTCCAGGTGAGGAGATATGGAACCAGTCCCTCCAGTGTTTTAAAGATGAAAATAAAGTACATAATTTTTCTGTTTTTTTTCCGCACCTCTAAGGACAATTTAAAGAAAATTTGGAGTTTTCATTATATTTTACTAAACTGATCTGGGCAGTGAAATATCACTCAGCATTCTCCAGATCGGAAATTTCGACTACTTTAAAAGGAATTGGTAATTAATAGCATTACTTCAGTCTAACAATATAAGTTCCTTGAAGCAGCTTGACATCTTGTGCCTCTAACATTTACAGTGTTTAATTCTTACTTGTGATAGTACTTCTGTAGTTTTCTTACATATCGTATGAAACAGTAACCTTGAATTTCAAGCAATAAATCTTCCATTTTATTGAGTCAATTGGATGTATTTTTCTCTCTGTTTCAGTTTATATTTTTTTTTTCATAACTAAATGACTGACCTGAAGATGATGCCTACAGCAGAGTGGTTCCTGATTTTTTTTTTTTTTTTTTGCTCTTTGTTTTCCATGCGATAACGTGAAACTGCTTCTGTTGATCTGCTTCGAAAATTCAACATTGCTCTAACATGGAAATAAATGGTATAAAATACCGACACAATGGAAATATAAACACAAATGCAGTATAATGTGATCCTTTATTGACAACGTTTCACCCACCAGTGGGCTTTTTCAAGTCACACACGGTCAGATCCGTGTGTGACTTGAAAAAGCCCACTGTGTGGGTGAAACGTTGTCAATAAAGGATCACATTATACTGCATTTGTGTTTATATTTCCACTGCTCTAACATACATGACGGAAGGTACGGAATGTTATTGGGTTGTAGGAACTTATCTGATAATGTTATTACGTATATTGGTGTAACGTTTGCCCTTCTGGAGCACTAAGGTACTGTGGTTAGTACACTCAACTCACTATACCAGTTCTCTGGTTCTCTTGTGTCCTTCCAGTTATTCTGTTTAATGGTATTTTCTTATGTTCTTGTAGTCTTCCTGTTTTCTAATGTCTTTGTAGTTTTCCAAGCAGACCTTGATGCCTGTTTACATCTTTCTCACATTCTCCCTTTTCTTCTGCATCTTGCTACGTCTTTTATTTTCACATATGTCTTATAGTTTTTATGTTTCTTTTTAATCTATCAGCAGCTGCAATAACAGCAGATTTGTCTGTGCCGACAGTTTCTTTAAATGGCTTAATACGCAGCCATTTTACTTGCTGTCCAGTCATGGCGATGCCTGAGCTGTGTGTGTGGTTTTGGTATGACAAAACAGTGTGTGAATCTTATCTGTGTGTTGTGTGGTGAACACCGTTGTGTAATTTGCTTGTGCTGTACAATGACCCTTATAACTGCTGTAATGATTGCTGAATAACTGCTGGCGCACAATTACATAAAAACGTACCAAACAAAGCTACTAAATTATCACTTTAGGAGGAATATGACAACAAAGGCTAAAATAATATTACTTGAGAATGAAGCAGAACTAATGAGCCACAAAGAAATTTTTAACGAACTAATGAAACTTATAGAGGAGGAACTCACAGAGAAATGCAGAATAATGCTGAAAAGGAGATAACAGATCAACTGAGACAGAATAACATCATGAGAAAATAGTGATGAAGTTTAATAACTGCTGAGCTGAAAATGTTAGAGGAAATGGGTCCTGATAATGTATCTCGTAGGCTTCTGAGTGAGGGAACGAGGATACATGCGAACTGCCAGCAAAGGTCTTCCAGTCGATGGAGACAACACCTGGAAAGCTGGAAGACTACAAAAGGCTTTCCAGTCTTCATACAATAAGATAATCAGACAGCAGTTAATCAAAGACTGATATTCTTGTTGTGCCTTGTCTCTAAAGATAATAAGGACGACTGTTTAGCACTTGCAGGGTAAGGTGCCATAATCGACAGCCAACACGGGTTTAAAAAAATTCTCTCTCAAAAACATTAACGATTTTCGACAGCGTAAGAGAAATCACTCAACTAGATAGTTGTGTGAAAAGCATATTCTCAAATTGCAGTAAAGCATTTGACTAATATGGCTAATCCAAAATATAAAACACCAGGTAAGAATGACTAGAAAGTCTCTGGATCAAAGAATGCCTAAGAGAAAAGAGACAGAGTGTAGGTCTGGAACGAGGAATCAGGATGAATGAACGTGACAAGTAGTGTAACAGAAGGATCTACCAGGGACCCCTGGACTTCCTAACATACTTTTATAACGTTCCTGATAACCCTTCAAGAGCTGTATTGTGATACAAGAAAAGGTTATTTCGAGCTGCCCTCTCTTCTTATGGATTAAACCTGACAGTTTCGCATTGCTCTCAGATGCTATATGATTCTGCTGGAATCTCCTGCACGTCATTAAACGCCGCCTCTTGAGTGCCATTTTTATTTTTTGGGAAAGAAAGAAGTCACTGAGGATAGGGTTAGATCTGGGGAGATGGGATTGTGGGGGATAACCGCTGTATTGTCTCAGGGCAAAAAAATAATGGACTTCCTGGTCTTGAGTTAGTAAGCAGAGTACAAATTTCGCAACCACTTCATCGTCATATTCAGTTTTTCAGTCAATATTGGAGTTTGTTTTGGACGTTGATGGACGACCAGAGTATTCATCCTCAGCTGACGTTTGTCCTGCTTTTAATCGAGAAAACTTTTCAAAACACAGTGTTCGACCCATTGTTTGATCTCCAAATGCTTGCTGAAACATTTTGCGAGTTTCAATAGCAGTTTTACAGAGTTTGAAACAGAATTTCATATACAAACACTGCTCTTTCTTTTAAAGATTCCATTCTCTTACATATAAGATCGTAATGACACTGTAACAACACGACAAAAAATGTCCTGATAACCTCAATGATATGATCGACCGTACTGACACTCGCCACGCTACTTCACATGAGAATATACTAAGCAGCATTATTTATGCTGCCACTTCATATCTTGGTTGAGAAGAGAAGCAGAGTGATGAGATAGGAGTTGACGAAATAGGAATATGCAAATCTGGTTAAAAACTGCTACACAGCCACACTGGCAGGAGGATCCTGCTGAAATACCAGATAATGAGACTGAAGGAAGTAGGAGGACAGGTCATGAGATGCGACAGAAATATAAGTGAGGTGTTTAGCAAAATTTAAAGCGGTATTCTTATTGGAAATTGGAAACAGCCAATGACTCAAAAACACCATACCGGGTAAGCGTTTAAGAAGCTGTAGAGTGAGTTGACTGTATCAATGGGACCTGATAGTGTCTCGATGGATTCTGCAAAAGGGAGCAGCAGCACTGAGACATCAGCTAAAACCTGCATTAAATCAATTAATACTGGGCAGCTGTCAGGCATCTGGAAAACGGCGAATGTAGTCCAAATACTTTAGAAAAAAAGTGACAGATGTTAAACTATAGGACAGTATCAATGAAATACATTATGCAAGATAATGGGGAGATATAATCAGAAGGAGAATTCATGAGCACTTCCTAAAAATACGGGTCTAGGCATGGTTAATCTGTTCCATAAACTTGCGGTTAATAAGGAAGAAACAGAAGGCAGGAAAGAGAGGAATTGGTGGAGCATGTTTTTAGACTGCAACACGGCATTTGGCATTGTTCTTCATAAGGGACTGTGATCAGAACTTGAGTAGCAGGCAGGAATAACAGAAAATGCGCAAAACTGGAAAGAATTGTTGTCGGAGAATGAGTCATAATCAGCAAAGGTGACAAATTGGGTTCCAGAGGATCGGTATTGGAATCATTCTGTAGACCTCTTCAGAGACGACGTGAAATTAATGAGGAAAATAACAACCGATGAAAAAAAGGAGTTTAACTCCAGCAAGATTATGTTAATTAGTGGGAAAAATACCTGAAACTGAGCATATACTAGTGGAGGAAAATGCCGCAAACCTCGATCACGGAGAGGAACCTAGAGTGAGCATAGTACTGAGCATATTGTCACAGCCACACATTAAGCCATAAACCTCTACAATGAATGTTCGTTTGGCAAATCTAAGACTAATTTTAGAGTCTCAACTAAAAGATCATTTCTCGACCCTCTGTATGACACATGTCAGGCCCATCATGGAGGTCGAAGCTTCAGCATGTCAACAAATTGGAGAAAGCATTGAGGTTTGCAATGAAACTAATCTCAAAGCTGAAGATATAAGCTATAAGGGGAAAAGATAAATAAAATGGATCTGATGACATTAGAGGTTATAAAATCCAAGGGTGATGGGGTAATATTATACAAAACTCTCAGAGCATTAAAAAGGGTGGATGGGAAGAGGCGCGAAACTGAAACACAACAACGAGTTGGAAGTTAAAGGCTGAGATCAGTCATATAGATGTCAGGAAGTATTTCTTTAGACTTAGGGTTGTCTGAAAGTGAAGTGACCAGAATGAAAAAAAATAGTGGAGGCAGACTTCATACAATATTTTAAGAAATTGGTTGACAGGACCCATAATGCTAGGAGGGAGTAAATTCGGCAAGTGTTAAATTGAAATGCAGGGCCAGGAGCTAAGATCGACCCCTGCAACCACAAATACGTGAGTTCGCACACACAACACACCACACACACACACACACACACACACATAGGAAAGAGATACAGAGTTGTTGTCCTGGAACAGATGTCGAAATGACCAAGTGTGATGGACGACGTTCCTCAAGTTCAGCACTATCTCCAATATGTTTTCCTCGTGTGCGTGAAGGACATGAAAAAAATTGTTTCGAAGGTATTCCTATTTGTAATTGACGTAAAACTAATGACGAGAATACAAACAGATGCAGAACAGGAAAGACTTCAAAAGGATGTGAATAAGCTATAGGATTTTTCTGACAAGTAACCATTAGAATTTAAACACAACAAAGGCAAAGTTATAAAAATAGGAGGACAAAGAAGACCGGAAACAGAGTACAGGGGCTTGGGGACAAAAGTCATAAAGCTCCCTCAAGGACAAGGACCTCGAGGTGAGCACAGTTCCAAGAATAATGCCTCAGGCTCATGTGACTCGAATAACCTCTGCAGGTGACTTCATAACAACGTACAAACTACTGAGATAGATTAAGAGATTAGGCAGGATAAGCTTTTCATGAGGTGGGAATGTGGTTCACGAGGGCACAGCTGAGTGACAGAGACATAAGCTTCACCAGCCTTAGAATGGTCGAGAAGTGGACAGACTTAGTGCAATTGTAGAAGCAGGATATTTACTTAGTTTTAAGAAAAGGTATGACAGGGCTCCCGCTCTGTGTCTGATGCACTAAAAAAAAAAATAATAATAACTTTTTTCGAGGTGAACCAGACAATATATTGATTATTGCTATACTTTTTCGTCCAATTTAAATATTCTTCATTGTAAAATGGGCATTGTTTATGTGAGTGTTTATGTCCTATGGGATCAAAATACTCTTATATATATATTTTAAATGTCTGTAATGAGAAATATATGACCCCTCAGCGTTTGTAACAACCGCAGAGCAGCCATTACCCACGTTAAGTACCTGACGTCGAGGTCCGTTCCACTAAACACTGGAGTTAATGCTATCCAAGCGCTTATTTCTCTGGCCGCTACTCATCAATATCTCAAACTTCATTAATATAACTGAGGATAACATTATATTATTCCAGGAGGTGATCCTATCATTGTTTTAATGCGCTAGAAAATCTACAAACTTGATGTCAGTGGTTAGATTGTACCAGACGTCGCTGGAATTATAGAGAGCTTCACTATGCAGGTCATTATATGACTCAAGTCCCGCATCAGGGAAACTTATCCGTTTTCTCCTAACAGGCAAAATAGCCCTTGTAACATAGTCCACAAAGCACTGCGCCACACAACGCCTCACTGCCCAAGATTTGAAGTCATGGGTTAATTTCAACTGAGCTTTAAGTTAATCCCTCCAGAGTATTGATTAAGCTGGTGTATATTTTACCAAGTGATGTTTATCTCTCAGTTTATCTCCAGAGAGAGTTTGTGACTGCACTTATAAAACAACGATCGTTTTGCAAAATTTGGAGAATATATATTTATTGTTGAAATAATTCAGCGAAAATTAGTTCGAATATAACAAAATTAATGTACTTCACTGATGTTAAATAATGTTAATTACACTTAAGCTGTCCTACAACAGGATAGACAAGATTAAGCTAAATCATATTACGGTATATTTAGCAAATATTACGATAGTTTGTCAAATTTATTGGAAAATATTTCTATATTATGGTAATTCACATAAATATATCCATCAATACAAAAGATTTTCTTTTCTGGAATAGATTAATGTTTAGGTCAGTTTGGCACATTTTAGACCTTGTTTTTGTTTATTTATATTGCAGTTTAACTGACTGACGTGCGGTCGATAAACTTCAAACCCATGAGAGTAACTAAACAGATCTCATTAGGGAGTTAATACAGTCATCAATTAGAATATAGAGTAATTACCTCAATACAGACATCTGCGTTAAGTTGCGTACACCGAGGCCGGTAGTTCGTTGCCCGGAGGCTCTCGTAAAAGTGGAAGTGATTGTTAGTAATTGCGTGGGACAGGTCTATTGCAGCGCGTATTTGCATTTTTACTCACGAAGAATGCACCCCGGGGTTAAGCCGTGGCCTGCGGCGAAGTAAGGCCCGCTGACACAAACCTCCTATGGATGAAGGTAACTGATATTCCTAGTAGTGACGTCAGCCGTAATGAGAGGTGGTGTTTGACACTATACTCGCCCTGCAAGCTCAATTATCTGCTTATTTGTTTCACTTGGTGTTTCTGTGAAACTCTCAGCTAATGATACATTCTAGGATTGCTGATTATGCAAATAAGAGGTTAGGGTTCCACATTATTGTACCGTTAAAATATAATTTATGCACTTTTCTTACCAAGTCCTATTCCTTAAGCACCGTTTACCTGACAAATTTCTCAATATTTATCAAAGAAAAAAATGGAAATTTAGCTTGTAAACAAAAAATATACTTCAGGCAAACACCCACTTTAAAGGAAGCTTTACGGGGCATGGGCATAAAGTGGAGTATTTATTTGGCAGAGAGCCTATGCCAGAGGTCGTTTTGTTTTTATTTTGTTTTAAAGAATAGCTGGTTAAATGTTCTGAGCTAGATTTAATATAGCTGACCCACCATGGTTTATTTAATGATCATATTTGGTGGCGTGTTGACGACTAGGTCAGGCTTAGTCCTGACGGTCAGGTTAGGTTTGTCCTGACGACTAGCCCTGGTGTGCTCATGATTATCAGGTCTGACGTGATTTAACCCCCATGTTAGACGTGGATAGAAAGACCAGTTCTCTAGTGGACTCGAAGACGCAGTTCTGTTCTAGATTCGCGGGTATAATCGCCCGGCCCGGGCCTTTTCCAAGAGGTGGCCCGGCCTTGGTTCCCTTTCGCGGGAGTGTCTCAGACCAATGTCTGCCATGGGAGGAAGTACACGTATCTCCTCGTCTTCTGGGACCATCTGTCCCCAGACCTAGCCCCAATTCCCCGCCTCCACGGGGCTCGGAGGGAGAAGCTAGGCACCTTGGGCTGCCACAAACCCCGCCCAAACTGAACTCGAAGGGTGTGTCACTTGCATAGCAGCAGACGATGTCAGGAGGTGAAAGGCGAAAGCACTGCAAGACCCTTTTTTCGACCACACCCCAATTTTGGGGCCGAAGACCGAGCGCGGGGGAACTCAAAAATGCCTTTTGCTGTGAGTGTTGATGCCCCCACTACACGTCTTTTGCACACTGCCCAAATGTAGAGAGTCAATAACGCTCCTACACTAAATTTTCCCCCAATTTTCCACTTCTCCTCTAAAACCTGGAGATAGGAGACATGTGCCAGTCCTATGGAGGCTTCACAAGAAAATCATTGGCAAAACCTTCGACCTTCTCATTCGTTTTCCCCTCATTTTCCGCACTGATGTGCGTGTTAGAACCGATGGCGGGCCACGTGCTGCACACGCACGAGGATCAACAAGCGGAAAGGGGAACGGAACAAAATAACCCCATAACAAAATGAGGTAAATAACCGAAACGAATTCCGGATGGACAGACTAAGAACCAAAAAAAAACAAAAACGAGGATAAAAATACCGGCAAAAGGGGAAAGGACAAACGAAATTTGCCAATAAAAAAACCAAACCCGGGGATTTTTGTCGTCGCTGTAAAAATGCTTAACAAACCGACAAGTTGATCATAAGCCACAGGAGCAATACTTGAGTCTATTTTCAAAAAACTTTCTCCTGATCTGCAGTTTTCTTCAGTGAATAAGGCTGAACTACTGGGGAAAACCAAGTAGAAGATTCGGATTAGCCCGTAAGTCTTAGACGAAGATAAATTAAGGGAATGTTCCCTCACCTCGGAACCCTTTTCAGCTTAATAATCTCGTTAAAAGATCACGCGGGAATGTTTTTATTTAATAATATATTTCAAATTAAACATTTCTGTGGGGCTTTTTTAAAAGTAACTAAACTACCTTCACCAAACCCTTACCGAATTTTAACATAAATATCTTACCTAACTTTCCCTAATGAAACCCTAAATACCTTCCCCAAAACCTTACCTAACAAAACCCTAAACCCTCCATAACCTCCCTAAACTCCTTAAACCCAACCCTTACCAAATGTAACCTAAACTATTTTTCACCTAACTTTACCTAAAAAACCTAAACTATCCCCCCCAAAACCCTTACTAGAAAAACCAAAATTTATTTTTCACCTAATTTTACCTAAAAACAAACTACCTTTCCCCAACCTTCCCAAATAACCTAAACTCCTTCAACCAACCCTTTACCTACTAACCTAAATACCTTCACCCAAACCTTACCTAAAAAAACCTAAACACCTTTCACCTCCTTACCTAGCATAACCAAACTATTTCCCCAACTTTCCCTAACATAACCAAATCCTTTCACCTAACCTTACCAAACTAACCAAAACTCCCTTCCCCAACCTTACCTAACAAAACCCTAAACCCCTTCACCTAACCTTCCCTAACAAACCCTAAATACCTCCCCCTAACCAAACCTAAACTACCTTCCCAACCTTACCTAAAAAAACCTAAAACCCCCACCAATTTAATAAAAACCCTAAACTATTTTCACCTAACTTTACCTAACAACCTAAACTACTTCACCTAACCTTCCCTAGAAACCCTTTAAACAACCTTTCACTAACCTTACCTAGCAAAACCTAAACTACCTTCACCTAACCTTACCTAACTTAACCTAAACCCCTTTTCACCAAACCCTTTACCTAGCAAAAACCTAAACTACTTTAATAACTTTACCAAACTAACCTAAACTCCCCTTCCCCAAACCTTACCTAACATAACCAAAAATCCCTTTCACCTAACCTTACCAAACAAAACCTAAATCCTCACCAAACCCTTTACCAAACAAAACCTAAACTACCTTCCCTAACCTTTACCTAACAAACCTAACCCCTTCACCTAAACCTTACTAACAAAACAAATACTTCCCCAAACCTTTACCTAACATAACCTAAACTACCTTTCCCCTAACCTTACCTAACATAACCTAAACTACCTTACCAACCCTTACCTAACAAAACCTAAACTCCTTCCCTAACCTAACCCTAACAAAACCTTAAAAAAGAATGTAACCAAAAGTATCAATGCAGAATTACCCTAAAAAATCGCGTAATGACAATAAATTAGAAAATAGGAATAAATTGAAGAACCAATGTAAAATTACATAAAAATATTATGCAGTAGGAGGGATTATAGTGAATTTATACTGCAGTGATCCATCTGTATTGATTATTAGTAGGCCGGGTTTTTTAAGGGTATATGAATACAATAGGGATAAAAAACAAAAATTTGAGGGGCCACTCCCCTGATGAACACACCCCTTTGATGAACACACTATATAAACTCCCCCGATGAACACACCCCGATGAACACATTTAAACCGATGAACTCCCTCCCCTTGATGAAACACACATCAGAACTCCCACTCTGAGAACTCACGAATGATGAACACATTATATGAGACCACATAATGAAAACCCAACCTGATGAACCTCCCCCCTGATTAATACACTATATGATGAACCACTAACCTAATGAACACAATACTATGATGATACAATACTATGATGAAAAATCCCCCTATGAACCAACACTACCCTGATAACACACTACCTTGAGAACACACGCCCGATGAACACACACCCTGAAACACACTCCCCCGAGAACACACTCCCCCTGATGAACACACTCCCCCTATGAACATACTCCCGATGAACATACTCCCCTTGAACATACCCCTGATGAACATACTACCCTGATGAACTACTACCCTATGAACCCCTACCCTGATGAACACCTACCGATAAAATACTACCCCTGAGAACATCACCCTTAGAACACACAAACCCTTAGAACCCCCTCCCCTGTAAAACCACCCCCCTTTGAACACACTCCCCTTTATGCACACTACCCTATGAACAAAACACCCGGGTGAACACACTCCCCTGAAACCCACTGCCCTGAAAACCACTACCCTGAGAAAACACTCCCCGATGAAACACTCCCCTGATAAAACGCACTCCCCTGATGAACATACTACCCTAAGAACCACTACCCTGATGAACGCACTCCCCTGATGCATAACCCTAATAAACACACACCCCTGAAACCCCATTTCCCCTGATGAAAAATACCTTGATGACACATCCCCTGATGAAACACATACCCAAGAAAACTACCCGACAAACACACACCCAATGAACACACTACCCTGTGAACACCTCCCCCTTATGAACACACTACCCTGGCACACTCCCTGGTGAACACACTACCCGATAAAACACACGGGCCCTGATGAACACACTCCCCTGATGAACACACTACCCTGATGAACACTACCCTGAAAAAACGCACTGCCCTATGAAAAAAATCCAATGAACACACTCCCCGATGAACCACCCCCCTAAGAACCATTTCCTTTTTGAAACACTTGTAAGCACACTACCCCCGAGAAAAAACTATCCTCTGATCCATTAGAGTTGAACAGACTAGGTGAGAGAACCCGAGGGGGGTGAACAACTAGTGTGACGGCATACCAGAGTGGTGAACAAACTAGTGTGACGACTCCCAGAGGGGGAAAAACACATAGTGTGAGGAACACAGTACTAACCAGCGAACAGAACCAAATATAGTGACAACCATAGCAATGCTGAGAACATAAGTAAACCCAAAACATTTTTTAAAGTTTAACTAATTCTAACCATAATTAAGGCCAAACAAACTTAGTCCTTTTCATTACGTCACTTTCTACACGCTCAAGAGCACTTTGGACGCCCCCTTTACCAGACTGAAGAGGACCTCTAGAATAAAAACCCCCTTTTTTTTTTTTTTTTTTTTCGCCCGGATTCTCCCGGCCCCCGGGCTTTTTTAAGTATGGGGACCGGGCCCTTTGGTCCCTATTGGGGGGTGTCTCGAGCTTAAGTCTTCCCCTGGGGGGGGTACAAGAAACCCCCCCATCTTTGGGACCAACTGTCCCCCGGCCGCCACATTCCCCCCCCCTCACGGGCCGTAGGGAGAAGCTGGTTGGTCTGCCTCTCCCCGCCCCAAAGGGGCCGTGGGGATGGGAGTCCCAGACTGCAGGGGTAGCAAGCTCAGGGCCCCATAAAAAAAAAAAAAAAATTCTCCATTTTTTTCCCCTTTTTTTTTAGTTTCCATCCGAATGAAAAAAATTTAAAAAGGGGAAACTCTTTTTTTTTTACACATGTAATTAAAAAGAAATTGACTAAGGAATAGGAAAAAAAAATAAGGTTTGAAAATTATGGGAAATTAAAATGTGGGACAACTTTCAAATTGCTTAAAAATGGGGTAAATTTGTCGTGCCCCTTGTTAAGGGAGACGTATATTAACTTTTTAAGTCTGTCAGAGTATTTTACGTAGATAAATATCTTGGGTTAGCGCTTCTCTTAATCTTCACCAATATAGGACAATATATCAAAGGATTATATATATATAATAATATATATATAAATATTATATATATATTAAAATATATATAATATATAAAATTAAAAATAAAAATATAAAGTGGTCGGCCGAAATATGCAAAAAAGGTCAAATAGAAGAACCCATTTAAAATTTAATTCCTTTCTAAAATTTTTCTTATACGTTTAAAGATAAATTTTTTCATTAATGTTAATGTAAAATTTATAATTTTTTCACAAAAGTACTTTTAAAAACTTAACTAACCTTATTATAACAAAAACAATTTATTTTGCCTAACCCAACTAAATATATTTAGATTTGTTTACAATAATTTGGTATTAAACAAACACAGTGAAATATATTTTTTTCTTTAGGTTCAGAATCATTTTGGCGAAATTATTGCATACACAAATTTTCGCTTGTCCTATATGGCAAGATGAGTGTTGCTATTTAAGCCAAGATCGCAAGTTCTGCCTATTCGGCACGGCATATATATATATATATATATATATATATATATATATATATATATATATATAATATATATATATATATATTTCTCTTTTACAAAAGCTCTAAATAAGAGTGCATTTGGTATACAGGGTTGTTTATTTGTGTTCTCCTTAAACAAATGCGTTTGTATTTGTGTATTTGCGTTTATGCATTTTAAAACGCTACGTTTACTTGTTGCAGTTTTTTTAAACTGTAGTGTAGATACGCCTCTGGCAAGACAGTGATGGAGTGAATGATGATGAAAGTGTTTCTTCTTTTTCGGGTCACCCTGTCTCGGTGGGAGACGGCCGATGTGTTAATTAAAAATGCGCTCTTGTTGCCTGTAAAGAGAAGATATACCAAGGTATTTGTGGACCTGCTTTATAAATAGTGTATTTAAATGTGTACCTGTATCCTTGCTTCCTAGTACCATGTCACCTTCTGTCTGCTTGTCCTCGTCCCATTAGGACTCAGGTCCTCCCGCCTTCCCTTCCTAGCCTGCCTCCCGGGGTCGTTACTGCGGTCGGACGATAAGGAAGAATGTAATTATGTCAAGAGTGGCCATTAGCAGCAATGCTATACAAGCCCTGGTAACGACATGAGTAGCAACGACAGCAAGCAACGGAAGGAGTAACGGCAGCTACCAATGACAGCAGTAGCAACGACGGCAAGCAACGACAGAAGCAATGACAGCAACGACAATAGCAACGACAGCTAGCAATGACATAAGCAGTAATGACAGCAAGCAACGCAGAAGTAGCAACGGCAAAATTAGCTACTACAGTAGTAGCAACGACAGCAAGCAACGATAGAAGTAGTAACGAAAAAAGTAGCAACGACAGAAGTAGCAACGAAAGAAGTAGCAATGACAGCAAACAATGACAGAAGTAGAAGCGACAGTAAGCAACGACAGAAGTAGCAAACGACAGTAAGCGACTACAGAAGTAGCAGCGATAGTAAGCAACGACAGAAGTAGCAGTGACAGTAAGCAACGACAGAAGTAGCAACGACAGTAAGCGACTACAGAAGTAGCAGTGACAGTAAGCAACGACAGAAGTAGCAGTGACAGTAAGTAACGACAGAAGTAGCAATGACAGAAGTATGAACGACAGCACTTGCGACTTGTGCAACGGCAAGGACAGCAAAGGGGACTCTAGCCACAACGGCAACAACCACAGGAAGGAGAACGACTGCAAGAGCAAGAACAGTAACGGTAAGGTCAATAGCGGAAACGCCAGCAACGGTAACGATAGCAAAGGTAACAAGAGGAACGGTAACAGACAGCAACCCAACGAAAGCAAGAAACACGATGGTGCCAACTGAGTCCTTTTCTGAGAGTCTTCCCACGAACACTGTCTTGTTGGTGTCTTTATTAAGTCTTCTGAGACTGTCATCAAAACTTCTGAAGTTGTTACGAAAACTTCTGAGGCTGTCATGAAAACTTGTGAAGCTGTCATGAAAGTTTCTGAGGCTGTCATGAAAATTTCTGAGGCTGTCATCAAGGCTTCTAAGGTGTTCACGAAGACTCCTGAGGTGCTCATCAAGACTTCTGGGGGTCTTTTTCAAAGCCTTTCATGTGTTCTTAAGACTTCTTAAGTTATGAACACTTATGAAATTTTAAAACTTACTGAGTGCTCATCCAGATTCCTAAGGTCATCTCTAAGACTTGTCAGAAAATACTTCGAGCTGCTTAAAAACGTCGACATGTGCAATAAAATCACGTTTTAGCACATTTTGTCTAAGAATTTTTATATTTTACATATTAGAAGAGTTCTAAGGCATTCTTGAAGCCTAGTAATGTGTTTATTATGACTTTAAAAATGTCCTTTCAGATTTATGACGTGTTACTTAACATTCCTGTTCACCTCTGTGAGAGGAGCTGTTCAACTTCTCTCCGGATGGTTTATTGGTTTATTAGGTTTAAAGACTATCGACTACACGAGGGTCATTAAGGCTGCAGGTCACTTGTACACCATCAGTCAAGGTTTTGTAATTCCTCAACTCACAGTAAAATATAAACATTTGCTAGTGTTCATACATTGAGAAATACACTATCGTTGCATAGAAACTGAAAAATACAAATCCTTTCGGTGTATATATACTGAAAAACGCAGACTTCTCATTGAAAATAATTTGAGAAACATAAACAGCTCGATGTATATAGTACATTCAGGAATACTTCTCCGTGTAACTAAAACCGAAAAGAAAAAAAAACTAACGTAAATGCGCCTCGTTTTAGAGTTCAGTAAATAAAGGCATACTTGAGACAGTGGTTATAGCCTCAAGCAAGCTGTCAGAGACGGTCCTGGAGGCAGTGTTCCAGCACTCACCACACAGACAGTAAATCAATGTCGATGCAGAAGGAATAACCAAGAAGGAACCTGGAGAGAGCGTTGTTTGTCACCCTTGTGACATGGGTCCTCACCGCAATGATTATGTATTTTGTATATTTTCTACTCATTAGAGAAGCTCTAAGCTTTTAAGATTGTGAGGTTTTAAGTTGAGGTTTGCTTCAGTCCATTGGCTCAAGAGCTGCAAAGCCTTAACCAGGTAATGAGAAGATACGAGAGACTGCAGAGTCCTTGTGATATGACCCAAGGATACTGAGTCTAAATTGATGTAAATATTATTATGTTCTTGGGGAAGCAATAAATCTATTTGGGTCATATAGCGCCTGAGGAATAAGAAGTAATCAGGTTAGATTCAAGGAAGGGAAGGTCAGCTTCAGTTCAGTGAATCAGGATCCATTCACCAGGACTCCCTAGTAAACGGAAAAGGATCATTTTGATCAAATTTGTACAAATTATTAAGGAAAAACTATCATACGTGAGGAGTCAAGTTACACATGCTAGACGCTAAAACATCCTAGTCCAAACTCACTGTAATCTAAAACGCTCATACACGCTTGTTAGATACTTAGTCACCTACCACTTAAGACCTAGTTCACTCCCTCCCGTCTCTTCCTGGGATAACTACAATATTTTCCGCCCACCCCTTCACTTTTTTCTAACACAAATTAGTTTTACAGGTTTAGAGCTCCTATCCTACCTCTGCTCATTGGAAAGCCCAGCTCTAAGATATACTATCACCTACCGGGATGCCACCCACATCAGTCAACTAATACCCAGGTACCTACATACTGTTAGGTGAACAGAGGCAGCAGGTGTAAGGAAATATGCCCAATGTTTCCACTTGTACCAGGGATCTACTTACTGACACTCAATGTGTGCGCTACCAATCGAGCCACAGGACCTACTTGTATACCCTAGCCCTTTTTGCAATTTTATCCTATGCCATCTTTTATAAATGGCTAAATATTTTTGTCAACCCCTCCTCCATTCTTCGAATTAAATGTTTGGTATCTTCACACCGTCTTCTCATCTTTGTGGATAACTGGATCCGCATATTTTCATTGCAACATTCTTTGTAGATAGCTGGGAGTCACTAAATGAATCTTTAAACGTATAGTAGTATACAATAAAGCACTGTGGCCGATGCGTCGTCACAGTAATAATCAGAGAAAAAATGAGTGTCAGCGAAATGTCTCTGTAATTAAAAAATACATAGAAAACAGGAAGAGACTCCCATGGAAAGACTGACAGTACCTCCAGGCTAACCAATCAGTAAGCCTGAGAAAGGAATAAATACTTGTATTATACTTTGTTCTAACACACCTCAGTAGACTCATGTTTTTATACAGCCTTTATTGTAGTAATTATTGTAATAATTTGATAAGAAAAACAAGGAGTCGTGTAACGAAAAAGCTTATAGAGGTGATTAGAGGTGACTGTGTGTGTGTAGGGAGGGGATTGACCAGGTAATTTCATCTAGCAGTGGTAGTAAGCAGTGTTCAGTAGTCTCAGTAGTCTCAGTAGTCGGTAGCAGTGGCTACCCCAGACGTGATCCAGCGAAACAAGGGACAATGTAGCAATCTAATGGAAGAATGTGTAGCAGTCAACAGAAGCATGAATGTCACAGGCACACATATAGGAGAGTACACAGTCACACACACACACACACACACGCTCATGATAACGACATACAAAATACTGCGCGGAGCGGACAAGGTGGACAGAGACAAGATGTTCCAGAGATGGGACACAGCAACAAGGGAGTCACTCTTGGAAGTTGAAGACTCAGATGAGTCGCAGGGATGTTAGGAAGCAGTTCTTCAGTCATAGAGTGGTCAGGAAGTGGAACAGTCTGGCGAGCGATGTAGTGGAGGCAGGAACCATACACAGCTTTAAGACGAGGTATGATAAAGCTCATGGAGCAGGGAGAGAGAGGACCTAGTAGCATTCAGTGAAGAGGCGGGGCCAGGAGCTGAGTATCGACCCCTGCAACTACAATTAGGTGAGTACAATTAGGCGAGTACACACCCTATCGACAAGTGCCTTTGACAACTAATAACTAGTACAACAGGCCAAGTAATGAGTAATAACCTTATCATCTCAGAGAAATTAAGTTATTTATTATTTAACCTTCCTATGTTATTTAATAAATATTGTGCAATAAGTATTCACTAATACATTGAATATTGTCATTATAATTTCTAAAGTAAAAAATAAAGGAGAAGTATCGGTTTCGGCCGAAAACTGGGAATTGGTATCATTCAATATTCTGGGTATCGTCATTGGTCTCCGAATCTCTGCTGCATCTAAAAAAAATCGTCGTGAAACTGCCACAGATGGGAAATATTAGGGCATTCAGCCTTATGTGTCCATTTTAACTTGAATTTGTATTAAAACAGATTCAAACAGTTTGATTATTAAATTTCTTGGACAAGTGAAGTGCAAAATACATTTAAGGAGTCAGTTATTGCATTTGTGAAGGTAAATATGTGGACACTGGAACTTAATATGAAGATGCAGAGTGAATTTAAGTGTTATAAGGAAAGAACTCTCAAAGAAACATTAATGTAATTATATTAATATAAAAATAAAGTGAAAATAATAACATCAATAATAATAACAATAATAATAATAATAATAATAATAATAACAACAATAATAATAATAATAATAATAATAATAATAATAATAATAATAATAATAATAATAATAATAATAACAATAATAATAACAATAATAATAATAATAAAAATAATAATAATAATAATAATAATAATAATAATAATAATACGGTAATAAAAGTAATATAATATTCTTTGGGTAGATGACTCCGTCACCCAAAAGGAAAGAAGAAACTTGAGTAATTTATTCAATCATTTATTTATTTATTCCATTGCCTTAGATCAGAGTGAATACTGATGACCCTACCTGATTACCCTTGTACATGGGAATCACTAGGTCTGACGAGTCCACTGGCAAGTGCTCCGACGTGTGCAGGAAATTCTCACATGCCTTGCAGCCATTTTACCTATAATCAACTAATGCATCTTTAAAGGATATATATGTATGGGGCTGAGATTAAATAATTCCTCCTCACGGATGTACACTGGGAGCATATTAATTAATGCGTGCCCACAGGATGGATGTGGGGCACACAATAACTAGCCTCTTCCGTAGCGAGAATAAACTGCATATTGATTAGGTGAGTGATGTTTTGTGTCTTCGTGGCTGCTACAGGATGAGCACCCAGGCAGGTCGCTTCCAGTCCAGGCAACAACACCACAGCAGAAAGAGAGGACCATCTTGTTGACTGGAATAAAGCTGTTGCTAATATTTATAAGAGTGCTTATGAAATCAACAGTTTTAAATATTTTGTAATGGTTGTGATTTGTGTAACTAATTTAAAATTGTCGTATGGAAACCGATGTGACAAGATAAAAACCTCGTACACATTACACCCGAATTCCATGATCTCTTAACACCATAGCAAATTGCACGAACTTACCAATTATTTTTTTTTTTTCGTTTGTGGGTGTTTATGTGTGTGTACTCACCTAATTGTGGTTGCAAGAGTCGAGTAATAGGTCCTGGCCCCACCTCTTCACTGGTGTGTGTGTGTGAATACTAATTTACACTTACCTATTTATAGCTAAAAAAAATTAGCTATCGATTAGCTGTCGCTTTTAATAATCTGCTTTTAATTATTTTTTTATATATTTAAAGTGGTTGCAGCTTTTATCAAATCCTCTTTTAAATTTTTCCTTTTATCGACCATTCACTTCGTAAAGAAAAACTTTCCACTATCTTTGAAGCACAAAGAAATCTTAATTTTTTAATTAATGTTATTTATAATGCTCAATAACAGCCCACATGGAGACAGAGACTCAGAAGATTAATTGATCTGTACATTTCTTACTCTGCTGGGGTCCTCTTCAGAGGATCCCAGCAGGGGAAGAAATATACAGATCAATTAATCTTTTGAGTTTCTGTCTCCATGTGGGCTATTACTGAGCAATGACAAGTGTTCATTGCACTTTCTTTCGCTATTCTTTTATCATCTTAAATGTTTTTATCATGTCTCCTCTTTCCTCTCTGAACCAACGTATGCATATATAATTTTTTAGCCATTTATCGTAACTCACTTGTAACTTTAGAAGCCATTTTGTAGGCCTTTTTTTTATCTTTTCTAGCGTTTCCGTGTATATATTCGGTGTGAGCATCACACAGCAGTAAATTCCAATTTTATCAAAATTTTTATTACAGTTTTTTTTCCAGCATATTTCAATTAATGCTTATTTGAAAAACTAATATATAATACTAAATATAAGAAATGTATGTCCTTGTATCCTTTAATAACCATTTACATGGTGATTAAAGGATACGCTGGCTGACACCCTTGCGTCAGCCAGTGACGCATTTCGAGCCTTACGTCTAACACTTATTTGTTTACATTTAGTAATGATGTCATGGTTGGCAGTATATGGCGACGGGTGTGTAGCAAAGACGTTCGTTCAAGACTTTAATTAAACAACATTTTCCTTTAATTAAATGTTTAAATAAAGAAGTGAAAACGCTAAACTCAGAGCGAAACGACCAAATGAAAGCCTAATGATAAGAGCACATACTTCTGCCATTGGCCACATATGAGAACTCTATTATACGAAATTGGGTAAGAGAGTACTTATTAAATATGGTTTTAGTCAGACATAAGCTAAACTGGTATAAACCTTGGTAAACGATACAAACTGGTGTCTTATTACACTGACACTGCTAATACACCGTGTGGAAAATACTGTATATTTTCTGGAAATGCAATTTTTCACACACCGTATACCCTAAGTCGAATTCACTGACAGTTACTGTGTATGATAATTGTAGTCATATGAGCCTATACCTAAATATACTACTTTTCTTCTCCGTACGGCATATGACACAGGGCATGTAAAGGGATAGTGTGTGTAAATAAGGAGGTGGAAGGGCTGAGCCCTGGGAGGGAACTGGTTTTATATTTCGGTATCTAATACAATTAGAGTTTGCTACACATTCAAGCATTCTTGATAACACATGCATCGTCAACAGCCATTAAATCTCCCATCTTAAGTAATGACTATCTGGTAATTTTTTCAACATATATTGTTCTGTAATAATGTAGCTTTTTTAGTAACGATCAAATAATTATGTGGTAAAAAGGAATTTGCCTTCGCAGAGAGGCGTAACTAGCGGTCATGCAGTGTTCCTGATCCTCTTCAGTTTCTTACTAGTCCCAATAATTGATATATTTTATGCACACTGAAAATACTATTTTAAGTGAATCTCAACACGAGTAAATTTAATCCCAAAAGAAAGTATTAAATGGGGAATTCTCTGACACAATTCCTTTGATTCCACACTGGCATTTAGGTCGCTAATAACGAGGTGTTTAATGTGCTTAACAGCATGTAACGCACTTGGCCATTGCAAGTTGTTAATGACATTCTCTCTACGTGTCTAGGCTTCGGCTAGCACTTCTAACACAGTTATGTACAGACTGCACTTAATTGTTAGTACTTAAAATGACTCCGGTTAAGACGTTGGATGGCGGCTGCTTTCTGCATTTGTGCTCTCTTGGTGGGTAGGCAGGGTGGGCTGGTGGGTGGGTTCTGATTACGTTGGGTGGGAAGATAAGGCTGGCAGGTAAACAAACATTAGGTGGGCAAGGAAGCGTATTAAGTGGGCAGGGGAGCTTTCTAAGTGGTAAGGGGAGCCTTTTAAGTGGGCAGGGAAGGACGGTGGGTACTGGAAAAGCAAGGAGTGACAGTGGGTGGGCAGGGAGGAATGGAAGGTGGATAGAGGGCTGGTGGGTGGGCAATGGGCTGTAGGGTGGGCAAAGGGATGGTGGACGGACAAAGACGGCCGTTGGGTGGACATATTATGGCTGGTGCCTCCGCAGGAGGGAACAGTGGGTGGGTTGGGAGGATCTGTGGGTGAACTGGAAGAACCATTGGGTAAGCTAGAAGGCCCTTTGGGTGGACTGGAAGGGCATATGGATCAGCTGAAAGAGGCTTTGGATGGGCGGGAAGGACCTGTAGGTGAGCTGGAATGGCCTACGAGTGGGCTGGAAGGGCCTGGAGTGGGCTGGTAGAGCCTTTTAGTGGCTGGAAGGGCCTGCAGGTGGTCTGGAAGGCCTGTGGGTAAGCTGGTAGGGCCTTTTGGTGAGCTGGAAGGGCCGGTAGATGGGCTAGAAGGTTCTCTGAGATGGGGGAGGGGCTGGAAGGACCAGTGGGTGGAATAAAGGACCGGTGTCTGGGCTAGAAGGTCCTGTGAATGGCGGGCTGGAAGTTCCTGTGGGTGGGCTGGAAGTTCCTGTGGTAGGCTGGAAGTTTCTGTGGATGGGCTGGAAGTTCCTGTGGGTGGGCTGGAAGTTCCTGTGGGTGGGCTGGAAGTTCCTGTGGTAGGCTGGAAGTTTCTGTGGATGGGCTGGAAGTTCCTGTGGGTGGGCTGGAAGTTCCTGTGGGTGGGCTGGAAGTTGCTGTGGATGGGCTGGAAGGCACTGTGGGTGAGTCTGGAAGGCCCTGTCAGTAATAATAATAATAATAATAATAATAATAATAATAATAATAATAATAATAATAATAATAATAATAATAATAATAATAATAATAATAACAATAATAATAATAATAATAACAAATAATCTTTATTTCTATAAAGTTACATTATAAAATTCATAATGGAAAAGTTGATATTTTTGTCATACTTTAAAAAGAGTCTCTGGTTATGCTGAGCATTTCGGGCAGTCTTCAGATCAACTTATATCTAAAGACATTTATGAAAATAAGTTGGTTTAATGCTAATGTTTACAATCTATGATATTAACAGTTTGATTTATTATAACATTTATGGATTTTTTGTAAGACAATTTGTTTTAATGTTTATAGTGGCTAAGATTTATAAAGACACACACTGGTGATAGTTGTAACATCAGTATGAATGTTAATATGAGTTAGATAAAAAAGGCAAGGCTGATGTTAATAAACTGAGTGGTAAGATAGTCTATGCAGAATTTAAATAGGATGAAGGAGGTGCTTTTTTATTGAACTATTTTTGAAGCTGGTGGAGGACTGGAAAATTCCTGCATTGTCTGGAAGAGAATACCTTATTTTAGAGTCCTTTAATTTTAGGTAGTATTGAATACGTGGTATGTCAATGTCGCCTGGTTTTTGTAGTGTGTTCTTCATGAATTTATATATATATATATATATATATATATATATATATATATATATATATATATATATATATATATAATATATATATATATATGTATGTATGTATCTTTATTTATTTATTTATATGTCGTGCGAAAATTTATGTATGCAACAATTTCGCAAAGATCATTCTGAACCTAACAAAAAAATGTATTTCATTGTATTTGATTAAAATTAAATTATTGTAAACTTATCTAAAATATATTTAGATGGATTAAGCTAAATTAAATTGTGCTTGTTATAATATCAGCAGAGTTTTCTAATGTTTCTTGTTACAAAATTTTTAATTTTTACATGACTATAAATGAAAAAAAAACATGGGTTCGAGTCCTTGGCTAGTCACAGTGTTGTTATTAATATATATATATATATATATATATTATATATATATATATATATATATATATATATATATATATATATATATATATGTATTTAGGTCATGTGGGTGAGCTGGAAGGACCTGGTCGAAAGGACCTGTGGGTGGGATGAAAGGGCCTGTTCGTAGGCTGTAAGAAGATGTGGATTACCTGGAAAGGCCTTTGACTGGTCTGGAAGTGCGTGAGGGTGGGCTGAAAAAACCTGTGGTTGTACTAGGAGAGCATTTGGGTGGGTTGAAAGCGATTGTGAATCAGCTGGAAGGGCTTGTAGATTGGCTGTAATGACTTGTGGGTTGACGGAAAGGCCTTTAGACGGCCTGGAAGGGCCAGTGGATAGGCTGGAAATGCCTGTAGGTTTGACAGACAGGAAAGGTGGATGTATGGGCTCTGGTGGCCTGGTGGTTAACGCTCTCGCTTCACACGGTGAGGGCCTGGGTTCGATTCCCAGCCAGAGTAGAAACATTGGACGTGTTTCTTTCCACCTGTTGTCTATGTTCCCCATCAGTAAAATGGGTACCTGGGTGTTAGTCGACTGGTGTGGGTCGCATCCTGGGACACTGACCTAAGAGGCCTGGTCACAGACCGGGCCGCGGGGGCGTTGACCCCCGGAACTCTCTCCAGGTAAACTCCAGGTATAGTAACGGTGGATAGGCGAGAAGGGTAGGTGTTTGAAAAGGCAGGGTTGGCAGGGCGGGCAGGGTGGGTAGTGTCTCCCTGAAGGGCTACCAAATTACAATAGGCCAGGAAACTGATGCTCCATCACGCACACAAACCACGCTATACCCTGACCCACGCCCTATCCACACCCATACCCTACCCAGACACACCCATACCCTACCCAGACACACCCTACTGTACATAGA
Source organism: Cherax quadricarinatus (assembly GCF_026875155.1). Lineage (NCBI taxonomy): Eukaryota > Metazoa > Arthropoda > Malacostraca > Decapoda > Parastacidae > Cherax > Cherax quadricarinatus. The sequence continues at coordinate 106,724,604 of NC_069401.1, read as the reverse complement.
TACACACTCCACTCACACATGTCAACATGCGCCCTACCTAGATACACGTAACCACTACCACCTGCAGATACCTACCACCCTTCACATACTCCTACCATCATTCATTCATTCATTCCTACCAATCGTTCATACATTCCTACCACCACTCACACATTCCTATCACCACCTACACATTCCTATTATCACCCACAAATTCTCACCCAACAGTTAGGTATCTTGTTACTCAGTGGCAGCCGTGAACGTAACTCAGCGTTCGGTTTATAACCGAAAGCATCCGGGTCAATCTAGCAATACCATGGGTCCCTGCAGAGGTCACCATCTGGAGTTATTCCAGAGCCCATATTGGACACATGAAAACAAGGAAGGCACAATACCGTCACTGGAACAATATACAAATAACCCTCACATAGGAGAAAAAAGCTTATGACTACGTTTCGGTCTAACTTGGACGAATGACAAGTCGCATTAAAACGACACGTCGTTATAAGCTTCTCTCTCCTATATGCGGAGTATTTATGTATGGGCATATGAAACTGCTGAAATTTCCTGTAGTTTATAGGGAAACTCATTGTCATGTTCACGCAACCAATCAGATAGACGCAGCTCCTTCCGAAAAGGTGTGGGAAGAGATGTGACACAGTATCTTTCCAGACACGTGAGCTGGTAGTTCCAGGTTCCTCGTCAGTCGGAATAATGACTGGATTCACTTTCAGAAATTCATAAAAATAGATAGCTATGATAAACACTACAAAATTCATAGAAGCAAATGGGTCTGAGATGGACTAATCCGGGCCTAGTTGATCAGGCCCTGATCCATCGGGAGGCCTGGTCGTGGACCGGGCCGCGGGGGCGTTGATCCCCGGAATAACCTCCAGGTAACCTCCAGGTAATCTATAACATGGCAAAAGTATATCCCAATCCGTCCAGTATTTCTATGATGGTTCTTATGAGTCAGTAGATACTTAGGAAAGACCCCAGTGAAGACCTTTTGGATCCCAGGGAAGACCTTATGGACCCCAGGGAAGGCCTTATGGATCCCTAGGAAAGACCTTATGGACCCTGGGAAAGACCTTATGGACCCCAGGGAAGGCCTTATGGACCCCGGGGAAGACCTTATGGACCCCTAGGAAAGGCCTTATGGACCCTAAAGAAGGCCTTATGGACCCCCGGGGAAGACCTTATGGACCCCCGGGGAAGACCTTATGGACCCCAGGGAAGACCTTATGGACCCCAGGGAAGACCTTTTGGACCCCCGGGAAGACCTTATGGACCCTAGGGAAGACCTTTTGGACCCCCGGGGAAGACCTTATGGACCCTAGGGAAGACCTTATGAACCCCTAGGGAAGGCCTTATGGACCCTAGGGAAGACCTTATGAACCCCTAGGGAAGGCCTTATGGACCCCAGGGAAGACCTTATGGACCCTAGGGAAGACCTTATGGACCCCCGGGGAAGACCTTATGGACCCCAGGGAAGACCTTATGGACCCCAGGGAAGACCTTATGGATCTCAGGGAAGACCTTATGGACCCCAGGGAAAGAAGTCACACTGCTTGGCAGTCTTACTAATCTCAATAAAGATTCCTACCTCAACCACACACATTACCAACCAAATATAAGTCACCTACCAACACACGTTCCTACTACCATCTAGTTCTCTACTCCGGCCTTCCTACACCGTCCCTCGGGCCTTCCTACACCGTCCCTCGGGCCTTCCTACACCGTCCCTCGGGCCTTCCTACACCGTCCCTCGGGCCTTCTCACATTGCCCCTCGGGGCTTCTCACACTGCCCCCTCTGGTAACCACACACCGCTCGCTTCCCATATCCCACATGATCACCACTTTACCCCCTGTGATGCAATTGAGAAACTATCAAGTGCTGGGTGGGACGGTCTATTAGCGCGGTAGACACACCATCTCCTACCTAGACCCTTTTTTCTAGCACGGCACGATTCTGGGTGGTACATTGCTTATGTTCTACCGATTCCTTATTTTTTACCTTCATCCATATTTTAAATAGGTTCTGGTGGCCTGGTGGTTAACGCTCTGGCTTCACACGGTGAGGGCCTGGGTTCGATTCCCAGCCAGAGTAGAAACATTGGACGTGTTTCTTTCCACCTGTTGTCTATGTTCCCCATCAGTAAAATGGGTACCTGGGTGTTAGTCGACTGGTGTGGGTCGCATCCTGGGACACTGACCTAAGGAGGCCTGGTCACAGACCGGGCCGCGGGGGCGTTGACCCCCGGAACTCTCTCCAGATCCAGATAATAAGGAATTTTTAGAATAAATATTTATTGATGATTCAGCGGAAAATATATCGTGAAACTATGATTCTAACAACTACAATTCGGGTGTAAACCCTTCACGTTAGTATAAATTAGTGAGTACTGCGAAATGACATCGCCAGACGTTTCAGATGTCAAAATGCACTACCTAGTGTATAAACATCTAAAACATTTGGATCAAACATGGTTATAATTATAACCATAATTTTTAAAGGAGAAGACTGGTAAGCCAGCTGAAGGCATCGGCCAGATGACCAAAAGCACCAGCAGCGGGTCATCATATAACTAAGACCCCATTTAGGAAACACTTGTCCTATTTACTGACAACTCTCACCCAACCTCACTTGGTGTACAGCTCTTAAAATGTTCCATGACTTGATGCAGAGGCGTTCCATTACTTAGTATTCAGGTGTTACACTCGTATATAGCTTTCATATTTCTCTAGTAACATTCACCTGTTGAAGTAACTAACAAATCATTGCTGGTCACACAGGTGTCATGTGTCGTGTTATCCCAGGTGGGGCTATTGACACCTTCTTTATAATTCTAAAGGACCGTATATGCAGAGAAAGATTACGTTAATATCTAGTATGTTAAATTTAAGGGGTGTACGACTGCTCATTTTCTCGTTATATATATAAAAAAAGGTTTGCCCATCTTCAGTTAGTAAAAAAAAAAAAACCATACCACGGGCGGGGATAGAACATGCGATCAGAGAGTCTCTAAACTCCAGACCGTCGCGTTAGCCACTGGACCAGCTAGCCACAATAAGATTCGTCCAACTAGGTATATTTCTATACCATAGGAAGGTTAGCATAGGCACCACTGTGACCACAAATGCAAGTTTTTACAGACGAATCTCCAGCTAGCGTGGCCGTGACGAACTCTAGCTCAAGTCCCCTCAAAGCCATTAACAATCGTGTCAATACGATTTCGTGAGTCATGTTAACGGCTTTGAGGGGACTTGAACTAGAGTTCGTCACGGCCACGCTAGCTGGAGATTCGTCTGTAAAAACTTGCATTTGTGGTCACAGTGGTGCCTGTGCTAACCTTCCTATGGTGTAGAAATATATCTAGTTGGATGAATCTTATTGTGGCTAGCTGGTCCAGTGGCTAACGCGACGGTCTGGAGTTTTAAGACTCTGATCGCGGGTTCTATACCCGCCCGTGGTATGGTTTGTTTGCAATCGTGTCATTACGATTTCGTGAGTCAGTTCAGTTAGTAATAGTTGACATCAGTAAAACGTTTCAGATCGTCATATTGAATATAATAATAATGAAATTATATTGAATGAGCTCGACTTGTTTTGTGAAATAATCATTGAATAAATATATAAATAGCAATACTACGACTCTCCGGGGATCGAACCCGAAGACGAACCCAGCCTCCGGGAAAATTAGCTAACTCGACGCTTCTGTGGGAATTGTTATTTGATATATACATATATATATATATATATATTATATATATATATATATATATATATATATATATATATATATATATATATATATATATATATATATATATATATATATTTAATGACAAGAATCAATGCAGTATGTGATTCAGAAACACTAAATAGATACTATGAAAAAACAAAATAAATATTTTTTCCCAGAGATTCCTACCACTACATCGCATTATCGATGGAAACAACGTTACTGTCGGTGTGTTAGGACGCAGGTGAAGGTGGAGTTCCTTCAAGAAAGGGAAGGGACCTTGATCCTGCTGAAGAACTTTATGCAGGAAATTGGAATTGCCCACTCGTTCCTGGCATCAAACCAGGTTACCCCCTAATCTCCAGAAGCTTTATGACCCATACGGGAGTAACACTTATCCATAGAAATACTACTACTACTCCTACTACTAATTATTAATAATAATGGTTATTTAGCCTATAGCTTGAATTCATTTCAGTCAAACCATCGGCTGAATTGAATGATCTACCAGCTTAGGTCTCCCTCATAGATGTAATAACCAACACTGATGTATAAACAACAAAAAGGCACAATACCGTGACTGGAACGATTCACAAATAACCCGCACATAAAAGAGAGAAGCTTACGAGCTTACCGAAACGTCGTCGTAAGCTTCTCTCTTTTATGTGCGGGTTATTTGTGTAACACTGATGTATGTAAAGATCTGTACTACCTCAACGTCTTATATGTCTCACCTGTGGTATGAGAGGTGATCAGGGCTGATCCATGAAGGAGAAAGACGACTTCAATTCCAGGGATCAATATCAAGGAGCCCACACCTCGAGGGAACGCTACCTCACAGGAAACTCGAATGAGAATGTGTCAGATTTCTCCAAAATATCTGCTCTTTTTAGTGCTCTATACGAGCCCTGAAGAATGAAGTCTCGATAACTGAACTCAAGTGTGGTTAGAATGATAATGGAAGCAATTTATGCTATAAAAAGTAAGACATATTGGGGAAAATCTATCAAAAGAAATAAAAATTGAGAGAAATCGCTACCGATATGGACGAGTGGTTAAAGGCACGAAGAAAAACATCGTTACTACACATAGTTTGCCTGAGCGTTATGGTAATGCTGACGCTGCAAAAATTACGACTATTAAATCTTAAAAGGCAGGTGAGGAAGGAGAATACTAGGCTGATTCTTGTAGCCTCCTCCTCCAATTTATTCTCCTTTTCCTCCTTCTCCCTTTCCTACTCTTTTGCTCCCTCTCCTCCTGTTCTACCCCTCCTCAACCACCTTCCACTCTTACTACATATCACACATTTCCTTCTTCCCTTCCTCTGTCCTCCCCACCTACTCTTATTCTTACCTGCATCACACTTCCTCTTCTCTCTTCTTTTCCATCATCATTACTGTTTCAACATCAGCAATAACCAAAACTTCATCAAATTACCAATCCAATGTTTACTGAGATAATTGTGCCTGGTTTACTGGGAATATTAAGACTTACTGAGAAAAATAAATTTCATTAAAATTAGCAAATAGACTCTTAAACAGGACAAATTCAGTAAAAAATACAAACCGGGTTTACTGAGACCTGCCTTACTGAGATCTAACTTAACGAGACCTAATTTCTGAGATTACAGAGACCTTTCTTACTGAGATTAATGATAATTGTCTTTCTGAGACCTGGTTAGTAAGGCCTAGTATTCTGAGACCTGACTTACTGAGGCCTGGTGTTCTGAGACCTGACTTACTGAGGCCTGGCATTCTGAGACTTGGTTTGCTGAGATCTGGCTAAAATTCAAGCAATTCTATTGTAGCCAGCTGGTCGAGTGGCCTACGCACTGGCCTGGAGTTTTACGACACACTCGCAATGGGTTTAAAACCTACCCATTCCGTTGTTTAATTAATTTTTGCTTGGTCATTGTGTCAAATGCTTTCCAGCAGCCCAAAATATAAGTCGATCCTTTGCATATTTCACGAGTGTAACGCCTTGTATCAAGGAATATTTTTATATATGCATCACCTTGTAATAAGGAAAGTTTTGCCTGTGTAACTCCTGTGCAGGGATTTTTTTTATATAATTTAATACACAGATAATCGATACATAGGAGAGAGATGCCTATGACGATGTTTCAGTCCACCTTGAATCATTTACAAGTCACACTGACACACGAAGGTGAGAGAGCCAGTATATACGTATACAGGAAATGGGGACAGGGACGGGACAGAGAGAGGAAGAGAGAAGGAATTGGAGAAGCGGTGGTAGAGATAATGTTGGCAGTGGAAATATTAGTAGAATATCATGACCACATTAAAATTTATTTTATGTAGAGCATAAAACACTGAATTTAAGAAGTTCCTGCTAGGTTAAAGTATGATGGCCGCCACTTTGTTATGGATTACTTATAGTGAGATAATCTTCGAAGAATTCTATTTGTGTAGTCACACATAACTTATTTATAAATAATAAATATGTAAAATTTAATTTGCCGAAGTTCGTTTTTTATTTAATCTTCTTCTAATTTAAATTTTTTCTAGTTTAACGACGGTGTCGTGGTGCAGCTGAGCAAGAAATTTGTTCAGAACTCCACTACCCACAACCAGATCCAAGGAGAAAAAAATCATAGAACACAGATCCCGTGAAGCATACAACTGTGGCATGCAAAGAGTACGTAACCTTTATTCGGCGCATGTCCACACCTTCATTGAAAGGCTATCTTCCCAACCAGCGAACCAGTACTAGGGATCGAACGATGGGGCCCTTCGTTCAATGAGAAGATGGTTCTGGCAATCGTAGAGGTATTGTGGGGACCACCCACCCACGGTTGTCCATTCTGTCTCCAGGCTGTGTCTTGGCCTTGCCTAAACCGTGTTGTACACATACATTTTCCAACTGTTTATAGTGTAGTACATAGTTGTAAATATTCACACTGCTCTTGGTGAAGGAAAATATATTTCAAAGTCATGCAGCTGTGTTTGTTCTGCTCCTCGGGCTGTAATAACAACACAACAGCAAGATCCACGGTCTCCATGTCACGGCATCTTGGTCGCAGGAGGAAATATACAAAGATTGGTTAGCTGTTAAATAGTGTAGACGCAGTGCCTTGTAGTTGTTCCGTACGTCATAACATGTGTAGACGCAGTACCGTGTTGTAGTTGTATCGTACGTCAAAGCATGATGCTCTCCATGGCCACTGGAAACCTATTTTAGGACTTAGCTGCCATGGGTTCAAGTCCACACCCGTTCTGTGAGTTAAAGTGGAAAGAGCAGGTTACTCCCTCTCCCCAGGATCCTGTGACACCCAGACCTGTGTTAACTAGATGTATTATTGCATTAGATGTATTTCTTTTAAAGCTCCGCCACTGAGGAGTTTGTAAGTTATCTTAGTCATTCCAGGATACTGAGAAAGGGTTCCGTAACTTTGTTTATAAGGCATGTGATCATGCCAATTCTTTTAAAATTTAATCCTCATTACCCTACACAAGTACTGAAAATTTGAAGGAGATTGGATGAGGCTTTATCGAGTTATTAACAAAAAATCGCAAAGTTAAAGGAAAAACAAGAAAGAAATCAGGTAACATCCTGAAGGTATTCTTTCAGGGATACCTAATTAAATGCAAATATATGATGTGATTTTTATATACAGGACATTGTTTTGAATTAGATTCATGCTCAGATACCAGATATATTTATTGCAACTAAGTACCACAAGGTGGACCACCGCTCCTTTCTTACACCTCTCCAAAGATAAGAGGTAACATAATACCTGGTCTCTGCTGTTTGGAGATCAAGGAGTGTTTAAATATGAATTAAGGTTATTAAATTGAGATTTGGAATGTGATTTTCTTTTCTCCTTCACAAGTTTAGTAATTGTTGAAGTTTTTTGGAGAGGCATCCCTGATGGACATATACAAAGAACTTTTATATGTAGTGTTTGTTATTTGGTATACATTATATTGCAATGCTTTTTGTTCTGCAATATAAGGGGTTGCCGCTTCAGAGTCACCCATTATTTAGGGTAAGACACTAATCTCTGGGGTAAATGGTGATGTATACTAGTATACTCTTTAGTCGAAACTATTCAGAGGTAACTTTAAATGACTGGTATACTCTTTTGTTGTAAATATAATTTGTTTTTGTACATTAACGTAAAAAATGCCAGTGTGAAATCGTGTGTCAACAGCTCTACTTTCCTACTTCAACAACTCCGTTGAAAATCAAGTTACTTAAATCACATACGCTGCATTATACAAATTGTTGCCTTTTTTAAGGATGTATGAATCTGATGTTTATTAGTTCTAATATTTAGCAAATTTAGCAGAAGTTTTGTGCTGCTTGTAGGGAATCAGATGATAGCCCATCACTGTCCAACCAGTTTACTTATTCTCTGGGATTTACACCTAACGTCGCTTTACCTACCTGCTCTCTAAGAAGTAAACACGGGTTAACTACCAGCATAACCTTTATCACTACTTCTTCACTTCCTTTCTTCCTTTCGTTTTCCCGTCCCTGTTCTACTCTCTTTTATATACTGGCTCCCTCACCTTCGTGTGTTGTAGTGTATGTGTGGCAGTGTTTTCGTGTGCCCTGTGTTACCGGGTTGTGTGGTGGTGTGTGGTGTTGTGGAAATGTGTTATGTAATGGTGTGTGGGTGTGCTGGTGTTATATGTTAGAATAGAGGTATAGTGGTGTGATACTGTGGTCATTTATGTGTATGATGATAAATTAGACACATATGCAACTCTTGGGTATCTTTATTGAGGAAACGTTTCGCCACACAGTGGCTTCATCAGTCCATACGTAGGAGAAAACTTGAAGAACAGGAGGAGAATGAGGTAATCAGTCCCTCAACCTTGAGTCGATGTGTTCAGTCCATCAATCTTGAATAGAATACCTATTCTATTCTATTCTATTCAAGATTGATGGACTGAACACATCGACTCAAGGTTGAGGGACTGATTACCTCATTCTCCTCCTGTTCTTCAAGTTTCTCCTACGTATGGACTGATGAAGCCACTGTGTGGCGAAACGTTTCCTCAATAAAGATACCCAAGAGTTGCATATGTGTCTAATTTATCAACATGTCGGTTCTCTGAACCATTCATCTACAAATATTTGTATGATGTAGCGTGGTAGGGCAACTGTGTGGCTCTGTAATGGTGAGGGTGTGTGTGGTTATCTATTGGTTGTGGTTTAATGGTGTATTAGGGTGTTGCTGTAGTCACGTTACCCTCTGTTACCCTCCCCACTGCTTTCCTAGGAAAAGCATAATAACACTGCTCAAAAGAGAAAGCGACGCTATCATCTCCATGCACGTTAGTACCACCGCTTTCCTAAGCAAGGTAGCACTTTCAGCTATCCCCAGCATATTACTACTACTGTTCTCTAGCAACAGACCGTCTCAACCCTATGGGGCGTTGACCCCCAAAACCCTCTCCAGGTATACTCTAGGTATACCACTTTCAGTCAGGAAAGAACAAAGTATCCTCCCCAGCACCACCATACCCCAGCTAGAGAGCACTGTCACTACCATACCCCAGCTAGAGAGCACTGTCACTACCATACCCCAGCTAGAGAGCACTGTCACTACCCTCCCTCAGCAAAGACAACTACCTCACTACACAACCCCAGCAAGGAGCACTACCACGACTTCCCTATCCCAGCAAAGAGCATCACCATCCCACTCAAAGCTATAATTAGCACTATCACTGACCTTTGACCCAGGCTGCCAGAGATATAAAGCGCTTAATAGAAATGTAATTATACAGTGTTAGGTGAGGAAACTTTGGTAGTGTTGATAACTGTGTTCAACGCTCATATTCCACGGGAATTACCCACACGATACGCCAGAGACTGATGATTAAGCTTTCGAGTAGCCAATGGCCTTCATTATATGGAGTAAAACACGTCGCGACACAGAGGCGGCTACGTTATACAGCTTAATTTCACGTCTATAACGTAGGTCTGGCTTGCACAATGTGGATAAAGCGGCCGTTCGGCGTCATGCAAATAAGCGGTTGCCGCTGTACCTTGTAGGCAGTCGCACCCGACATGTAATTTTCGGCCGCCAGAACTAATTCTGTAATACACTTTCGACTCGAGATTCGTATGGCTTAATGTGATAAAAAGCCAGAATAGGGGTCACCTAAGATGCGTAATGAGTGCGTGGAGTGAGTCTAGAGCCACACTCTCCCCGTTCGCTGTGGCTACCAGCAGTCAACATGCACACTTTAACTTTCATACTACCTACCTGGAGGTAAGTAGGTAGTATACAAGTAAAGGCACGTTGAGAACTTTTCCCCATTTTTCTCTGTGACCATTCTGTAGTCTCTCATCTTTTCCCCATTTTTTCTCTTGTTGACACTTTTTCTATGTCTCTGTCACTCTGTCTTACCTTTTATCCTTCACTCTCGTTCCGTTACCTTACATTTTCGGATATGATGCATGTGTTTGTACATGAGACGATGGTATCTATTCTCGAGGGAGTAACACGTTACTTAAGCCCCCCTCTTCCATTACATCCACTCACAAGTGTATTTAATTTATGGGTTTCCGCTTTCATTATCAACTTTAGACTTTCATCTTCGCCATTTTCCTGAATTGTTCTGCAATTAAAAAAGTTTAATGATTAATGTATACTTTGCACAGGCAGTGATTTATAATTAATTTTATCTCTGAAAAGTGAGATGCTTTTCAAATCCCATCTTCATCTTGTTTCTTCAGTTAGCTATGATAAGACGCATAAATTAACTTACTCTCTCAGTTGTGATCTGACAATACGTCATCCTGACGTTCCTCTCCTAAGTGTGGGGTTTCGGTGAACTTTTCCAGCCACCGTATTGTGACCTTATTTTTTATAAACTTGGTTAGAAAGTCATAGAAGGGGAGACCTTTATTGGTTACACCTGCACGAGGCTTCACCAGCATACGGTACTTGATGTACTCGATAGAGCTTCATGTAGCTGAAGCATCTCACTAACGAAGGTCTCATTTCTTTTTCACTGTCTTCGTAACCGCTAGGCGGCTAGGCCATACTTCAACCAAAAATTAACTTACAGTGCGAGTGGTAAGCAGACATTACAGTTATGTGTAAACAATCATTAACAAGCGACGTTTCACTGGAGAGCCTTAGCATATTACCCTTAGAGATAAAAGTTGACTATAAACAGTTTCCTCTGCATATTTCCTTTGCTGGTTTAGCGTTTTTCTACGAATAAAATAATTTGTAAAATTGGAAATCTGTGCCTTGTATCTCTTTTGTTCTCCTTTTTTCTTTAGCTGCTCTTCCCTATTTATTTGTGCATGTTAATCCCTTGCACAGTTTAAATTATTTAATTTTTTTTCCAAATCACTGATGTATAGTAATTTATCTCAATATTGCCTTTGAAATATAACCTGGAGAAGGACAGGTTTCCACATAGTGTGTTTGTTATGGCAGGAGTGAGGAGAAGTGTCAGTAATAGTGTCAGGATCGCCAGGTTCGAGTCGACGTCGTTTGGATGATAGCTTCGAGCCAAGCGTTTTTGGACATGTGAATGATCTGAAAATTAATGCTCTATCTTGGATAAAGCTGGAAAAGCATGGTCAGAGTAGAGCTATAAGGTCAGAGGTATCAAACTGGTCAGCCGGAATGCCGGCACCGGAGTCAGGCACTGAAGCGTTGCCATAAAGAGGTATCGAGTTTGATAGAAGGTCCATTGGCGTACCGGGGTCATTTAAGGGCTCTGCAGGAATAAGGGACCTGGAGGAGGCAAAGCATAAACATGACTATCCATGATTAGTTATTTGTTTTGTTTGATAAAAATAGAGGAGGGGGAAGGAAAAGAAAAGGAGAAGAAAAAAAACAAAAAAAATAAACCCTGTGTTCCCTTCTGCATCAAAGAGTACTCACGGCGAGGCAAGTGGGGCTCATGCAGCGTAGCAAACACTTCCCTACCCAATCCTTCACGTTATTAAACAAGCACTCCAGGATGGCAGTTCCCGAATCAACCGAGCAAGGCTCAGTCGACAAGAGAAGCAGGAGCCTAGAAATACCGTGAGTCGTACTCGTTTAGCTGCTCCTGGAACCGACAGGCAGCTTCCAGGAATGCTTTCGTGATCCAGGGCCGCCTAAAAGGGCCCTGAAGGGCTGCTTTGCACATCCAAAGAAAATCAAGTTCCCACATCAAACAGCATTATTACCCAGAGACGGATAATGATCTTCCTTCACTCTGCCCAAGAACTGAAATTCACGAGAAAAATATTCCCAAATAAGAAGATCGAGTAGAGAGAGAGAGAGGAAGGGAGGGGTGGGAGTATGTAGATTTGATCCGAAGAAGAAGACAAGATGTTTAATTTATCGGATCAAGAGCCTCTTCACCAAGCCAAGGGACCCCATTGAAAAAGTTTTTCTCTTCAGATTTGACAAGAACGACAGGTATTCGCCTCTTTCCTTGACATCGCTTTATATATATATATATATATATATATTATTTTATATATATATATATATATATATATATATATATATATATATATATATATATATATATATATACTTAAATTAATTTGGCATCTCTTCACTTCTCGAATTTCTGATGTTGCTTCCTTCTGCACTCGAGTAAAAGCATGGAATTTTCTCATAAAAAAAAAAAAATTCATTTGGTTGCCAAAATTTTTTCTACTGTATTAAGAACAAAAGTTTAATCCTTCTTTTTTTTTAAATTCTTTTCATGGCAACCCTTATGGCTCTTGTGGTTTAGCGCTTCTTTCTGATTATAATAATAATTTCCATGGCATAATTACCGTCTTATCTACGAATCCCCCCCCCCAAAAAAAAAAAAATAAAATTAACTAATATTTAAAAAAAAAAAAAATAAAATTAACTAATATTTTTCAATAACATTACTTATCGCTATCTTCATTTAAATCCTTTTAGACTTGCCATTTATCAGCAATGCACACTTCCTCTTTGTATTATTCCTGAAGCTGAGTTAATACTGAGTTAATACTCTCTTATCCCACACCATTCTTTTGTATTTTGACTTTCATTTCATTTTGTTTCCACTGCCATCCAGTTATTTCCTTTAGCGTTTGCACTTCCCCGCCGAGGCAGTAAATTATCTTATATTTTTAAACTCAGAAGAATCTCTCGTATCAACTGATGACAATGATTTTCTTGGCTCACAGAAAATATCGTTACTAATCGTTCAAGTACTCGCCAAGTACTCGCCAAGTACTCGCCAAGTACTCGCCAAGTACTCGCCAACTGCTCGCCAACAGAAGTCAGGCACAAGACTTGCTGTAAGAGTAGAGAGGTTATCTAATAACATCACTAGATGCTACATCACTAGATTGACATCACTAGATGTTACATCAGTAGATTAACATCAGTAGATGTTACATCACTAGATCAACATCACTAGATGTTACATCAGTAAATTAACATCACTAGATGTTACATCACTAGATGTTACATCACTAGAGTAACATCACTAGATGTTACATCACTAGAGTAACATCACTAGATGTTACATCACTAGAGTAACATCACTAGATGTTACATCACTAGAGTAACATCACTAGATGTTACATCACTAGAGTAACATAACTAGATGTTACGTCACTAGAGTAACATCACTAGATGTTACATCACTAGATCAACATCACTAGATGTTACATCACTAGATCAACATCACTAGATGTTACATCACTAAATTAACATCACTAGATGTTACATCACTAGATGTTACATCACTAGAGTAACATCACTAGATGTTACATCACTAGAGTAACATCACTAGATGTTACATCACTAGAGTAACATCACTAGATGTTACATCACAAGATTAACATCACTAGATGTTACATCACTAGATTAACATCACTAGATGTTACATCACTAGAGTAACATCACTAGATGTTACATCACTAGAGTAACATCACTAGATGTTACATCACTAGAGTAACATCACTAGATGTTACATCACTAGAGTAACATCACTAGATGTTACATCACTAGAGTAACATCACTAGATGTTGCATCACTAGAGTAACATCACTAGATGTTACATCACAAGATTAACATCACTAGATGTTACATCACTAGAGTAACATCACTAGATGTTACATCACTAGAGTAACATCACTAGATGTTACATCACTAGAGTAACATCACTAGATGTTACATCACTAGAGTAACATCACTAGATGTTACATCACTAGAGTAACATCACTAGATGTTACATCACAAGATTAACATCACTAGATGTTACATCACAATATTAACATCACTAGATGTTACATCACTAGATGTTACATCACAAGATTAACATCACTAGATGTTACATCACAAGATTAACATCACTAGATGTTACATCACAAGATTAACATCACTAGATGTTACATCACTAGAGTAACATCACTAGATGTTACATCACTAGAGTAACATCACTAGATGTTACATCACTAGAGTAACATCACTAGATGTTACATCACTAGAGTAACATCACTAGATGTTACATCACTAGAGTAACATCACTAGATGTACATCACTAGAGTAACATCACTAGATGTTACATCACTAGAGTAACATCACTAGATGTTACATCACTAGAGTAACATCACTAGATGTTACATCACTAGAGTAACATCACTAGATGTTACATCACAAGATTAACATCACTAGATGTTACATCACAAGATTAACATCACTAGATGTTACATCACAAGATTAACATCACTAGATGTTATAGGGTTGACAGAAAAGTTTCTCTAAGATGTAGGAAGACGATGTAATTTCCCTACGAGTGGTGCTAACATTATGGTACAGGTATAAAAGAAAGCAGTGAGAAGGTAACTCTCACAAGGACGGAAAATCAACCAAGAAAAATGGAAGTGTATACCGCAATTTTAAGAATCCATAGACTAGGAAAAATTAATAAAAAATAAAACAGAGAATATTAACTAAATATAAACGAATGATCTTAGTAAATGCTGTTAAGACTTTAATTAGTCCATTCGGTCCAGCACTCGACACAGTACCTGGGCCAGGACTTGGCTCGACATTCAAGCTAGCACTTGGTTCAACATTCAAGCCAGCACTTGGCCCAACATTCGACCCAGCGCTTGGCTCATAATTCGGGCCAGCATTAGCCAAATACTCGGGCCAACTTGGGCAAACTTGGGCCAGCACCTGGGTCAAACACTCGGCCCAACTCAGTTTGGTGATAAAAGAATTAAGCTGCAGATGACAAGAGCCATTGAAGACCTGACCAAAGTGAAAAAAAGGGGGTGGTAATATAGCCGTTGTTGTGCCCCATCAACCCATTTACCAGTTCATCACCCAGCGGGAGGGAGGGAAAGTCATGACCACCAGCGTCCCTACCTGACACAACACTACCGCAGCCGCTCTGTCGCAGCCGCTCTGATGCAGCCGCTATGTCGCAGCCGCTCTGTCGCAGCCGCTCTGTCGCAGTCGCTCTGACGCAGCCACTCTGTCGCAGCCGCTCTGATGCAGTCGCTCTGACGCAGCCACTCTATCGGCGCCTCGTCCGCCGCCCCCTCATCTCCACCACAGAACAATCAGTTAACCAACCAACCACTATCATAGGCCTACCACCATTATACCATGATGAATAGTAATTTTGGAGACAGAAAATTTCTTTAAAATTTGAAAATTTTCTTAGCTGTGTGTCGAGGAATGTGTGAGTGTAATTATTAGATATCTACCTGGAGTTTACCTGGTGTTTCAGGGGTCAACGCCCCCGTGGGCCAGTCCTTGACCAGGCATCCTGGTGGATCAGGGCCTGATTAACCAGGCTGCTACTGATGGTCGCACGTAGTCCAGTGTACAAACCACAGCCCAGCTGATGGGATACTGACTTTAGTTATCTGTCCAGCTCCCTCTTGAAGGCAGCCAGAGGTCTATTGGTAATCCCCCTTATGTTAAGTAAAAGGACACAAAAGCAACTAATGTGACATTTTATTGTGGCAATGTTTCGCTCTCCAGAAGCTTAGTCAAGCCGTTACAAACAATACATTGACACAGAGGGTATATATAGGCTTCGAGTGACATGTAGTACAAGTAGAGGTAGTAGTAATAGTTATACATGTGGTGGAAAAGTCAGCTGGTACATGAGAAAGAAAGGTAACAAAAGCTATGGCTTGAGCAGCATCAAAAATAGGTCGGGCAAAAGTATATGGATGGATTTGAGAAGGCATGTTTTGCGTCCCTCTTCTGTTACATAACAACATTAGAAGGAGGAACACTGCGGTAGGCCTGTTGGCCCAAACTGGACAAGTAGTAGTAGCAATTATGTGATGGCAGGGTTTACTGTTTTCAGAAGGACTCTCGCTAAGACTTCAGAGATGATGAAGTTGCCTTTTTGTTTAATTGTGTTAGAAACAGCGATTAATGCTGATTCAAATTGCCAGAAATTAGATTTTAGGAAGATATTCTGGCTCGATCTTTCCCTCTACTAACTGTGGCTAGTCAGATTATTGGCTACAATACGCTGACTGATCAAAGACCGGGCTGTGATTAGCAGACAGATGATCGAGCTTCTATCAGGTGAAAACTGTACGTCATAAGTGAACTTTGTTCTTCTGACATGGGAAGTGGAGCCATTTAAAAGAAGCACAGGACGTCTCAGATGACACTAACTCTAGATACAAGGATGCTCGAGCTCCTCTTCACGTCACGTCACCCGGCTCTACATGTGAGTAACAACCCTCACAGGATGTGGCTGTAACACTTCATCACCTGCAAGTGACAGTCCCACCAGTGAACGGTGGAAAGGCTATTTCATTACTTACAATAAATTAATAGCGAACAGCTGTAGCTGAAACACACCAGAAGTGAATGGAAATTATGGAAATTTAGGGAAGCTATCAGAAAAGCTATGATATATGGAGTAATAACATTATATACATTAGAGGCTCGTGGAGAGTTTCTGGATCGTCGTCAGCGATAAATCACTTACAATAATTGGGCGTAACTGCATTAAAGTGATTATTTGCTTAACAAGATAAATATTTTTTTCTTTTGATATTAATCTATAATGCAATAATCGTAAACAAGAGCTTTATACTGTATGAACGGTCATAACCTCGCAGTTATTTATGGGGTCTGGTATTTGTTTGCGCCCTTCCATAATTCTTGCTGATACTCCACTTAAAATTGTCTTACGTCAATGAACATAAGGGAATTTGGTGCAGTTTGATTTGTCCTAAGTCATGAAAACGGTGGTCAAATAAGCCAGTACAACGAGGTAAGAGGAGGAGAAGCAGAAGAGGAAGAGGAGTCAGCAGCAGCCGCCATTTATAGGTCTAAAGTCATACAATGAGAAGTTTTACAAATGTCATTGCTTTTACTAGGACTGATTATTAACTGCAATATTTCGAAGGTACGTCCGTCCTCCTGCGTCTGCATTATAGCGAGCGTGACAAGACGGTCGTGTCTATAACCACGAGAGAGTCGTTATAGACATGACCGTCAGCTCATCATAGATTCTCATGCAAATGTAGACGACTGTGCTCTGACATTTACTAATCCTAGAGAAGAAATGCTAGCTGTTATAAATAGCATCAGTCACCAGCTTATATTTATATCAGCCTGTGAAAAACGATGGCAGCAATCATTTGCTCCCGAGAAAACACAAATGATGATGTTCTTTAGGCACCAGTTAATGTTAGAGCAGCGGTAACAATGAATGGGAGAGTGTTGGAACCCGGGAATTAGACTGATGCCCTCGGGGTGAAATTTGATTTCAAACTGACTATGAAGAACCACGTAGTAAATCTTGCAAACTAGGTGGCTAAGAAGATAACAACACCTAGATGTATCTCGCATCTGCTCGGCAGTACAGGCTGGAAGAATTTTGTTGTATAAAGAAATTGGTGCTCACGCCTTTGATATACTCCAGTTTCTTGGACTGCTTGCCCCCTATTGAACCTACAATTTACTGAGTAAATAGAGAACAGAGTAAGACGATTCATCTCTCGACTGAATCCATCCTGGACAGATCTGTCATTTTAGCAGAGCCTTCAACATCGAAGGGATGTCGGTGGCCTTACTGTTATGTACAAAACCCTTCTTATCATGATACCACACTTTCCTTCCCTTCGTGGATAGCGAGAAGAGAGCTTCTACACAACAAGAAGGGTATCAAACAAGAATTACACTCTGGCTGTACCATTCGCAAGAACATCACTTCATCTGAGATCATTTGTTCCTAGGATGACTCAAGTATGAACATTTTCATTGAACATATTAACATTAATAAAACAAAGCCAGTTGATCTAATGAAATCGCCGGTTCATAGATAACTCTAACTTAATCCTATTTTCTATATGTTTATCTCATAACAAAAACGCTTTCAGATGAGGTAAGGTAAGTAACAGCTCTTAGTTTTTAAATAAAGGTAGGATCACATAACCTAACCTTGTAAAACCATTGTGTAAATAAAAAAAAATGGAGAGAGAAAGAGAGAGAGAAAGAAAAAGTGCTATGCTTACGTCAATGACCTTCACCTCAACCTTGAATTCCATACTTATGCAGATGACTGTACTCCGACATTTACTTTTTCAAGAGAGGAAATGCCAGCTGCTCTTAGTTACATCAATCACCAGCTTACAGCAATATCAGCCTTGGAACAACGATGACAGGTTACATTTGCTTCTGTGAAAGGACAAATGATGGTGGTCTCTAGACACTATGATGGCAATGCTGGAGCAGTGGTAAGGATGAACCGTACAGTGTTCGAACCCAAGGATGAAGTGGATATCTATGAAGAACCATGTGGTAAATCTTGTATGGTAGGCAGTCATGACGTATTGCATACCTGCCTGAGAGTAGAGACTGCAAAACTCTGTACGAGGCACAACTGTGCTCACGCTTGAAGTATGCTCCACTCTCTTGGACTGCCTGTTCACCGTTTCATCTACAACTTGTGGACAGACTAGAGAACCAAGTAAGACGACTCATCTCTCGCCTGGACCCGACCGTCATAGAGCTGTCGTTCCAGTACAACCTTCAGCACCGATTACACATGGGTGGTCTTACTGCTATATACAAGGACAATATTGTGAAGGTACCACACATGGCTCCACTTCGAAGACAGCTAGAAAATAGCTGGTATACAACAAGACGGGCAGCAAAGATTAACTACACTCTGGCTGTACCCTTCTCACAAGCTTCACTTTATCTGACATCATTCATTCCGAGAATGAACCAAGTCTTGAACATGTTCGTAGAGCATAACGACATTGATTAAATGAAGTCAGCTTATCAAATAAAACCGCTGGACCACAGCTAGCTTCAACTTCATCCTGTTCCTCAAATGTATGTATCATAACAATAGAAAATGAGATGTAGTAGGTAACAACTCACAGCTTGTAAATAAAGATAGGAACTCATTACCTACCTACCTCCGCACTCATCCCACCGCTGCCACCATGTCATGTAGGTGGGTATTGGTTAGGGGAATATGGGGGTAAGCGGGGGGAGTCAGTAGGTGGGGGAAAGGCGAGGCAGTAGGAGGGATGAGTGCGGAGGTAGATAGGTAATGTGAGGTCACTGGTGACTACAACTTCACCTCTCATTACTCTACCCACCACTCCACACTACTCACCCTCTCACTACTTTAACTAAACATAAATAAATGGAAATAAGAATAAATAACGGGGACAGCGAATATTACTATTCTACTCAAACACAGTTTATTATTAAGTCCTTGTACAATAATATATTTGGGAACAGGAGTATATCATTGGGGTTTAGATAAATGGGGTGGTACACATAAGCAGTGAGACAGGGAACACAATCAACTTGACGAAAATGAATATAACTTACAATATAGTACAGAGGACAGTTCACTACAGGAACTAAGCCACAGGTCCCAAGACCTACACAGCACGAGTACTGCTCCAAGCCAGTACTCTGCCCAATGTCTCCAACAGTCTCTCCTCCCAAGATTCTCCAGCTCAGCTCTGCTCACAGGCCAGAGCTCCGCTCGAATCTCCTGATCATGCTCTTCCTTGGGCTTTTATGGTGGTCCAAGCACCCTCCACAACCACGTGTACGACCTGACGCCTAGGTCTGACGCCGTCAAGAACAAAAGACCTCAGACGTGGGCGTGGCTACAGACGTTTGCCAAGGCAAGGTGTGACCATATAATTGGTTAAATTAGGTCTCCCCAGAGACCTCACAAGCCCAGCTGAACTACATCACAACCTAACCCTGTAAAAACTTTTGTTAAAAAAAAAAAGAGAGGAAGCATGAGAATTATTATATGCTGCAATTTAAGCATGCATACAGAGCACTCTAGTTTGTTGTAAATTAACGAGCCTTGCATCAAACTTACAAATACGGTGAACTCTAGAAGCAAGGTAGCCTACTGTGGGACTGCACTTATCACCCTGACTGGCAGGCCTCCATCACAAACTGGTATTTACACCATACTGATAGTATGGAGGAGTATGGTTACATATGATGCACGTCCAGTGTAATAACGTACTCTTGCGTACACAGTCACCGCTAGGTTTCGAGTTTCAAGAGTCTTCCAAACCAGCAGTTGCGGCTATTCACTGAATGTGCAAAGGCTCATAATGTTGCCCGAGTTACATTTGGCGCTTTAGCAAATGCAGTTAATTAAGTGTAGAGGATAGACAATAACAATACAAGCCAGGCAAATATAAGTTCAATTGATTTAAGACTGGAAATGAGAGTATCAGAGCTACTAGTATGGTAATAGGCAGAGGCATCATTCTTAGAAAGAAGTCTGCGATTTTTCTAGCCTTAAAACGGTAATCTTATTATTCATGGGGTATAACCCCGGCAAGTTGAAGAATAGACACGTATACAACATGTAAATATCTTTATTGTTGATAAGTTTCGCCTGCACAACAGGCTTCTTCAGGCGAATACAGGTGAATATAACGCTAGTGGTAGTAGGTTTAACGTAATCAGGTAGGAGGTCCTTGTGGATTACCAACGCTGTATGAAAAGGGCGGGATGGACGAGGCTACACATACGATGCTGACAGACTGGTATTATTAGGGAAGATTTAAAGGAAGACGGGGAGGCAGGAAGGAAATGAAACGAATCTGATATACAGATTATTTAGTATATGAATAATATTTGTAAGGAGAGATGTGCTTGTGGAAAATTGCCCATAGGCAGGAGAGACTCCCAGGCAGCTGAGACGACCTGGTAAATATGGCTTTCGTGCTGACTCGGAATGTTACCCGTAGAGTGTTTTGCTAATGCATTTCCCTACATAAATTTAAACAAATGGCACAAGCCATTTGTTAAAATTCATTATATACCTAATATCATGAGTTCTCTTCTTTCTTTTAAGAAAAACTTGTTGTAGTCGCCAGTTTTCCCGCTGCTTCCTTTATTTCCTGTTCCACCTTGTCTTCTGTTGTCGCTAATACTCTTCCTATTTCTCTTGTTATGTGTATCACCTGGTCGCCAATTATTACCGGTGCCTTCGCTCTCATCCTCTCCTGTAACACCTGGTCTCCTGCGAGCGTCTCCGTAAGCTTTAATTACTCCCTCTTCCGATCTAATCATGTAAATAATTTTCACACTTGGCGGATCGGTTCTCAGAGCAATAATTGCAAAGGATTAATTCACCCTGTCCTTCCCGTCTCTACAAGCTGGACTCCTTCCGATTACGAGCTCCTCTGAAAATTTAATGTGGGACTAATTCTTTCTGACGTATAAATTTCAGGACGGAAATAATAAGTTAATTAAACTCGTGTATAAAATTCGATGCAGAACGACCGGGTAAAACCACCGTATTAAATTAGATGATGTAGAAATAATTGCTTAATCAAGGCGGCGCATTTAATTTCCTGGGAATAATAAAGTTAATAATGCGCAAGGGAAAACCTGGAAGGATCGTGTTTGGCATCGTGGAAAACCAAAGGAAATTCTTGGAAATATAACCGTTCAAGCTTTGGTTCATAACAAAATACTGTAGCACAACGTTCCCGTGATAGCAGTCCTCTCATGTCTTCCTAACACTGCTACGTCCAGTAACATGTGTGTCCAAAAGTTATCCTTCATTGGTGATATAGTCCATTTAAGTTTATTACCGTGGTAAGTGTGTTATGTCTAGTCGCAGACACAGTGGCCTTACTCAAGTTTGTGTGATGTCTGGCCACAGACACAGACGAATGTATTACGTCTGTCCACAGAAACAGTGCTCTAACACGAATTTGTTATGTCTGGGTACAGACACTATTTTTATTCGAGTGTGTTGTGTATGGCCACAGGCACAGTGTTCGTAAACGAATTTGTTATGTGTGTTCTCGAACACAATGTTTTTTCACGTATGTGCTATGTTTAGTCACAGACACTTTTGTTACACGAAGAAACATGATACATGGCAAAGAGGAAACTAGTTATATTTAATTTGACTAATTACCTTCAGAGAGTGTTCAGTAAATTAATAACGTGACGTGAAAAAACAAACCAAAATCATTAATAGATTGTAAGCGCACTTTTCTACAACATACCACGGGCGGGGTTAGAACCCTCGATCAGAGAGTCTCCAGGCAGTCGCTTTAGCCACTGGCTAACGCAACGGTCTGGAGTTTTGAGACTCTCTGACCGCGGGTTCTAACCCCGCCCGTGGTATGGTTTGTTTGCAATCGTGTCATTACGATTTCGTGAGTCAAGAAACATCAATTAACATGAAAAGTGAAAAATGTTTCAGGAAAACTTAAGTAAACCAACCACTGCATACCCAGGTTTTTTGTGGGTTAACAAAAGCGTCATATTAAAAAAAAAAGATGGAGACTAATAAAACTAGTTAAGTGGCTAAGATATCCATTCTCATTTTTTAGAATAAATTCCTAAATTAATATATATGCGAAAAATATCTTTAAATAAATCTACTGCTGATGTTGATTCTCATTTCACAAAAGTTGCTGTTGTTGATGACTTACTATAGTGACCTATGTCCTGTGCTCTAAATCCAGGCGTTTACAGTATGTCTCTAGGTATTGTGGTGCAACAGCCAGCCAGTGTTGTCATGGGTCACAGCTAGTGTTGTCACGGGGTCACAGCTAGTGTTGTCAGGGGTCACAGCTAGTGTTGTCAGGGGTCACAGCTAGTGTTGTCAGGGGTCATAGCTAGTGTTGTCACGGGGTCATAGCTAGTGTTGTCAGGGGTCACAGCTAGTGTTGTCAGGGGTCACAGCTAGTGTTGTCAGGGGTCATAGCTAGAGTTTTCAGGGGTCACAGCTAGTGTTGTCAGGGGTCACAGCTAGTGTTGTCAGGGGTCACAGCTAGTGTTGTCAGGGGTCATAGCTAGAGTTTTCAGGGGTCACAGATAGTGTTGTCAGGGGTCACAGCTAGTGTTGTCAGGGGTCACAGCTAGTGTTGTCACGGGGTCACAGCTAGTGTTGTCAGGGGTCATAACTAGAATTTTCAGGGGTCACAGCTAGTGTTATCACAGTCAAAGCTAGTGTTGTCAGAGTCGCAATCAATACTGACATTATCAAAACTGGTGTGCTCATAGTTGCTACCTTGACAACACCGGTGTTGTCATAGTCAAAACTAGCGCAGTCATGATCGTAGCTAAGTATTGTCATTATCACATTGTTGTCATGATTATTAACAGTATTGTCATAGTGACAACCAGTATTGTCATGATCATGAACAGTGTTGTCATTGTAACAACCAGTGTTGTCATAATTAATATTTTCTGTATTTCTCTCAACTCTATGAAATATATTACACCTGTAATTTACTTCAATTCAAAAATAGAACTAATTTTGAGTTCTGCATAACATATATACACCAGATACAAAATTTAGTGTAAATAGGGTATACTAAACGATTAATTAATCCCTGTTTCAGAGACCAATGAAGTCTTAACTGGTGGTGTACAGGTGAAATTCAATGTTTACGACCCTCGGATCGTAAAAGGGGTTGACGGGTAAGCCAAACGGAAGACCTCGGTCAGATGACCAAAAACTCCAGTTTTGTGTCATCCTATGTCTTAGACCCGCGTCAGGAAACACTTGTCCTGTTTCCTGAAATAAAATAATATGATTCAACTTAATTTTCCCCATTAAATGCAGCTGTATTAATTTATAATGTTATCCTATTTTTGCTTCATTCTCTCTAAATCTCCAAACAACGCTAATTACCCATCCTCAGCCCTCTGGATGACATTTACAATAACCTTGCACCTCCTTTTAATCTGTAAACTACGAATTCTCCGCAAAATAATCTTGCCTAATCTAACATAGATAGGTTTTCAACACTGCAGATCATGTATCTATTTCCATCGCTCACGTCAAACTCCTTCAACTTTAGAGGCCTTCTTTGTTGGCAGTGGACTCATCCGTAGTAATTCTGAAATGTTAACATCCGCTTTCTTCATCATTCTAAACATTACGACAGTATTCTCGATTATCTTTACAAAAGTAATTTTGTGTTAGTGGCTGATATCTTAACGATATGAATTTCGTACCTACATAAAGGTTTTCTGACCAGGCTATTTGGCCATTCAAAATGTTGGTGATTCAGCTGGTCCTGGATGCTTGCTGCATACTAACTAAAGGCCAACAGTCAATGGCAAATTTGGACCTTGTCCGAGAGATTGATAGATCCCTAATCTCTAGCGTGCAGTTGACCACTGCAGTTGACCACTGCAGATGACCACTGCAGATGACCACTGCCAGCCAGGGATGGGATCGTCTTGAGGGAGTGACTACCATGGTGCTAAACAAGCAGTCCTCGAGGGTGGGATGGACTCTTAGGAAATACCAAGCTGTCCTAAGTAGGGTTGGCTAGTACCCTCACGTTCATCAAATGATCTCTGATATAGTTTTTGCAAGGACTTCAAGCTACGTTAGAGCTGCTAAATCCTGACGGCTCACACGTACGTTACCTTGACCACATTCCCATCCTCACAAGCACGCAAGCGTACATATACACAAGCACGCACGCATATACACACACACACACACACACACACACACAAACACACACACACACACATACACACAATACCAAGAATTCACAGACACAAACATGCTTATATACAAAAACGTAAACTCTTGTACTCATGAATACACACGCACACAAACTCACAAGCGCACACCTTCACTCGCACACTCACAAGCATGTTTGAACACACGTGGGTCATACGGGAACGAAGGGGTGAACTTAACTTTTCACCTCCCGATAGAGCACTTAACTTCACGTAATATCAGTTTGATTAGCATTTAACAAAATAGATAAAGGAATTAAATAAGTAAGAAAATACTCATTTTTACTAATAATCAAAATATTGGGAATGCGGAATTATTGGTAAAGGACTACTTATATAATTTTACTGGGAAAGTGGCATGACAATGGTAATGGGAATACAAGCTACAGTTAGTTGACTTCTACAAAAGTCTCCATCTAGAGTGTTGGTCCATCCACAGGCATGACCTGGCCTCGTCTCTAGGTACCCTTTCACCCTGTCCACTCACAGCCATGACTTGGATCCTTCTCCAGGTTCTCTGACGGCCAGGTCCTCCTCTTGGTCTTCTTATGGCCAAGGCTCAGCCTTTTCTTCAGGTTTTTTTCATGGCCGAGCCTCAGACCCTTCTCCTGTATAACCAGCTTTAGCCTTTCCATAGTCTGCTTTGCCCACATTCGGTAGTCTTAAGATTCCTGCACTGATTGTGTGTTCGACCAGACTGTTGCTGTTGGCAGCATGCACACCTAGCACACCTCAGAGATGATCCAGTTTTCTCTTGAAGAATTCTGCATCTCCTCCAGCAGTATTTATGGTATCAGCTGGTTGAAATGTTTATGCTCATGGATGTTGATACAGTGTTCTCGTTTTGTGCCTGTGGATTTCTTACTTTTCACTGGGTCAATACACTACCTCCCGTATCAGAAGCAACTGCTGAGACCTTCAACCTTACGTCAAAAATAACTGCCTACACCTTCCACCTTGCGTCAGAAGCAACTACCTAGACATTCAACCATGCTTTAGAAATAACTGCTAATATCTCCCATCTTGCATCAGAATCAATTCTCATCTTTACCGCAGATCTCATCTGCGAATTCATTCCTTCACATAATTAATGATATGAAAGATAAAAGGGAACCGAATTATCTGAGAAAATTAAAATATGTTGCTTTTCTAAACTCTCTCTCTAGCCATGTTCTTATTGACTTGATATAGCTCCTGGAGACCATTTACCTGACAATGTTAATGGCTAATTAGACAACTTCCATGGCAAATATACAGCCCTGACGGCAGCATTATGCTTGGAATCCTACGTTAGTGAGGAAAATTAAATACGCCTTATACAACGCAGGACGGTGGCAACGGTACAACAATTACATGCTGAAGGCTACCAAGCTGATTGATGGGTGTATTGATGATGCCGTAAGTCACACATGGTTCTCCGACCTTTCGAAGACTCGCCCCACCTCATCCCTGATATAAGTCACACAGGACTGACTGACTCCGGCTTCCGTAATCAGCGTTCATTAGCTCGATCCTCTCCCACCTCCCCAGTCGCAAATACAATTCATTATTGGGATCGTTCGTTACTTCGATACAAATCTTTAATTATACAGAACGGGCTTGTGAGTGAGTGTATAATGCTGACTTGCAGGGCTTTCTTGAGGGATAATATGTGAAATGCTGTAGTTAAGAATTTACACCTGTTGGGCTTTATTGTGTCTGCTCTTATACGTCATGCAGCAGCCTAGTGTCTCACCATTGTAAACACTAAACTGTTAAAGGCTCTATATGAGGGAATTGAGACATATAAAACACTGAGTATAATTAGTCATTAAAATTTTAAGAGTTAAAACGAAACCAAAAAATACTGGTCAGTATATGGATTTGTTTACCACCCAGGGAGTTCAGAGTCACTTGAACCCAGGTAAATAATACTTCGTCATATGCAAATATATTCTCATCTATTCCTCAATTAACCATCTGCATCAGACTCTCGCCGCTAAAATTTATTGCAAGGCATTTTTCATTGTAATGGGCCTCTCTGGAGGAACATTTGGACTACCAGCCAGCAGCGGACTTACAATGGAGACTGATAGCTGGTGTTCACTTCAACGATAATTACTATTTCCAGTTTTGATAGTTCTCCTTTATCTTTCCTACTCCCAAATTTACGTGAATATTTCAATCAAGTTGCCGTAGCGAATGGTTGATCATAAACCAGCTGGTAATAGCGGTGATCTATGGACCATCTTGGCATCAGCACTTGATTATAAATTCTTCGCTCGTCATCAGCTCTGTCTCTTCTATTGTCAGCTCGAGCCAAACATCTCAATCCACAGCCTCCATCTAGCTTTACACGGCTTTCACTTCCCACTCTTCCGTGTCTGTCACTCCTCCTGCCTCTCTCTCTCTCTCTCTCTCTCTCTCTCTCTCTCTTTCTCTCTCTCTCTCTCTCTCTCTCTCTCACTCTCTCTCTCTCTCTCTCTCCTCTCACCCCTCTCCTCTCTCTCTCTCTCACTTTCTATCTCTCTCTCTCTCTCTGTCTCTCCTCTCTCTCTCTGTTTTGTCTGTCTGTCTGTCTGTCTGTCTGTCTGTCTGTCTGTCTGTCTGTCTGTCTGTCTCTTCTCTCATCTCTCTCTCTCTCTCTCTCTCTCTCTTCTCTCTCTCTCCTCTCTCTCTCTCTCTCTCTCTCCTCTCTCTCTCTCTCTCTCTGTCTCCCCCACTTACTCTCTGTCTCCCCCTCTTTCTCTCTGTCTCCCCCTCTTTCTCTCTGTCTCTCTGTTTCCCCCTTTCTCTCTGTCTCCCCTCTTTCTCTCTGTCTCATTCCTTTCTCTCTGTCTCCCCCTCTTTCTCTCTGTCTCCTTCCTTTCTCTCTGTCTCCCCCTCTTTCTCTCTGTCTCCCCTCTTTCTCTCTGTCTTCCCCTCTTTCTCTCTCTCTTTCTCAACCTTTTCCTTCCTCTCTGTCTATTTCTACCTTTCATTTTGAAGTGTATTAATCTTCATACCTATGTCACTCTGGCTCCCGGGTGCCAGACATGATAGGTCGATTCGATATTTTCTGTCAAAACTTATTTGTGATCACACATTTTTAATTTGTTATATTTTATAATTTACAACGTTTTCTAGAGTTTGTAACAAACTATTACCTGTGGGACCTCTTTCTAAAATTCTCTTGCATAATTGAAGAAATAATCTCTAATGTGCATAGATTAATTAAACATTGCTTATATATTACATATATATATATATAATATATATATATATATATAAAATATATATATATAATAAATATAATATATATATATATATATATATATATAAATATATATATATTTTTATATATATATACATATATACATATATATACACACAAAACACACATTAACATGCAGGTCTCTATCACGCAACAGACCTCAATTACAGCAGAAAAACATGGACAGTAACATTAGCTTTAGCTCCAGAGATCAGCCACCATCACTCAGCAGGACAGGAAAGCAGCAAAAAAAAAAAAAAAAAAAAAAAAAAAAAAAGACTCACGAGGAACTACTTAACTTGAAGCAAGAACTTCCGGTCCCTATTACAAAAAAAAAAAAAAAGATTACTAAATCGATGCACTCTCTAAAATTATCTTACGAATAAACTATTCTTGCTCAAAAGAGCATCTTATTCGTTATTTACCCATCTCTTATTACTACAAACCCCTCATTATAATTCACTAATTAACGTTATCCTATTTTCTCCTCGACTCTATCTACATCATTACCATTCCACTGATCAACAGCATCACCTCGTAAATAGATAACAACTGTTGCCTCTTGTCTTCACTGTTGAAGACAAAAATCTTCATTGTACATTTTTATCAAGTTATTTTATGATTTATATGTTATAATTTGTTCAATGTTCTTTTTTCATATAGTGATTTTAGTCTTTCTAAGAAATTCATATTTTTTTAACTCGGAAAAAAATCCGAAATAAGTCTGGGATATATTTATTTCATTTAATTAAAGGCGGACCTGCCAATTTAAAATTTTACAGAAAATTTTAAAGTAATTGGAATTATTGGATTCAGATAAATTACCGGAGAATGTCTTTTTTTTGAGATAGGCTTCAGGTTTTCATTATACTGTCTACTGGTTTCTCTGGTGTGAACTGGAGGTATAACATGTTATCCACTCTAAATAAGGACCCCAATGGAAATAGGTCACTCTGTTTGACTGTTTTGTGTTATCGTAGGTACTTTACACATATGCTGCTATGTATGAAAATCTATGTAACTGTATTTGTGTATACCTGAATAAATTTACTAATATACATGCGTGTTCTTATTTTAGTGAACTCTACGGGATTCACCCACCAGTATTGTTAATTGTTAATTGTGTGCCTGTATGTATATGCGAGTATGTATACAGGTATACAAAAGCAAACATATACATTCACACAAGGATACATTTATATTTATAAGTGCTTGCATGCATGTACATATGTACATTAAGTACACATATGCACAGTATATATTCATATGTTTATGCACGAGAGCATATCCATACAGTTTGTAAAAACACATGCGCACATACATACACGAATTCATACACACACACATTCATGCTCACACGAATTCATACACACACACACACACACACCACACACACACACACACATTCAAGCCCACACATATATAAACACACATACATATGTACAAAACACAGTGCATATTTATACATAGCAATAAGCAAATACACATAGGCACAAACAAAAGCACATCACACATGCATACATACATTACATGACGTCGATGCTGTTGGGCTCTTTGGATACTGGGATACGTATTCTCGGCTCGCACAGGGACTAAAATAACTTAGTCTATAAATTTATCTTGTTTAGACTAAGTAGCAGCTGCGTATTTTGATTTTTTGGTCTGACTTATGTTAATATCAATTTAATTAGCATTTCGCTATTATATATGTGAGAGTTGTGTTGGTACTAATGGTTTCGTTCGCAAACATGGTAGGTGCCCTGGTTCAGGATGTCTTCCCGTGGAGTGATGACGATTGGTTGTTGTCGTTGTAGGTTAGCCGGTCTTGTCCCGGGTCTTTTCCAGGTGGTGACCCGGCATTGGCCCCCAGGGTGGGGGGTATAACTCATCTTCTTTCTTCTTGCAATGGGCCCTCCGGATGGAGGGTGATATCTTCTCTCTTGCGGTGACTCTCCGGGTGAGGAGTGTATTCTTTCTTTGTATCTTCAGCAGCAGGCACCCTCTTGATTCTTCGGACACTTGTCGTCCCAGTGGTCTTGAGTCGGTGATTTTGGCATGGGCGGAAAGTTGACTTCAGGCTGTACCACTATCTACAAAAATATAGGCTCCCATTGCCCTTTTTTTGTTTTTGAGAGGAGGGAAGCAGAAGGAAGGGATGATAGGAGTGAAGGAAGTGAGAGAAGTTAAAGTTTGGGGGCAGTGAGTAGCGGTGGGCGTCATCGGGGGCTCTTCACAGTGTCTTCATCAGGGAGGCGGGTGAGCGGCAAGGACTAGGAGCAGTGTCTCCAAGTCACGGAGGGCCCCTCAAGGAAGGTTCCTTGATGTTGGCGAGGGGCTCTTGATTTAGGGAATTGGATCTGTGCTCCAGTTCCTTGAATTAAGCCTGAATGCCTTCCACATCCCCCCCAGGCGCTGTATAATCCTCCGGGTTTAGCGCTTCCCCTTGATTATAATAATAATAATAATCCAAGTCACGGACGGCCAGGTACACCAGCCGGGCTGCCTTGTCCTCCAGGGTCAGATCCCCAGGAGCCATCGGGAGATGCCTGCGGCGGATGGGCGCCGTTGCTGGGCAGTCGAGCAAGCAATGCACGAGGGGCTTCGGGGCCATCTGGTCGCAGTGACAGCAGAGCTCCTCTCGTCCGAACCAGACCTCAGACGCCGACGGTGCCTAGAAGCCTCACTAATCGCCGTCACCGACACTATAGAACGCAGCACTGGAAACTACAAAATTTCAAAAACATTGGCATACATGATACTTAAGCAACACCAACCCAACAACACAGGAGACACATGATTTCATCGTCTACCCGTCCTCATCATAGGTAGAGGATGTTTTGATAAAGACCTGCCTCGCATGAGCCAGCAGGCCTTCTACAGTGTTCCTCCATTCTTATGTTCTTATGACATTCCTCAGGTCACGTGTGTCACATCTCACTCTCCGCCTATATATATAATGTCTTTCTACCTCTGTATGTTAGAAGTGATCAAGGTCCCAGGACCGAAACGTTTTCTAATAAATATGTTATAGTGTTTGCTTACGTGTCTTTCTAAACCAAGATTTCTGATACATGGGATCAACTTTGTCATCCTCCTATGTACGTTTTCCAATGCATTTATATCCATTCTGTAATACGGTGACCAGAACTGTGCAGCATATTCTAAATAAGGCCTAACCAAGGATATACAGAGTTGAAGAACAACCTGAGGATTTCTATTATTTATGCTTCTTGATATGAAGCCAAGAATTCTGTTAGCTTTATTGTGAACGCTTATGCACTGCTGTCTTGGTTTCAGGTTACTGCTAACCAGAACTCCCAAATCCCTTTCGCAATCTGTAATATTAAGATCTACATTATTTAGGTCTATATTATTAAACAGCATCTGCCACTTCTCCGACCATTGCATCAGTCTATTCAAATCATCCTGGAGTGCTCTAATGTTCTCATTAGAATGAATTGGACGGCCTATTTGGTGTCATCAACAAATTTGCTTATGCCGCTATTTATTCTTTCATTTACGTATGTCGTTCATGTAAATTGTGAACAACAAGGGGCCCAACACTGACTCCTGTGGAACACCGCTTGTGACGTGCCCCCATCCTGATTTCACTCCATTTATGCAAACACTCTGCTGCCTATATGTCAACCATGCCTGTACCCAGGAAATAATTTCTCCTTCTACACCGTGTGCCTTAACTTTCCTCAATAGCCTCTGGTGTGGAACTTTATCGAAAGCCTTACTGAAGTCCATATACACAATATCATATTCAATACTATGATCTACCTCCTCAAACACCTTAGTGAAAAATGTTAGTAAATTCGTAAGACAGGAACGGCCTTTTGTAAAACCGTGTTGAGATTCATTAATCAGTTTATGCCTTTCAAGATGGATACGAATTCCCTCGGCAATTATTGATTCCATAAATTTTCCCACTCTGAAGGTAAGGCTTATTGGTCTGTAGTTTTTAGCTAAGGACCTATCACCTGCCTTGTAAATAGGTATTACATTTGCCATTTTCTACTTGTATGGCATTATGCCAGTTTGTAGTGATAAGAGATAAGATAAGATAAGATTTCGTTCGGATTTTTAACCCGGAGGATTAGCCACCCAGGATAACCCAAGAAAGTCAGTGCGTCATCGAGGACTGTCTAACTTATTTCCATTGGGGTCCTTAATCTTGTCCCCCAGGATGCGACCCACACCAGTCGACTAACACCCAGGTACCTATTTGCTGCTAGGTGAACAGGACAACAGGTGTAAGGAAACGTGTCGAAATGTTTCCACCCGCCGGGAATCGAACCCGGGCCCTCCGTGTGTGAAGCGGGAGCTTTAGCCACCAGGCCAAAGTTTTGCTAATTTCCTCTTTACATTACTAGGACCTTGGGATTTGTTAAGTTTTAATTTCTCTATTTGACTGAGAACCATGTCACTAGTTACCCCAATCGTGAATAGTTTATTCTCGTCCTGTTCAACATAATTTATTATTTCTGTAATTTCGCTAGTATCTTCCTGGGTAAAAACTGAGAGGAAGAAAGTATTGAAAATTTCACACATATCCTTATCACTGTCAGTGATCTGACCAGAGTTACTCTTAAGTGGGCCAATCTTGTCCCTAATCTTACTTCTGTATACCTGAAAGAACCCTTTTGGGTTAGTCTTTGAATCCCTTGGGACCTTAGCCTCATAATCCCTTTTTGCTTTTCTTATTCTTTTTTTATTTCTCTCTTTAATTGAATATATTGATTTCTTAGCTGCCCATCCCCTCTTTTGATACGCCTATATATGCCTCTCTTTTGACCAATGAGATGTTTTAATCTATTGTTCATCCATTTGGGATCATTTTTGTTAGATCTAATTTCCCTACTCGGAACAAAAGTTGTCTGGGCAGCTAGAACTATGCTCTGAAAAACGTCATATTGGCAACCAAGATCACCTACCTGACCCATAGTCAGGACATCCCAATTTAGCCCACCCAGGTAATTTCTCAGTGCCATAAAATCGACCAAGCGGAAATCTGGGACAGAGACTTGA
Organism: Cherax quadricarinatus; assembly: GCF_026875155.1. Lineage (NCBI taxonomy): Eukaryota > Metazoa > Arthropoda > Malacostraca > Decapoda > Parastacidae > Cherax > Cherax quadricarinatus. The sequence continues at coordinate 106,691,626 of NC_069401.1, read as the reverse complement.
TTGCAGTTATCTGAATAATTCCATGATATACTGAAACTAAGTGATTTGTGATCGCTTTCTCCAAGCTCATCATTAACCTCAAGATTATTAATTAGTGATTCTTTGTTGGCAAGAACCAAGTCAAGCAGATTGTTTCCTCTAGTTGGTTCTGTCACAACCTGTTCTAAAAAGCAATCCTGAACCGTATCAAGAAAGTCACTAGACTCAAGATTTTCTGTCACATTGTTCCAATCAGTTTGTCTAAAGTTAAAATCTCCCAATAACACTAACATTTTCATATCTAGATGCATAATGAATTTCGTCCCAGAGCAGCTTACTGCACTCTCTATCAAGGTTTGGGGGCCTATAAATCACACCCAAAATTAACTTTTCACGACCCTCGAGAAACTGTAGCCAAACAGATTGTGTCCGATGTTCTAACCTTATATCTTGTCTAACACAACAGTTTAAATTATCTCTGACATACATCGCCACTCCACCACCCTTCTTGTTGGCCCTGTCAGTGTGGAATAGTTTATAACCCTGTATGTTGCATTCAGACGGCATTTCTACATCTTTCAGATTGAACCAGGTCTCTGTTATAGCAATAATATCTATATTATCTGCACTTGCAAGTAATCCTAGCTCCATCTTATTTCTTAGACTCCTACTATTGTATAGTAAACCTTAAGGGAGCTAGTCACTCGTTGCCCTCTACTATTTCTCTTTGATTTCAGGTATAATATTTCTCACACTGAGTATATAGTACTTTCCCATCACCCTTCTCTAATTCTTTTCCCCTCCCTCATCTAGCTCCTTCAGGATTCCAGTGCCACATGAGACCTGGGCAGACAGTGGTAGGGCGGAGTGAGATGGGAAAAGGTGGGCACAGTGGTAGTGTTGCCGACACACAGTTGGGTGGGTCACTGTAAGAGTGTATGGCCCGCAAACGTACTTAGGTCAGAGACTTCCCAGGGTCTGTCCGCTCAGATTGTACCCGAGATCGCACTTCACAGACGACGCCCTATAAACACGCTGTTTCTAGGATCGCGTCTGACAGACCACACTCTGCAGAGGGCGCCTGACAGACCATGTCCAGTAGATCAATCCCTACAAAGGAATACAATCATTTTCCCGCTAATGATGATTGGAATCACTTAAAGTTTTAGCAAGTACATATAAATTAGCATCCCTTTCGCATTAGACTAATGGTTCCTGGATAATGCTGACAGTAATTAATTGAAGCTATAGTTCGGAGCAAGCTTTATTTAGGACAACATTTCGCTGTAGGCAGAACTTCATCATGCGGGAGTGACTAAATAAAGCTCCACATAAAGCTAAATATAGTTACGCAATAACCCAGCACTTTTCCACTCCTCATAAGAAGACAGTACTACAGCAAGTATTTTTCAACTGCTAACATTCCATTCACTTACTCTGGAATGCGGGTGTTCAAGGTCGGCACTTTGTGCTTCCTCACTTAGGGATTTAGGGCATAATTTTGGAGGAGCGGCCGACGCCCCGCCCTCAAGGCCACTCGTGCCATCAAAGACTTGACTCCGCACTGCTTACCATGAGGGTACCACAGGGTACACTACATGGGGTACCACACGGGGCACCACACGGGGCACTACACGGGGCACTACATGGGGCACTAAACAGGGCACTACACGGGGCACTATACGGGGCACTTAACGGGCCACTATACAGGGCATTACACGGGGCCCTACACTGGGAATTCCTATTGCACTGGTGGTTTTAGGTGTGTTATGAGTGTGGCTGTACGTGTGGGATGAGGGTGATTGCAGTTGTGGGATAAGGGTGGTTGCAGGTGTGGGATGAAGGTGGTTGCAATTGTGAAATGAGAGTGGTTGCAAGGGCCCTGAATCTGCACTCTCTCGAAAGGCGTAGAATTAGGGGGGATATGATCGAGGTGTATAAATGGAATGTAAATAACCTGCTGAAAATTTCCCGCCAAGACAAGACACGCAGCAATGGTTTCAAGTTGGAAAAATTCAGATTCCTAGAATTTGTATTGATTAAGCCACTGGATGGCGAAACGTCTTCAATAAAGATATCCAGATGTTGCACATGCGTCTTAACTTTCAAGGATTTAGGAAAGCACTGGTTTAGTAAGAGTTGTGGCTAAGTGGAAACAAACTCCCGAGTACAGTTACAGAGGCTGAAACGTGTAGTTTTAAAAATAGGTTAGATAAATACATGAGTGGGTGTGGGTGGGTGTGAGTTGGAACTGACTAGCTTGTGCTATTAGGTCTGATGCCTTGTTCCTTCCTTAAGTGGAAGTAACCTGACTAGGTGGATCATTGGGCTAATTGGGGCAGGGGAACATGGACCTGCTTCGCATGGGTCAGTAGGCCTGTTGCAGTGTTCCTTCTTTCTTATGTTCTTAAGTGTAAGCTGAGGGTGGTTGCAGGTGTGGGATGAAGGTGGTTGCAAGTGTGGGATGAAGGTGGTTGCAGGTTTGGGATGAAGGTGGTTGCAGGTGTGGGACGAGGGTGGCTGTTGGTATGGGATGAGGGTGATTGTAGGTGTGTGGGAGAAGGGTGGTTGTAGGTGTGGGATGAGTGTGGTTGTAGGTGTGATGAGTGGGGATGTAGGTGTTGAATGAATGTGGTTTCAGGTGTGGGATGAGTGTAGTTGCTAATGTGGGATGAGAGCTGTTGCAGGTGTGGGATGAGCGTTGTTTCAGATGTAGTATTAAGGTAGTTGTAGATGTGGGATGAGGGTGGTTGCAAGTGTGTGGGATGAGAGTGGTTGCAGATATAGAATGCAGGTAGTAGTAGGTGTGATATGAGGGTGTATACCTGGAGTATACCTGGAGTATACCTGGAGTATACCTGGAGGGGGGTATCGAGGATCAACGCCCTTGCGGTCCATTGCACGACCAGGCCTCGTGGTGGATCATGGCCTTATCATCCAGTCTCTTACTGCTGGCCTCACGTAAACCAACCTATAAACCACAGCCCGGCTAGTCAAGTACTGACTTTAGGTGTCTGTCTAACTCCCGGGGGTTTATTGGTAATCCCCCTTATGTATGCTGTGAGGCAGTTGTACAGTCTTCGACCCCTGACACCTATTGTGTTGTCTTTTAGCGCAATCGTGGCGCCTCTGCTTTTCATTGGTGGCATGTTGCACCACCTACCGAGTCTTTTGCTTTCATATGGAGTGATATTCATCCTATCATTTATCTTACAGATGTGGTAGGTACACTGATGTGATCTTTGAAAGTGAGATTTCTAAATTATCACTCCCAGGTCCTTCGCATAAGTTTTTTGTGGTTAGAATTTTTTTTTAGTCTGATCTAGATTTAACTTCTTCAGTTTTTCCACAGCGAAGTAAATGAAATTTGTCCTCTTTGTGCATGTTGCGGCGAGGAGGTTGGAGGCAGTGGAAGAGGCTGGAAGTATTGGAAAAGGAGGACGGAGGCAATGGAGGAGGGGGGGTAGAAGAGTGTGGTTACAGGTTTGGGATGAGGGTGGTTGCTAGTGTGTTATGAGGGGAGGGTTGCATGTGTGTTATGAGGGGAGGGTTGCATGTGTTATGAGGGGAGGGTTGCAGGTGTGTTATGAGAGGAGGGTTCCAGGTATGTTATGAGGGGAGGGTTGCAGGTATTTATGAGGGAGGGTTGCAGGTGTGTTATGAGAGGAGGGTTGCAGGCGTGTTATGAGGGGAGGGTTGCAGGTATGTTATGAGGGGAGGGTTGCAGGTGTGTTATGAGAGGAGGTTGCAGGCGTGTTATGAGGGGGGGGTTGCAGGTATGTTATGAGGGGAGGGTTGCAGGTGTGTTATGAGGGGAGGGGTTTCAGGTGTGTTATGAGGGGAGGGTTGCAGGCGTGTTATGAGGGGAAGGTTGCAGGTGTGTTATGAGGGGAGGGTTGCAGGTGTGTTATGAGGGGAGGGTTGCAGGCGTGTTATGAGGGGAAGGTTGCAGGTGTGTTATGAGGGGGGGGTTGCAGGCGTGTTATGAGGGAAGGTTGCAGGTGTTTTATGAGGGGAGGGTTGCAGGTGTGTTATGAGAGGAGGGTTGCAGGTGTGTTATGAGAGGAGGGTTGCAGGTGTGTTATGAGAGGAGGGTTGCAGGCGTGTTATGAGGGGAGGGTTGCAGACGTGTTATGAGGGGAGGGTTGCAGGTGTGTTATGAGGGGAGGTTGCAGGTATGTTATGAGAGGAGGACTGCAGGCGTGTTATGAGGGGAGGGTTGCAGGTATGTTATGAGGGGAGGGTTGCAGGTATGTTATGAGGGGAGGGTTGCAGGTGTGTTATGAGGGGAGGGTTGTAGGTGTGTTATGAGGGGAGGGTTGCAGGTGTGTTATGAGGGGAGGGTTGCAGGTGTGTTATGAGAGGAGGGTTGCAGGCGTGTTTATGAGGGAGGTTTGCAGGCGTGTTATGAGGGGAGGGTTGCAGGTGTGTTATGAGGGGAGGGCTGCAGGTATGTTATGAGAAGAGGGTTGCAGGCGTGTTATGAGGGGAGGGTTGCAGGTATGTTATGAGGGGAGGGCTGTAGGTATGTTATGAGGGGAGGGCTGCAGGTGTGTTATTAGGGGAGGGTTGCAGGTGTTTTATGAGGGGAGGATTGCAGGCGTGTTATGAGGGGAGGGTTGCAGGTGTGTTATGAGGGGAGGGATGGAGGTATGGCAGTGGGTGTAGAGTGTGTTGCTGGTGTAGAATAATACAGGAGGCAGCAACACTATGCTAATGAAAGTCATGGTGTTCTCCTGAGTCATTAAAAACTTCACTTCTCCTGCAATCTTCCGTTAATAATAACAACCAAAACAAAGATTAAAGTGAATTCTCGGTATATTTAAAGAATCATATATCACCTAGTTTTATATATATATATATATAATATATAATATATATATATATATATATAATATATATATATATATATATATATATTATATATATATATATATAATATATATATATATATATAGAGAGAGAGATGAGATGTTACTATATTTTCTACTGTCTCAAGATTCTTCACCATTTGTCAAGACTGTGGGACTTATTTTACCATCATCTGTCTTCTATTCGAAAACCTTCTATCACGTCTGAGGAACTTCGTCAATATATATTGTCGCCATTCCTAAACTCTGTTCTGAACTGAAATATCCACTGTTTGGCGAGAAGTCTTCAAAATAAAGATTTCTAGACGAAGACGTTGTGCCGAATTAATTGTATAATGATATACAGCCCTCGGTGTAAACATATATACACACCCCACTGTATACCCCGTCACCCTGAACTCGGGTGGAGCTGGTCACAACAGCGTCTGCTGAAAACACTGGCATAATTCAGTCATTTGTCTCAAGCCTTTGGGGCAAGGAAACGAAGGTCAGCCCGGGCATCGTCCTAGGTGCTCCACCTTAGTGGTCAACCAGCGATAGTTTTACACATGTTTGCATCGACATTTAAATAATACAAGCTTATTAAAGCAAGAGTTGAACTTGACCGTATGTTGCGCGAGACAGCTCAAACTGCCCAAATGCTGCGTTAGGCTATAATTTAATACTATTAGCTTCTGCAGGTTGCTATCAGCTTCCTTCATAAATCTGCAGGGATTTCCTGAAGATGCAAATCGTAATATGAGGAGGGAAACGCCTCGGGGGACGTCGGCATGGACACTAGGAAATAGGAGTTGGCTGAATGGATGGTCGCAGGCTAGTTTTTTTGTTTAATGACTGTAGCTGGCTGGCAACATGGCTGACTGGTTAACAACATTTCTGACTGCTGACGTTGGTGACTGGCGTACCACATAACTGACTAATGTACAATATGGCTCACTGACTGGCAAGTACATTACACGTCTAACTAGCAACGTAGCTAGTTGGCTTGAAGCATAGCTGGACTGACAGTAGGTCAGAGTGATGGCACATGACCTCAGGTGATGGTAGTATTATTGGTAGATGTTTCGTGCATTGCAATCTATACTTTCCTCCAAAACAAATGTATGACGAACTGCTAAAACAAAAACAGAAGCAGACACATCTGTGCTCGCTGGATGGACGCGAAATAATAGGTATAATAGAGTCGATGAGAAGAGGAAAGGCACCCATGACCAGTTTAAAAACTACGTTGCTGGACAGACTGGTAACTACTGAAATTAAAACTCAGCAATACAAGGTTACGGAAATTGGAAATGGTAATACAAGACTGGACTTGAGTATATATATATGATATACATTATGATATATATATGTTATATATATATATATTATATATTTATATTATTATATACTATATATATATATATATATGATATACATGATATATATATGATTTATATATGATATATATGGTGATATATATATGTATATATATAGATATATATATGATATATACATGACATATATAAGATCATTTATATGATATATATATGATATATAATGTATATACATGATATATATATGATATATTATTTTAATGAAAATATATATATATATATATATACTATATATATATATATATATATATATATTTATATATATATAATTATATATATATATATATTATATATAATTTATATATATATATATGGTCGCGCCGACCGAATATGTGTGAAACTGGGTCAATTAGGCAAGAACATAATTTAAAATTAAGTCCTTTTCTGAAATTTTCTATTTTACGTTTAAAGATATGTATTTTTTTTTAATGTTAATGTAAAAAATTTTTAATTTTGCACCAAAGGAATCTTAGAAAAAACTTACCTAACCTTTTTTAAACAAACAACAATTTTTATAACTAAACCCAACTAAATATATTTTAAATACGTTTTACTATATTTAGTATAATCAAACACAATGAAATATATTTTTTTTTGTTAGGTTCAGAATGAATTTGGCGAAATTATTGCATACACAAATTTTCACTTGTCCTATATGGCAAGATGAGCGTTGCTATTTAAGCCAAGATCGCAAGTTCTGCCTTTTCGGCACGACATATATATATATATATATGTTGCTTTACCTGCTTTTTTCTGTCTTCGTGTGTGGCTTCCAGTGCATTAGTCAAGATGGATAGTGCCCGAACGCTTGAGAGACTTGGTAGGAGCTCAAGACCCCAGGTTTACTGAAGCAGCAATTCAGTGGGACACCCTTACAGACTCCTCCAGTAGACCAGCTCCTCCCAAACAGCACAAACAGTCCCACTGGGACAACCGTTCATGGAAAAAATCGCCAACTCAATGCTCTCCAATGCTTCAGGAAAGAACAAAGATCGTCTCTGGCAGTGAAAGGCACCACTACTCGGAGATTTCCTGTTAGCTGTTCCCAATTCCTCACGGGCACCCGTCTCGACCACAGGCAATTCGGATTGGTGTTGCTCTTCCGCCTAGCGACCCCCATCCTCACCGAACATAGGTGTATTTGGCGGCAGGGCGACAGCTGATCAATTCGGACTCCATGGTCTCGTGTGCACACAGCAGAAGGGAAGTATGCCAGACATGAGGAGATCATGACATAATAAAAGAGTAGCCTCGCCACTAGCCCGTTGCCCAGCTCATACGGGAACACCAAAGTACAGAGGGTTGATGGAAGTCAAAGCGTCCTGTTGGAGAGCCACTATGCTACCCTGGAAGGATGGGAAAGAAGATTGCCTGGGATCCACCACCTGTGCTGTTACATACATTGGCAGATACCTACTTGCCATTACTCTGTGGTGGAAGGGGGTGGAGCTGCCAGCCACAGAGACCCAGAAGATCCGAAATATGAAGAACTTCCCACTTGCTATAACTTCTTTCCAATAGGGTCGGAGGGACTTGGAGCATGGCGGCAAGTGTGCTCTAAAGTTCCTCAAAGTGCTGGGTGAAAAGCTCATCATAGAAAAACCAAGGACCCAGGGCGACAGATTCCTCTTTCAGAGACTCAGTGTTGCGATCAAGAGAGGAAATGCCTGCAGCATTCTGGGACGCGGCCCACCGCAGGGGAAGCTGGACGAAGTATTCGAAGATGTAGCTCTGAGTTACCTATGAATTTTTTTGCACCAAAAGAATCTTAAAAATTTACAAACCCTTAAAACAACAACATTTATTTTAACCAAAACCCAACTAAATAAAATTTAAAACTTTTTACAATAATTTAGTACTAAACAAACACAATAAATATTTTTTTTGGGTTAGGTTTAAAAATGAATTTGGCGAAATTATTGCATACAAAAATTTTCACTTGTCCTAAGGGCAAGATAGCGTTGCTATTTAAGCCAAGATCGCAAGTTCTGCCTATTGCACACATTATTATAATATATATATAATAATAAAATAAATATATAAAAATATATATATATATATATATATATATAAATATTTTTAAAATATTCGTCCGAATATAAAAAACGGTCAATTGCAAGAACTCCTTTAAAATTAAGCCCTTTTCAAAATTTTTCTCTTATACGTTAAAAGAATTTTTTTTTTTCATTAATGTAATGTTAAAAATTTTTTTTTTGCCCAAAAGAACTTAGAAAACTTACCTAACCTTGTTACAACAAGAACAATTTATTTTAGCCTAACCCAACAAATATATTTTAGATTTGTTTACATTAATTTTTAAAACTAAACAAACCAAATGAAATATATTTTTTTCGTTAGGTCAGAAAGAATTTGGGAAAATTTTTGCTACACAAATTTTTACTTGTCCATTTGGGAAGATAGCGTTTCTATTAAAGCCAAGTCGCAAATTCTGCCTATTCGGCACACATGTATAAAATATATAAAAAATATATAAAAATATAAATAAATATATATAATTAAAATAATATATATAATATATATATATATAATATATATAATTTTTCAAGGTTTTTTGTTGAAAAGCTGAGAGAGTAAAGAGTTTTTAAATGACTTAAGGAATTGCATCAAGTAATCCGGTTTTTGGGGTTTGGAATTCGGGAATTGACCTTATGTAAAAAATTTAAGGTAAAATTTTTTTTTTTTATAATTTTTTTAAAAAAACATGCATAGAACAAAAAATTTAACGACAAATACAAAGAAAAAAACAGTGGTAAAAAATTTCGGCTTAGTATAGTATTTCCCCCCAATTAACGGGGTACATCGAAAGACACAAATCTGAAATAAATTTTTTACGCCCAATCTCCGGGGTTTTTTGTTACCTTTTTAAGGTAAATTTTATGGTTCTTGCAATGTTTTTTTTTGCTCCCCCACCCCCCCCCCTTCCCCTCTCTCTCTTCCCCAAAGCCCCTCTCTCCCTCTCCCCCCTTCTCCTCCCCTTCTCTCTCTCTCTCCTCTCTCTCCTCTCTCCCTCTCTCTCTCCCCTCCCTCTCTTTTGCAGAGGGAACTGCGGGGAAATGCAAGCAAAAAGGGTTTTTGATCCTGTGTTTTTAAAAAAAAATTTTCCCCTCGTCCTTGAATAAAACCCTCTTTAAAACCTTCCACTCATGGGTTTTTTAAAGGCCCCTACTTTTTTACCCCTTTTTTTCCTTTTGAAAAAAAATTAAGAAAACAATTTCTCTCCCCCCCTTGTCTGACGTGTTTCAAACCAGTGCTGCGCTGGGGGGCACCCCCTCTAGTGTCCATTATCCCATGCAAAATTAAATTTTTTCTCACCCCTTTGCCTCAGCTTGGAAATTTGCCTTTTGGGTTTGTATGTGCTCTTTTGGACTTTTTTTCCCTTGGGTGTGGGTGTGTGTTGTGTGTTTTGGGGTGGGGTTTTGGTGTTTTGTGTTTTTTTATTAGTTAGTTATTTACCATTCGTCCTAGGAAACCAATGCGATTAGACACTAGGCCTGCCGTAGGGTTTTTGTGGTTGTGTGTGTGTGTGTGTGTGGGGTGTGTGTGTGGTTTTGTGTGTGTGTGTTTTGTGGTTGTGTATGTGTGTGTGTTTTGTGTTTGAACGGTGCTTTTATCTTTTATTTCGTGCGGGCCCGATTTCAAGAATGTTAATTTTTTAAGTTTTTTTTGGTACAACATTGCATTTAAACCGTGTAGGGCCATCTAAAATGCGGGGTGTAGCATGGATGTTTCCCCAAAAATTTGAAAAGGGCGGGGGAAAAGGGGAGGGGGGAGACGCATTTTAAACCCCCAAAGAAATGTGGCTTGTCCGTAAGTTAGTGTATAAGAGAGACATTCAACCTACATTAGCCTGAAAGATTTCAGTCACATATAAACAGATTGGAAAAACTGCAACTTGTAAACTAGTGGTCACTTGGTCCTGAGCTTCGAATACATACTAGAGTTACAATTGGAGAGGGAAGCAGGAAGAGTAGGACGGGAGAAGCCAAACTACAAAATATGAGATTACACAGGCATGAAGAATTTCCTGTATGAGGTTCAGTGGGAATGAGAACTGGAAGGAAAATCAGTAAAAGAAATGATGGAATACGTGACAATAATTGCAAGAAGGCAGAGGAGAGGTTCGTTTCCAAGGGCAACAGAAGTAATGGGAAAACCAGAATGAGCCCCTGATTCACCGACAGGTGCAGAGAGGCTAAGTGTGCCTAGAGAATGGAAAAAGTTTAGAAGACAAAGGGCCCAGGAAAATAAGATTAGTCGAAAAGCCAGAAACGAATATTCACAGATAAGGAGAGAGGACCAGCGGCAATATGAAAATGAAAGCATCGAATGCCAAGTCTAACCTGAAGCTATTGTACAGCTACATTAGGAGGAAAGCAACAGTCAGGGACCAGGTAATCAGGCTGAGAAGGAAGGAAGGAGGGGAGTTCACAGGAAACGACCGAGAAGTATGTGAGGGAAGATCAGCATGAGATTTAATGAAGTATTTTCAGTGGGGACAGAAAGGATTCCGGAAAGCCAGAATGGTGGGGTACGCCGAAAAATACTGGACACAATACACACAACCGAGGAGGAGGTGAAGAACCTGTTAAGTGAACTAGATACCTCAAATGCGATAGGGTCAGATAACATCTCTCCATGGGTCCTGGGAGTGAAAGCAGAGACGCTGTCTGCCACTAACAACAATCTTCTGAACATCTATTGAAAGAGGGCGATTAGCTGAAGTTTGGAAGACAGCAAATGTAGTCCCATGCATTAAATTATAGACCAGTGTTATTGATATGCATAGTATGCAGTCATGGAGAAGGTTACCAGGAGAAAAGTGATGGAGTACCTAGAAAAGAATGAGCTTATACACGACAACCGGCACGGTTTCATGGAAGGGAAATCCTGTGTCACAAACAATACTTGAGTTTTACGACAAGGCAACGGAAGTAAAACAAGAGAGATAAGGGTGGGTAGGTTGCATTTTCCTTGACTGCAAGAAGGCTTTCGACACAGTTCTACACATGATATTAGTGCAAAAGTTACAGGATCAGGCACGCATAACAGGAAAGGCACTGCAATGGATCGGAGAATACCTGACAAGAAGGCAACAACGAGTCATGGTACGTGACGTGGTGTCGGAGTGAGCGCCTGTGACTTTTTGGGCCCCCCACAGGGAACTGTCCTAGGACCTGTGCTGCCCGGAAAGGGGATAGACTCAGAAGGGGTTCCCCTGTTTGCAGGTGATGTGCCCCAATGGGAAAATTTAACTGGATGAAAATCGGGAAAGGGACTACAAAGGATCGGACAGGCGCGAGCCGGGTCAAAAAACGGGGCCCCTGGATTTAAACCCCACCATGTGAAAAGTCAAGAAGTTTGGGGGAAGGGCAAAGAAAACGCAGACAAAATACGGGCTACAGGGGACAAAACACAAACCTCACCCCGGGAAAAGGACCCTTGTGGGGGAGTAAAATACTAAGCATACCCCCCGAAGTACATCAACCAAAATAACCCCTGCAACTAGGGGCGCCGGGCACACCTTTTAACAGCGCCCCGAGGCCTTTTGTAAGGAATCATTCAACCCCTCTTAAAGCGGGGAACGTCAAGCCCATCCCGGAGTATGCACCCAACCATTTTTGCAACCCACCCCGGGGTAAAGAAAAGTCAAAAAATTAAAAAAGTGAAAAGGGTTGCAACAAGTTTTAGCCCCGGGACTAAGGGGCATGTCTTACTGGGAAAGGGGTTTTAAGGGAAATCGACCTAAAACAACTCGGAGGACAGGGGGGATAGGGAAAAATATGAAACAAACATAAAAAAAAAGGGGAGGGGAAAATTGACAAGGTGGAGGGGCCCGGGGGATTTTTTTGGAAAAGGAACACAGAAACAAAGGTCACTTTTTGGAAAGTTGAAGACTCAGATGATTTCCCAAGAATTTTAAAGAATTTTCTTCAGTCCATTATTTGTCCAGGAAGTAGAACAGCTGGAGAATGAGTATTTGGAGGCAAGACCCATACAAAAATTTTTAAAAAAGGGGTTTAATAAAAACCCTTGGGGGCAGGGATAGATTAGCCCTAGGGGCGCCCAATGAAGGACGGGGCCAGGGGGCTTGACTCGACCCCGCAACCACAACTAGGTGAGTACAACTAGGTGAGAAACACACCCCAAACACACACCACACACACATAACCTGGGGTCATTGACTGTATAGAAATGAAAAATTAGGAGAAAATTTATCGGGAGGGGGAGGGTGGGGGCCCCTTTGGAAAGGGAACAGGAGTATAAATCCCAACCAGCAGGAATTCACGGAAGGCAAATCCGTGTCAAAAACCCTCTGGATTTTTTGATAAAAAACAGAAGTAAACAAGAGAGAGAGGGGGGGGTTGATTGCACCCTTTTTGGACGGGCAAAAAGGGCCCTTTTGACACGTTTCCTCACAAGAAATTAGTGCAGAAGCTGGAGAAACCAGGCGCATATAACGGGAAAGGGGGCACTGCAAGGGAAATCAGAGAAAACCTGACAGGGAGGCAACAACGAGTATGGTACAAAATGATGTTTTTACAGGGGGCCCACCTGTGACGAGCGGGGTCCCACAGGGGTCGGTCCTAGGACCAGTGCTATTTTTGGTATATGTGAACGACATGACGGAAGGGTTAGACTCAGAAGTGTCCCTGTTTGCAGATGATGTGAAGTTAATGAGGAGAATTAAATCTGATGAGGACCAGGCAGGACTTCAAAGAGACCTGGACAGACTGGACACCTGGTCCAGCAAATGGCTTCTCGAATTTAATCCTGCCAAATGCAAAGTCATGAAGATGGGAAGGGGCACAGAAGACCACAGACAGAGTATAGGCTAGGTGGCCAAAGACTGCAAACCTCACTCAAGGAGAAAGATCTTGGGGTGAGTATAACACCGAGCATGTCTCCGGAAGCACACATCAATCAGATAACTGCTGCAGCATATGGGCGCCTGCAAACCTGAGAACAGCATTCCGATACCTTAGTAAGGAATCATTCAAGACACTGTACACCGTGTATGTCAGGCCCATACTGGAGTATGCAGCAACCTGTTTGGAACCCGCACTTGATAAAGCACGTCAAGAAACTAGAGAAAGTACAAAGGTTTGCGACAAGGTTAGTTCCAGAGCTAAGGGGAATGTCCTATGAAGAAAGATTAAGGGAAATCGGCCTGACCACACTGGAGGACAGGGGGGTCAGGGAGACATGATAACGACATATAAAATACTGCGTGGAATAGACAAGGTGGACAAAGACAGGATGTTCCAGGGAGGGGACACAGAAACAAGAGGCCACAATTGGAAGTTGAAGACACAAATGAGTCAGAGAGATAGTAGGAAGTATTTCTTCAGTCATAGAGTTGTAAGGCAGTGGAATAGCCTAGAAAATGACGTATGGAGGCAGGAACCATACACAGTTTTAAGACGAGGTTTGATAAAAGCTCATGGAGCGGGGAGAGAGAGGGCCTAGTAGCAACCGGTGAAGAGGCGGGGCCAGGAGCTAGGACTCGAACCCCTGCAACCACAAATAGGTGAGTACACACAACACACACACACACCACACACACACACACACACACACACACACACACACACACACACACACACATACACACACACACACACACACACACACACACACACACACACACACACACACACACACACACACACACACACACACCCAGTAGCAACCGGTAAAGAGGCGGGGCCAGGAGCTAGGACTCGACCCCTGCAACCACAAATAGGTGAGTACAAATAGGTGAGTACACACACACAAAGACAGCAGACAGGAGCGTACAGTAAGCCACCCACACACAGACATACACTTTACACGGTCTGTGGTCCACCCATCATGGCTGATAATGACCACCCTTGCTGAGTGAGGAGACCAGGACGATACCTGGCATGTTATTACCCAACTTCTGTCACCAGACCTTGCTTCTCGCCCTCTTACCTCTTGTTCCCCCTCCTAGATCCATCTCTCTTTCAGTTCCAAGCCTCCTCTCCTTTCCAGTTCCTTCTTTCTCCCACGACTCTCACCTTCCCAGTTAACATCTCCTTTCTCTACCAGCTCACTCTTCCTCTCGGCTCCCTCTGTCTCCCACATCCCTCTTCAGCTTCCACAAACTCCCACCTTACTCTCCTCAGCACCATCTTCAACTTCCTCTCCCTCAAACTCTTTACCAGTTTCTTCCCCCACCCAGTTAATTCTCTCTCACCTAGCTCCCTCTCCCTTCCATCTCTTTTTCCCTTCCAATTCCTCTCTCCTAACTCCCTCTTCTTCAGAGTTTCTCCTTTCTAGGTCTTCCCTTTTAGCTCATCCCGGGCGAATACCTCACTAATGCTACTCTTCCTTTTGGCTCATGGCCTCCTGGTTGCTAATACTATTGTCTACAAGATTCTTAGTGTCACTACCAATGACTTTAATATTACCTTGATCAATGTTTTATTCTGCTGTTGATAACCAACTCATGGTAATGAAGCTATTTTTTAAATTACTTAACTAATGTTAGCTATAGAATACATAAACAATAGTGTCCTGGGGTCTGGCTGTGTGGATAAAGTAATGCGTACTTTTTGACACGGAGTGTGAGGGTTCGAATAGGTAGGAATAGGCAAGACTTACGACTCTGGCTTAAATAGCAACGCTCTTCTTGCCGAATAAAGCAAGCGAAAATTTGAATATGCATTAATTTCGTAAAAATCTTTCTGAACCCAACGAAAAAATATATTTAAATGTATTTGTTTATTATTTAATTATTGTAACCGTATCTAAATATATTTAGTTGGATTATGCTAAATTAAATTGCGCTTGTTATAATAAGGTTAGGTAGTTTTTCTAAGGTTCTTTTGGTACAAAATTATTAATTTTTTACATTAACATAAATGAAAAAAATATATCTTTGAACGTATAAGAGAAATTTTTAGAAAGGACTTAATTTTAAAAGAGTTCTTGCTAATTGACCAGCTTTACTTATTCAGCAAGCGTGCATGAGCGTGTTAGATAGGAGTGAATGGAGACTAATGGTACTTGGGACCTGACGATCTGTTGGAGTGTGAGCAGGGTAATATTTAGTGAAGGGATTCAGGGAAACCGGTTATTTTCATATAGTCGGACTTGAGTCCTGGAAATGGGAAGTACAATGCCTGCACTTTAAAGGAGGGGTTTGGGATATTGGCAGTTTGGAGGGATATGTTGTGTATCTTTATACGTATTTGCTTCTGAACTGTTGTATTCTGAGCACCTCTGCAAAAACAGTGATAATGTGTGAGTGTGGTGAAAGTGTTGAATGATGATGAAAGTATTTTCTTTTTGGGGATTTTCTTTCTTTTTTTGGGTCACCCTGCCTCGGTGGGAGACGGCCGACTTGTTGAATATATAATATATATATATATATATATATATATATATATATATATATATATATATATATATATATATAATATATATATTTTATATTATATATATTACATACATAGGTGATTTTAAATTTATTTAATATTACTTAAAAATAATAATACATATTTTTTCTCGTTATGTACAGATTAATTTTAGTAGACTGATGGCTAAAATTCCTTAACTTATTCGGCAGAAAGCCAGGCTTACACTGCAGTGTTTATGGCTGCTCGTTAGAGCAGGGGAGAATATTTGCAGTACAATTATTGGGAAAACAGGACGAGGACACCCGACTGGGCATAAGTTCAATTACGATTTACTGTATTACGACCATCTTGGTATGAAGAATTTACACCCTGGTCCTGCCTGAGGGAGCCACAGGGATGGCAGGGTGTAGCCAAGGCAGAAATTTTTTTTAAAGAGGGTGTCTGTAGAAGGCAGCAGGTACCCACCTGCTCCAGGCCTGAGTAACCACACGCCCGCCCGCAATATATTAACCCATCATATTCCTCCTGTCAGGGACGGGGTTTTCTGCTTACTTCTGTAGCAGAAGACACACTGTCAACTTTTTTACTACAGCGATATTCCTTGGGCAAGACAACACCGAGGGGCAGCAATAGTAAGGTGGCCAGGATAACCTGGCCTCAGGTCGGCTTGGCATCAGAAAAACTGTAGAATGTTTGACATGAGTCCGGTGTACACACGGCAGAAGCGCCAGCCCAAAGTAAGATATTAGACCGACGTTAAACATTACAAGTTGCCTGAGGAAGACCTGGAAATACTCGTAATTCACGTGAGGTTACGAGGATATCCGTAGCTGTCACCTTCAAGATGCAAACTGCGCCTTGTGAACTGACATGACCTTCTGTTTGACTTACTACTTTGATGACTTACGGTTTAAATATATTTAATATTCGTAGAAGAATAAAATACAGAGAGCCATGGCTCGAGCAACAGTTTGCAAGTAACTGGACGACGTTTGGGTCCGTCTTGACCGAAATGTACAGTGTATGGTGTATAGTGTATAGTGAATCATTTGTGTGAAACTCAAGGAATATTGAATCGCATTGTGTAGTATAAGATGATAGATCCGTTTATGATATTGATTTTACATTTTTTGGTCATTATAATGCCTCTTTATTTAGCTTATTTTACGTACCATTCTATTCTATTCAAGACAGGGGAAGTGTGAACATGACAGGGGAAGTGTGAACATGACAGGGGAAGTGTGAACAAGACAGGGGAAGTGTGAACAAGACAGGGGAAGTGTGAACATGACAGGGGAAGTGTGAACAAGACAGGGGAAGTGTGAACAAGACAGGGGAAGTGTGAACAAGACAGGGGAAGTGTGAACAAGACAGGGGAAGTGTGAACAAGACAGGGGAAGTGTGAACAAGACAGGGGAAGTGTGAACATGACAGGGGAAGTATGAATAAGACAGGGGAAGTGTGAGCAAGACAGAGGAAGTGTGAACAAGACAGGGGAAGTGTGAACAAGACAGGGAAGTGTGAACAAGACAGGGGAAGTGTGAACAAGACAGGGGAAGTGTGAACAAGACAGGGGAAGTGTGAACAAGACAGGGAAGTGTGAACAAGATAGGGAAAGTGTGAACAAGACAGGGAAAGTGTGAACAAGACAGGGGAAGTATGAATAAGACAAGGGAAGTATGAACATGGCAGGGAAAGTATGAATAAGACAGGGGAAGTATGAACATGACAGGGGAAGTATGAATAAGACAGGGGAAGTATGAACAAAACAGGGGAAGTATGAATAAGACAGGAGAAGTATAAAACATGACAGAGGAAGTATGAATAAGACAAGGGAATATGAACATGACAGGGGAAGTATGAATAAGACAGGGGAAGTATGAACATGGCAGGGGAAGTATGAATAAGACAGGGGAAGTACGAACAAAATAGGGGAAGTATGAATAAGACAGGGGAAGTATGAACAAGACAGGGGAAGCATGAATAAGATAGGGGAAGTATGAACATGACAGGGGTAGTATGAATAAGACAGGGGAAGTATGAACACGACAGGGGAAGTATGAATAAGACAGGGGAAGTATGAACATGGCAGGGGAAGTATGAATAAGACAGGGGAAGTATGAACATGACAGGGGAAGTATGAATAAGACAGGGAAGTATGAACGTGACAGGGGAAGTATGAATAAGACAGGGGAAGTATGAACATGACAGGGGAAGTATGAACAAGACAGGGGAAGTATGAATAACACAGGGGAAGTATGAACATGACAGGGGAAGTATGAATAAGACAGGGAAGTATGAACATGACAGGGGAAGTATGAACAAGACAGGGGAAGTATGAATAAGACAGGGGAAGTATGAACATGACAGGGGAAGTATGAACAAGACAGGGGAAGTATGAATAAGACAGGGGAAGTATGAACATGACAGGGGAAGTATGAAAAAGACAGGGGAAGTATGAATAAGACAGGGGAAGTATGAACATGACAGGGGAAGTATGAATAAGACAGGGGAAGTATGAACATGACAGGGGAAGTATGAATAAGACAGGGGAAGTATGAACAAGACAGGGGAAATATGAACAAGACAGGGGAAGTATGAAAAAGACAGGGGAAGTAAGAATAAGACAGGGGAAGTATGAACAAGACAAGGGAAGTATGAACAAGACAGGGGAAGTATGAATAAGACAGGGAAAGTATGAACATGACAGGGGAAGTATGAATAAGACAGGAGAAGTATGAACAAGACAGGGGAAGTATGAATAAGACAGGAGAAGTATGAACAAGACAGGGGAAGTATGAATAAGACAGGGGAAGTATGAATAAGACAGGGAAGTATGAACAAGACAGGGGAAGTATGAATAAGACAGGGGAAGTATGAACAAGACAAGGGAAGTATGAACATGACAAGGGAAGTATGAACAAGACAGGGGAAGTATGAACATGACAGGGGAAGTATGAATAAGACAGGGGAAGTATGAACATGACAGGGGAAGTATGAATAAGACAGGGGAAGTATGAACATGACAGGGGAAGTATGAATAAGACAGGGGAAGTATGAACAAGACAGGGAAGTATGAACAAGACAGGGAAGTATGAACAAGACAGGGGAAGTATGAATAAGACAGGGGAAGTATGAACAAGACAAGGGAAGTATGAACAAGACAGGGGAAGTATGAATATGACAGGGAAAGTATGAACATGACAGGGGAAGTATGAATAAGACAGGAGAAGTATGAACAAGACAGGGGAAGTATGAATAAGACAGGGGAAGTACGAATAAGACAGGGGAAGCATGAACATGACAGGGGAAGTATGAACAAGACAGGGGAAGTATGAATAAGACAGGGGAAGTATGAACAAGGCAGGGGAAGTATGAACAAGACAGGGGAAGTATGAACAAGACAGTGGAAGTATGAACAAGACAGGAGAAGTATGAACAAGACAGGGTAAGTATGAACAAGACAGGGGAAGTATGAATAAGACAGGGGAAGTGTTGCCAAGGCAGGGGAAGTGTCAATAAGACAGAGGAAGTGTCAACAAGACAAGGGAAGTGTTACCAAGGCAGGGGAAGTGTCAACAAGTCAGGGGAAGTGTCAACAAGACAAGGGAAGTGTTACCAAGGCAGGGGAAGTGTCAACAAGACAAAGGAAGTGTTACCAAGTCAGGGGAAGTGTCAACAAGTCAGGGGAAGTGTCAACAAGTCAGGGGAAGTGTCAACAAGACAGAATAAGGCAGGACAGGTGAGTAGAAGAAAAAACAATTCTGAAAAAAGGACAAGTTTAATACATTCTCTTTTTTTCAGAGACGTAGTCCCTGGACCAGTGTAAACATCGGCACCTCACGAGGCGGTCAAACCTTACTGGCACTAATGTATTTGTAAGGTCCATACTTATATAAATTAAAACATCAGAACTTTTCCTAAGTAGCACTCTAAGTTTCGTTACCTGCTGTCTCGTGTTTACTAAACTTTTGATGCTGTGTCGATGTTATTGTTCATGTCTTGTCTAGACTCAGTGGAAAATGTTCTTGAATTGCTGTGTAGGTATTATTAATTATATTATTATTATTATTATTATTATTATTATAATTATTTATTATTATTATTATTATTATTATTATTATTATTATTATTATTATCATTATTAATAGTAGTAGTAGTAGTAGTAGTATTACACAAATAACCTGTACAGGGGAGAGAGAAGCTTATGGCGGCTTTTCGGTTTGACTTGGAGCCAGTATATTTAGGAGAGGGGAACAGGGATGTGCTTCCTCACCTTCGTGTGTTAGTGTAACTTGTAAATGGTCCAAGTAGGACCGAAACGTCCCTCATAAGCTTCTTTCTCTTATGTGTGGGTAATTTGTGTATTGTTTCCAGTCACGGTATTGTGCCTTTTTTGTTCTCTAGTAGTAGTAGTATGTGGTAGTAGTGCTAGTAGAAGTAATAGTAGTAGTAGTGGTAGTAGTATTAGTAGTAGTAATAGTATGGTTTAGCACTAGTAATAGTAATTAGTAGTAGTTGCAGTAGTACTAGTAGTAGTAGTAATAGTAGTAGTAGTGGTAGTAGTACTAGTAGTAGTAATAGTGGTAGTAGTAGAAGTAGTAGTAGTAGTAATGATAGTACTAGTAGTAGTAGTAATATTAGAATATTTAAAGTAAGCACAAAACTCGTACAGCTCAAAAGAGCGTTCAGGAATGGCAAACAATTGAGTTCTATCGAAGGATCAAATAGAGAGAGTTGTCAGGATCACGAGATCCCCAGAGGCACCCCGGCGCCTTCCTTGACATAATAATGTTGGTCTAAATTGTGCATTTATTTACTTTCAGATATTTAAGAACTAGATCCCGTTTATTTATTTTCATTTAAATTTATTCACATTTCATAGTTTATGGAAGGATGCATTATGTCCGAATTTGGAAAGGACTCTTGAATTCGGAAAAAGAGGAAATTAATTTCAAAGTTCCCAAATTATTGCAGTTTTCCTTTTTCTAAGTAATTCAGGTACACAGAAGCATAAGGTGTAAGCACAACCAGGGTGTGTAAGCCAGTTACTCCTACACTTCATAAGTGAATTGATTACACTAAGTTTAGTTGACTTGAAGCACAATAATCTAACAATCAGATCCCTTAGCAATTTCCTTAAAGGGATTCTGTTGGTATTGGCATGAAAAACTAATATCTAACTGAAGATGAATGCTGTTCCTGAGGTCGGATATTGGTTGGGATGACGTACTGCCAGAAACCATCTGTCAAGCAGGGATTTAGCAAGGCTGCACGACTTTGCGTTCTCTAATCCCTCGGAAACACAGGGCGAAAGAGCCGGAAAGGGCACGCACGGATCCTTCGATTCATTGACCAAATCTCGTATTACTAAAAGCCGTGGATCCCTGGAAGCTTCTTGTTAGGTATATCAGCACCTTGTATTGTGCTAACATATTGTACATAACTTTTATCACGTGTATAGCTCTAAACTGGCACTACAATTTTCTATATATATTGTAAGTACAAGAAAATATGGGTATGTGTTTTGTATGTATATACAGCAGGCATAATATTTACTTGCATAAACAAGTCAGAGATAATGAGAACGCTCATTTTAAATTGTTCTTTTAAAAATAAATTACTGAACTATGTATGGGATACTCACCTAACCTAGTATATCTTAGGATTATTCTTCCTTTTGATGCATTCCTTACGTCCCCTAAGCACTGATAATTTTAAAGTATGGAAGATGGAATAGGCAATACCCTTCTATACTGCTTAACGGCACTCGCGAGTTAGGGGTTAGTGGACACGTTCATGCCAATACCACAGGTTTTGCCACAATATATTCACGATGATTGCAGAACCTACCAGAGTCGGCAGTGTAGCTGATGGAGAGACAATGATAATCATGAGGCAAATTATGCAGCAGAGAAACAATCGTGTAATGAACTGTTTACATTTATTAGAGGAAGCTGGTTATCAATCTGGCAGTGATACCTCTGACTGACTTCCCGTCTAGACACTGACGTAGCTAAGGAAAGCCTTGGAAGCGGTCACTTTTCTTGGGCCCATTCGACCCCTTTTTTTCCAATTTATTTTTATTGTGTTTTGATTTCACGTTCGAAATAACACATACTTATAGTCAAATTATATTTACACTACCTTTTGATTTTTAATGCAAAATAATCATGTACAGTGAATTTAAAATGATTTTATGTTACGCAGGTGGTGACTTTGTACTCGCTTTCCACTGTATCTTGACTGGTGGTGAGTAGTCATATTTCGAAGCTTCAGTGAAGAAGATAGCTGTAGGCAGAGTTTGAACGAGCACTTCACACATTTTTCCCTATGAAACACTTAGTGGTAATCTTTCTGTGCGAGCTGGCAAAATCATATCGAAGTAGATTCTTAAGTCACCAAGGACTGAGGATATATAAATAATGTATTACGTGAGTTTTTTTTTTTAGTTTTTTAGTTTTTTACATTTTATTGAGAAAATGGTTCGTCCACCTGAGACGCTTCATTCCTGGTGATAGAAGAGGGCTTTTTTTTTTCAAAAAAAAAATCCATAAACCGCAGATATTGTCCGAGAGAGTATAGACAAAGCAGCGCTGATAAGAGATGCTTATCATCAGTGTTGTCTTGTTAAAAATGGTGTTACCAGTCACACATTACCGACTAAAACATCAGAGCTGAAGCACAGGATCAGCAGCATTCCAGCTTCAGTCAGCCAGTTACTTCACCTGACATGCACAGCCAAATATGCAAACCTGTCTCATAACGCTTGCATGCTTCTTTAGCCAGGGTTGGTTTATGGCACCGCTCGTTAAGTTTTAACGAGCGGTGCCATACTGCCAAATCATTAAACATGATACACATTTTCAGGAAAACATTGCTGAATTATTTTAAGTTACAGAGATAATATTGCTTAAAGCTGAAGCACCAAAATGAAATATATAATATATATATATATATAAATATATATATATATTATATATATATATATATATATATATATATATATATATATATATAATATATAAATATATATATATAATAATATATATATATATATATATATAAATTCTCTTAATTAAAAAGGATACTAATGCATATATTCTTTACTGTTGACATATGAAGGATTTATATAATTCAGTGGTTTACAGCATTAATAACTCACTAAAACTGTTTTAAAGTTTCTGTCTAACTTACTTGTGCACAGTAACATAACTAATTTACATAGTAATTAGTAACTCTGTTGTTATTAAATAAGATACGTTTTATGATTTTCCATTTCTTGTTGAGACATTCATAATGATATAATCTATAGATAATGATCATTTCAAAAGGCCGAACTAGAATTTGGCACCTTTTGTGGTGCCGATATGGGAAGAATCTTTACTAAGCCTATGGCCAGTGAGGGGCCTACATCACTTTTCATACCTATTGAAATCTTGTTTGATCTCATTAGTGTGTCCGTTTTATATTTTCTTTCCAAAGTATCGACTGTTATCAAATTTTTTGTAGTGTCACATGTTCTCCTTTATCCCTTGTCCTTGTCAGTTATCATTAGGAATACTTGAAATTATTCTATTTTTCATTGTGTGTACGTCTTCTCTACGTACGATATGTGGAGGATTTTTTTTTTTTTTTGCTCTCTGGCCTCATGGCTAGTCTCTTCCAAACCTCTTTTTTGTCCTTAATAATGCCCCCTCCACGTACCAAGTTAAAAGCTGGATAGAAAATTACCTCTATACCCTCTTCTCTTGTTATAGAAACTCACTTTAAATGTCCTTTCTTTTATACTAATGTTCATCGTACTGTGACTTGTGATTTTGTTCTTTTTACAATACATTAAGGTAGCCGGTACTCTTTTTAAGACTTTAATAACGCAAAGAAAGTGCTCGCTGCGGTAGCACCAATAACCTCCCTTTCTGGTTTGTTAGAGACCATAACCATCCCATTAACGGATCTCTTTACAACTTCTTCGAGTCTTTAGAGATACCGTCTTGTTTAATCAAGCCACGTTTTTATCATATATTCTCCCTGGTGACGCTACTGCAGTTTCGAACAACTCCTAAACAGTCAGACAAGGACAGTCACAGCCAAACAACAGCGCCCACATACACGACCCGCCGGACCCTAGTGATATTACTGCAGTTTGGAATAATCCTAACCAGTTATACAACGACAGTTACAGCCAGACAATACTAGCGCTCAAATACACGGCCCGGCCGACCTACCTGCTCGCCCACGCCTGCAGCAGCCTCCTCCATGCATATAATTACAGAAGAGGACGAGAATTCAGAGACCAAAAAAAGAGAGGCAATAATAGTAATTTAAATTTTGGTAATCTGTATCCCATTTATATTCCAGAGAAGTGAGTCATTAGCAGATGATATATATATATATATATATATATATATATATATATATATATATATATATTTTTTTTCTTATTATCACACTGGCGATTCCCACCAGGCAGGGTGGCCCGAAAAAGAAAAACTTTCACCATCATTCACTCCATCACTGTCTTGCCAGAAGGGTGCTTTACACTACAGTTTTTAAAACTGCAACATTAACAACCCCTCCTTCAGAGTGCAGGCACTGTACTTCCCATCTCCAGGACTCAAGTTCGGCCTGCCGTTTCCCTGAACCCCTTCATAAATGTTACTTTGCTCACACTCCAACAGCACTTCAAGTATTAAAAACCATTTGTCTCCATTCACTCCTATCAACACGCTCACGCATGGCTGCTGGAAGTCCAAGCCCCTCGCACACAAAACCTCCTTTACCCCCTCCCTCCAACCTTTCCTAGCCGACCCCTACCCCGCCTTCCTTCCACTACAGACTGATACACTCTTGAAGTTATTCTGTTTCGCTCCATTCTCTCCACATGTCCGAACCACCTCAACAACCCCTCCTCAGCCCTCTGGACAACAGTTTTTGGTAATCCCGCACCTCCTCCTAACTTCCAAACTACGAATTCTCTGCATTATATTCACACCACACATTGCCCTCAGACATGACATCTCCACTGCCTCCAGCCTTCTCCTCGCTGCAACATTCATCACCCATGCTTCACACCCAATAAGAGCGTTGGTAAAACTATACTCTCATACATTCCCCTCTTTGCCTCCAAGGACAAGTTCTTTGTCTCCACAGACTCCTAAGTGCACCACTCACTCTTTTTCTCTCATCAATTCTATGATTCACCTCATCTTTCATAGACCCATCCGCTGACACCGTCCACTCCCAATATCTGAATACATTCACCTCCTCCATACTCTCTCCCTCCAATCGATATTCAATCTTTCATCACCTAAATCTTTTTGTTACCTCATAACCTTACTCTTTCCTGTATTCACCTTTAATTTCTTCTTTTGAACACCCAACCAAATTCATCCACCAATCTCTGCAACTTCTCTTCAGAATCTCCCAAGAGCACAGTTTCATCAGCAAAGAGCAGCTGTGACAACTCCCACTTTGTGTGTGATTCTTTATCTTTAACTCCACGCCTCTTGTCAAGACCCTCGCATTTACTTCTCTTACAACCCCATCTATAAAATATTAAAACAACCACGGTGACATCACACATCCTTGTCTAAGGCCTACTTTTACTGGAAATAATTCCCTCTTTCCTACATACTCTAACTTGAGCCTCACTATCCTCGTAAAAACTCTTCACTGCTTTCAGTAACCTACCTCCCTACACCATACACTTGCAACATCTGCCACATTGCCCCCCTATCCACCCTGTCATACGCCTTTTCCAAATCCATAAATGCCACAAAGACCTCTATTAGCCTTATCTAAATACTGTTCACTTATATGTTTCACTGTAAACACCTGGTCCACACACCCCCTACCTTTCCTAAAGCCTCCTTGTTCATCTGCTATCCTATTCTCCGTCTTACTCTTAATTCTTTCAATAATAATTCTACCATACACTTTACCAGGTATACTCAGCAGACTTATCCCCCTATAATTTTTGCACTCTCTTTATCCCCTTTGCCTTTATACAAAGGAACTATGCATGCCCCTCTGCCAATCCCTAGGTACCTTACCCTCTTCCATACATTTATTAAAAAAATTGCACCAACCACTCCAAAACTATATCCCCACCTGCTTTTACCATTTCTATCTTTAATCCCATCAATCCCGGCTGCCTTACCCCCTTTCATTTTACTACTGCCTCACGAAAATTCCCCCACACTCACAACTGGCTCTTCCTCACTCCACAAGATGTTATTCCTCCTTGTCCTATACACGAAAAACCCCAGCTTCCCTATCTTCATCAACATTTAACAATTCCTCAAAATATTCCTCCATCTTCCCAATACCTCTAACTCTCCATTTAAAAACTCTCCTCTCCTATTTTTAACTGACAAAAACCATTTTTTTCTCTAGGCTTTCTTAACTTGTTAATCTCACTCCAAAACTTTTTCTTATTTTCAACAAAATTTGTTGATAACATCTCACCCACTCTCTCATTTGCTCTCTTTTTTACATTGCTTCACCACTCTCTTAACCTCTCTCTTTTCTCCATATACTCTTCCCTCCTTGCAATCACTTCTACTTGTAAAAACTTCTCATATGCTAACTTTTTCTCCCTTTTCTACTCTCTTTACATCATCATTCCACCCAATCGCTCCTCTTCCCTCCCGCACCCACTTTCCTGTAACCACAAACTTCTGCTGAACACTCTAACACTACTTTTTAAAAACCCTTTCCCATACCTCTTCGCCCCCATTGCCTATCTCTCATTAGCCCATCTACCCTCCAATAACGGGTTTATATCTTACCCGAACTGCCTCCTCTTTTTAGTTTATAAACCTTCACCTCCCCTTTTCCCTGATGCTTCCTATTCTCCTTGTACCCATCTACCTTTTACTCTCAGTGTAGCTACAACTAGAAAGTGATCTGATATATCTGTGGCCCCTCTTAAACATGTACACCCTGAAGTCTACTCAACAGTCTTTTATCTACCAATACAAAAATCCAACAAACTACTGTCATTTCGCCCTACATCATACCTTGTATACTTATTTATCCTCTTTTTCTTAAAAAATGTATTACCTATAACTAAACCCCTTTCAAATACAAAGTTCAATCAAAGGGCCCCATTATCATTTACACCTGGCACCCGAAACTTCCCTCCCCACACCCCCCTCTAAAAGTTCTCCCACTTTAGCATTCAGGTCCCCTACCAAATTACTCTCTCACTTGGTTCAAAGGCTCCTATACATTCACTTAACATCTCCCAAAATCTCTCTCTTCTCCTCTGCATTCCTCTCTTCTCCAGGGCATACACGCTTATTATGCCCCCACTTCTCCGCATCCAACCTTTACTTTAATCCACATAATTCTTGAATTTACACATTCATATTCTCCTTTCTCCTTCCATAACTGATCATTTAACATTACTGCTACCCCTTCCTTTGCCCCTAACTCTCTCAGATACTCCAGATTTAAATCCCATTTATTTCCCCCCACTGAAACCTCCTACCCCTTCCCGCTTTTTTTCGCTTAGGGCCAGGAATCCAACTTCTTTTCATTCATAACATCAGCAATCATCTGTTTCTTGTCATCCGCACTACATCCACGCACATTTAAGCATCCCAGTTTTATAAAGTTTTTCTTCTTCTCTTTTTTAGTAAGTGTCTACAGGAGAAGGGGTTACTAGCCCATTGCTCCCGGCATTTTAGTCGCCTCATACGACACGCATGCTTACGGAGGAAAGATTCTTTTCCACTTCCCCATGGACAATAGAAGAAATACAGAAGAACAAGAGCTATTTAGAAAAAGGAGAAAAACCTAGATGTATGTATATATATATGCATGGTGCGTGTCTGTCAAGTGTGACCATAGTGTAAGTAGGAGTAGCAAGATATCCCTGTATCTAGCGTGTTATGAGACAGAAAAAAGAAAATATATATATATATATATATATATATATATATATATAATATATATATATATATATATTATATATATATATTATCAAAGAAGTTTAGCATGATACTAGTCGAGCCATGACAATATGATCATGTGTTATTATTGTACGTCTTTTCGTCTTAAGCTGAATTTATTTTCTAAGTTGTGTTGACCCTCTAATCATCTATCAGTTTATTGGTTCTTTTTCTGATTTTCTCTCCATATTTATTTTGATGAATTTGACTTGTCTTAAGGTCAAGCTTTACGTGTTCTAAGCTCTGGATTTCCTTGTCCATAAGTCAGATTTACTTCTAATGGTCAGCTTTACTTGTCCTGGGATCAGGTTTACGTCTCTGGGGTCGATTTTCCTTGACCTGTTGTATGCGCCTGTGTACCCACCTACCTTAACTTCCTACTCATTTCTGCAGTACTGCAAGTTCCTTAAGATGTATTAATTGCAACACGAAAGGCATAGAGCTATTATTCAACTTCAGTTATGGTTGTTTTACATCTTGTATCACTTGTTCACGATTATTACATTCAATCTGAAATAAATATGTGAAAGCACACTTTTCTTCAGATGTATAAATACTCCTTTCCCAATGTCTGTCTCATCTGAATTTTCAGCTTCCTTCTGTGCTCCATCAACCCTGTGCCACAGATTTCAAATACTCTGTCTTCCCACGCTCCTCTCTCCTTGGGTTGTTATGTTCATTGCATTTAGTAACATAAATCTCATTTTAATTATTTCCATGACTAATCTCATTGCACATTCCTGGACGTGTGTGTGTGTGTGTGTGTGTGTGTGTGTGTGTGTGTGTGTGTGTGTGTGTGTACTCACTAGTTGAGGTGCGGGGGTGGGTGTGTGTGTGTGTGTGTGTGTGTGTGTGTGTGTGTTGTGTGTGTGTGTATGTGTGTGTGTGTGTGTGTGTGTGTGTACTCACCTAGTTGTACTCACCTAGTTGAGGTTGCGGGGGTCGAGTCCAAGCTCCTGGCCCCGCCTCTTCACTGGTCGCTACTAGGTCACTCTCTCTGAACCGTGAGCTTTATCATACCTCTGCTTAAAGCTATGTATGGATCCTGCCTCCACTACATCGCTTCCCAAACTATTCCACTAACTGACTACTCTGTGGCTGAAAAATACTTCCTAACATCCCTGTGATTCATGTGTGTGTGTGTGTGTGTGTGTGTGTGTGTGTGTGTGTGTGTGTGTGTGTGTGTGTGTGTGTGTGTGTGCGTGTGCGCAAGTGTGTGCTCACCTATTTGTTATTGCAAGGGTCGAATCACAGCTCCTGGACGCGCCTCTTCGCTGGTCGCTGCTAGGTCCACTCTCTCCTTGCTCCATTTAATTCATTGTACCTCTTCTTAAACTATGTAAGGATCCTGCCTCCACTACATCACTCTCCAGATAACTCTCCTGATAACTCTTTGGCTGAAGAAAAACTTCCTAACATCCCTGTGGCTCAACTGAGTTTGCAACTTCCAGTTGTAGCTCCTTGTTGCTGTGTCCCATCTCTTGAACATTCTGCCTGTAACCGCCTTATCAATCTCCCTCAGTATTTTGTACGTCGTTATCATGTCTCCCCTATCTCTCCTGTCCTTCACTGTCGGCAGGTCGATTTTTCTTGAATCTCTCCTCGTATGACATACCTCCTAGCTCCTGAACTAGTCTTTTGCACTTTCTCTAATTTCTTGACAAGCTTGATCAGGTGTTGTTTCTATACTGGTGCCGCGTACTCCAGTATGGGCCTAACATACAGTCTTGAACGATTCCTTGCTAAGGTGTCGAAACGCTATTCTTTGGTTTCCCAGCGCCTATATGCTACAGCAGTTATTTCGCTGATATACGTCTCAGGAGATGTGCTCGGTATTATACTCACTCCGAGATCTTTTTTCTTGAGTGAGGTTTGAAGTCTTTGGCCCCAAAGCCTGAACTCTGTCTGCTGTCTTCTTTGACTTTCCTCAATCTTCATGACTTTGCACTTGGTGGGGTTAAACTCCAGGAGCCAGTTGTTAGACAAAGCCTGCAGCCTGTCCAACAACTTTGTAGTTTTACCTGATCCTCATCCACTTTAATTATCTGCATTAATTTCACATCGTCTGCAAACAGGGACACCTCTGCCTTTGTCCCTTCCGTCAAGTCATTCACATATAGCAGTAGCAGCACCGGCCCTAGTTGTTGAACTTTGCTCGTCACTGGCGCCCAATCTGACTCCTCGTCACGCACCATCACTCTTTGTTTCCTTCCTGTCAGGCTCTCTCCGATCCATTGCAGTACCTTTCCTGTTATTCCTCCTCTAGCTCTTGCGGAACTGAGTCGAAAACCTTATCCAAGAAAATGCAGTCTACCTGCCCCCTCTCTCTCCTGCCTTACTTTTGTCATCTTGTCGTAGGTCCGTGACACAGGATATCCCTATTTGAAACCGTGCTGGTTTTCGTGCATAAGCTCATTTCTTTCTAGGCGTTCCACCAGTCTTTTCCTGATAAGCATCTCCATGACTATGTATACTATACACGTCAGTGACACTGGTTTGTGCTACCTGCCTGTCCTATTTCTTAAAAACTGGGACTACATTTGCTGTCTTCCATACATGTTTCGATAGATGTGTTGAAGATTGTTGTTAGTGGTGCACAGAGCGCCTCTGCTCCCTCTCTCAGGACCATGGAGAGATGTTGCCCGGTCCCATCGCCTGTGATGTATCTAGTTCACTTAGCAGCCTCTTCACCTCCTCCTCGGTTGTGTGTATTGAGTCCAGCACTCGGTGGTGTACCCCTCCATTCAGTTCTTCAGTACTCCAGTCGGCCTTCACTGAAAAATACTTCCTTAAATCTCGTGTTTAGCTATTCACATACTTCTTTGTCGTTTCTTGTGATCTCCCCTCCTTCCTTCTCAGCCCAATACTGGTTCCTTGGTGTGTGTGTGTGTGTGTGTGTTGTGTGTGTGTGTGTGTGTGTGGTTGTGTGTGTGTGTTGTGTGTGTGTGTGTGTGGTGTGTGTATGTGTGTGTGTGTGTGTGTGTCAGTACTTACCAGGTTTTTGGTGGCCAAGGATTCAGTCTCAACTAAAGCTCAGCTTTTATTTGTTCTCTCCAGATTCAGTCATTAGAAGCCTCAGTGCTATTTCGTAAGTATTTGTCAAGTGTTCTGTACCTTTTTCTCCACCACCTAATTTTCCAGGTCTTGACACACTTTTCGTTACGTCAAAAAAAATAGGATATTGTGGCCTCTCAGAGACGCAGTTAAATATTTAAATTTCATATATGCCACTTTATTCCCAAGTACCATCTTCCAGCTATTTATCACGTCTTCTCTCTCAGGTTTGTTGGAGTATTTTGTACGTCGTGACCACGTCTTCTCGGCTCCTATTCTCTAATACCATCTGGTAAGACTACGGTACTAATCCTTGTTGAGGATCTCTGAATGATCATGTATGGACTCAATGATGGCACTGCGTACTTGAGGGGTATGTCATGTATGCGAATATGAGGAAATGAATATCTCTTTGTAGATGTACCTGAAAGTTAATCTTTCGTTAGCAATATATTCAGTGCTATGCACACCCCTAGGTCCCTTCCCCGGTTCTGTACTCTGCCTTTCTCTATTTTCCCTCTCCAGTACTAAATGTTACATCGCTGGGGGTGAATTCCAGTATCCACTTGTTGAACCAATGCTGGAGTTTTTACGCTTGACCTCCGGTTTTTATAAGCGTCATTAGTTTCGCTAGCAGGTAAGCAATGAAATTTATAGTTTTTGATGTGACTGTTACAAATGTTAGATACAGTATTTGTCTTACTAAACCCAACCCCTTTTGGTGTTGTGTGTGTGTGTGTGTGTGTGTGTGTGTGTGTGTGTGTGTGTTGTGGTGTGGTGTGTGGTGTGGTGGGGTGTGTACTCACCAAAATTTTACTCACCTAATTGTGGTTGCAGGGTCGAGACTCAGCTCCTGGCCCCCGCCTCTTCACTGATCGCACTGGGTCCTCTCTCTCTTTCTTCCTGAGCTTTGTATACCTCTTCTTAAAACTAGTATGGTTCCTGCCTCCATATTCATTGCTAGGCTATCCACTTGCTGACAATCTATGACTGAAGAAAAACTTTCCCAACGTCCCTTGACTCGTCTGAGTCTTCAGCTTCCCCCTTGTGACCCCCTTTCCCTGTGTCCCCCCTCTGGGAAAATCCTATCTCTTCCCCCCTTGTCTATTCCCCCCAGTACTTGTATGCGTTATCATTTCCCCCCCGACCCTTCTGTCCCCCAGTGTCGTCAGTCCCATTTCCCTTTAAACCCTTTCTCGTCGACATTTCCCCTTTAGCTTGGGACTAGCCTTGTTTTCAAACCTTTGTACTTTTTCTAACTTTTTGACGTGCTTGACCAGGGGGGGTTCCAGACTGGGGCTGAAAACTCCGTATGGGTCTAACTACACATGTACATGTCTTTAACGATTCCTTATTAAGGTATCGGAGCTATTCTCAGGTTTGCCAGGGGGCCCCCTATGCGCAGCGGTTTTTTGGTTGATGTGTGCCCCTTTTGTTCGTGTTTTGGGCACCCCCAAGGGCTTTCTCCCCGAGGAGGTCTGTAGTCTTTGTCCACCTAGCCTATATTCTGTCTGCGGTCTTCTTTGCCCCTCCCCAATCTTCATGCTTTGCATTGGCTGGATTGAATTCGAGGAGCCAGTTTTGGACCACATGTCAGCCTCTCCAGGTTCTTTGCAGTCTGCCTCATCCTCGTCCGATTTAATTTTTCTCATCAATTTCACGTCATCTGCGAACAGGGACCCCTTCAAGCCCTATTCCTTCCTTTCATGTCGTTCACATATATCAAAATAGCACGGGTCCTAGAACGGACCCTGTGGGACCCCGCTCGTACAGGCGCCCACTGGATACCTCTTCACGTACCATGACTCGTTCTGCCTCCTGTCAGGTATTCCCTCCATTGCAGTGCCCTTCCTTTACGTGTGCTGATCTCCAGCTCTGCACTAACTCTTGTGGGGAACTGTGTCAAAGGCCTTCCGCAGCTAGGAAAACGCAATCTACCCAACCCTCTCTCTCTGTCTTACTTCTTTTACCTTGTAAAACTCCGGGAGGTTTGTAAACACAGATTCCCTTTCCATGAACCCATGCTGGTTTTCTTTTATAATCTTTCTTTCCATGTTCACCCTTCCCTGATAATCTTCTCCATGACTTTGCAACAATACATGTCAGTGACACGGTCTGTAGTTAGTGCCTCGTTTCTGTTTCCTTTCTTAAATATGGGGACTACATTAGCTGTCTTCCATTTCTCAGGTAGTTGCCCATTTCAAGGGATGTGTTGAAGATTGTGGTTAGGGCACACACAGCACTCTGCTCCTTCTCTAAGGACCCATGGGGAGTGTTGTCCGGTCCCCTCGCCTTTGAGGTGTCAAAGGGCACTTAAGAGCTTCTTCACCTCCTCCTCAGTTGTTGATGTCATCCAACACTTGTTGGTATATCCCCTCTGATGTTCCCTTCTGTGCTGTCTTCCCACAGCCCTTCCTGTCTCTACTGTAAAAACTTCCTTAAATCCCCTGTTCAGCTCCTCAAACCTCCGATCTTTTCTTGGGGATTTCTCCACCTCGTCCAAATCTACACCTGGTTTTGACTTTGTCTTCCTCCTATGTGGTTTATACAACTTTTTTCGGGTCAGTTTTGTTTCCGATGCTATGTCTTTTTTCAACTGCGCGGGGCCCCCCCTTTACCTGTGGTACTCGTTCCCCTGCTCTGCGACGATCCCCCTATTTTCGTGGTTCTCCCCCTTCGTACTTTTTCCCCATCCTATTCATTTTGTTTTGCCTCCTTACCCGTGGGGTAAACCAGGGCTTGTTCTGGTCTTCCCTTGTTACGTTGCCCCTGGGAATAAACCCTTTTCCACTGCCCCTTCTTTTTGTTGCTACAATTCCATCTTTCATTTACGGGTTTCCCCTGCCAGTTCTCGCCCCCGGGACCTCCCCAGAATTTCTCAACCCTATGTACCCCCTCTTTATACGGGCTTTTCCCTTTACCCCGTTTTTCCCTCCCCATTTGCAGCTTCTACTAAGTCAAAGCACAAAACCACGGGTCGCTAGCTCCTAGGGGACTCCATACTGTGTCCTCAATGTCTGAGCGCCCAGGGTAAACCCAAAAGTCCAATCTTGCGGGTTCACCCCCCCTCCACTCTGGTAGTGTCCTTAACTTTTTTTGGTGCTGAGGTTTTCCCACCACGTCAACACCCTGGCTCTCCATGTTTGGGGCCCCCCCAGGGGCCCGGGTTTTCCCGTCAATCCCCGTGGTTGAAACCCCCATCCAGCAATTTTGCTCTGCGGGATAGCCTTCTTGCCACCTCAAAAGTGTGTCCACCATTGCCTGTTGCTCCTTCATTTTCCCCCTTGGGCCTCCGCATTTCTGGGGTGGATTATACACACGAAATGACCACTTTGGTTCCCCAACTGAAGTGTACCTGCTATTAGTTTTCTTCTCCTGTCTCATCTATTCCTTCCATTTTCTCGAATTTCCTCTTTTTTTTTACGAGCAGAGAAACCCCCCACCTCCCCCCTCCCCTTTTTTCTTTCCTCATGATCGGGTATCCGGGTGGAAGATTGCACTGTTTTGTCCCATGATTTTTTTTTCTGTAACTGCTATGATGTCTGGGGACTTCTCATTGATTCTTTCTTCCCCATTCCTCATTAAAAATTCGTAATCCATCTGCATTTGGTACCAAACCCTTAAACTTCTGTTCAATACTGTAACTGTGGTCGGGGGTGGAAAAAAGGGGATGGGTGTGTGAGGGTTTTGGTTTGGAATTTCAGTTCCCTTTGGGGGGGGCTGGCGGGACCCTTTCTGCGGGTGTTTTCTGGGGGGGCCTGTCCTTCCTTTTGTCCTGGGTTATTCTGCTCTCCTTTTTCTTTTTTCCTCCCTTTTTCCCCTTTTCGTTTTGAACTCTCTTTTTCTTGTCTTCCTTCGTCCTGTGTTCTGTCTCGGTCGAGGTACACACCCCGGGAACTCCTCTTTCCTCCAGCCGTGTTTTTCTCCTGCGGATCAGGTTGGTTGTTTCTCCCTTGAAAATTACTTTGAAGGGCGACCCTTTTTCTTTTGAACCACCCAATTCTCCAAAAATTTTTTGTGTGGGGTGGGGGTGTGTGCAGACGCCTAGTTGTGAATGTCTGGCTGGGTTTACGATCACATTTTTTCAGCTACAACACACTCACTGACGCAAAGACACACATAATACATTAAAAATAAATAACTAAAGTTAATAAAAGGGGAAACCCCTTTTAAACGGGGCCCCCCCCCCCCCCCCCCCCCCCCCCCCCCCCCCGGGAACTGCGATAACTTACCCTTTTGGGATAATTTACCCCAAGGGGGGTAAAAATGAAGATCTGGGGGGTAACAAAGGGCTCGAAAAATGATAAATAAAATTTATAAAAATTTAATTTTAAATTTATTAAAATCTATGATTTCATTTAAAATACTGAAGTCTCATATAATAATAAAAAATATTTGTAGCTTTCTATTAATTTTTTTAAAAGCTAAGGGGTAATTTCGCCGTACCGAAATTTTTCTTGGTAACACCCAAAAAAAGTTCGCCCCCCCCATTGGGGGGGTAAAAAACCCAAAACCCGGGGGGGGGGGGGGGGGGGGGGGGGGGGGGGGGGGGGGGGGGGGGGGGGGGGGGGGGGGGTTTGAACCTGAAATTTGTTCCCCCAAATTTGGGCAGTAAGCCAGGCCGTGCCCTCCAGTTGTTCCTCAAAAAGAGGCTCATACGCATTTAATGCCCGTGGAAGGTACCGGGCATTTTGGGTAACACTAGGGGGAATTTTTTTTTTTCTATTTGGCAAATTTGTTTCTCTCCTGTCTCTTTTCTCGTCTCTCTCTCTCTCTCTCTCTCTCCTCTCTCCCTCTCTCTCTCTCTCTCTCCCCTCCTCTCTCTCTCTCTCTCTCTCTCCCTCTCTCTCTCTCTCTCTCCCCCTCTCTCTCTCTTTTAAAAGATGAACAACCCCAAGAAAAAAAGGAAATACAACTTTAATAAAAACAAAATCAGAAATCGAGAACTACGCCGTCGCCTGCGGAGAGCAACGTGTATTACCCACAGCCCCTGTATACCCCCGTCATTTTGTATAAATATTTAAAATTTTTTCTTTTTTTGTCTTGCATCCCTTTTCCCCCCCCCCCCCTCCGGAAAAGACTGGGTAATATTAAGGGGGGAAAAAAAAGGGCAAAATTGAATCACAGTTAGGTGGTGTCCGTCTTCTAACATAACCCGTTAGGCCTTGTCGAATTAGAGCATCGTGGGGGGTTTTTCTTATTCCCCTCCTCCCGCCTCACGGGGTAACATTTCTATGTAAAATACTCCTTTTTCCCCTCTTTCTCTCTCGCTCTCTCTTTCTTTCTCTCTTTCTCTCTCTTTTCTCTCTCTTTTTTTACACAGGGTTTTACAATTAGGTTAAGGGTCCCCATCTTTATTGACAACATTTTTTTACATGTTAAGGATTCCTAAATTTATTTTTCAACTAAGAGCTGTTACCACATCAGCTCATTTTAAAGCATTTTTATTGATATGAAACAAACAAATAGGGAACAGGGTGAATTGGAGTCACGGGGGCCACATTTCGTCTTTTCAACTGACTTTATTTCGTTGACATCATAATGCTGACGAATGGTTCCATACTCGGGGGCATCCTGGGAAAAATGATCCAGATGGGTGATTTCTGGGAAGGGGGACGCCAGAGTGAAGCGCTTCTGCCCTCCCCTTTTGGCATAAAAACTTTTTCACTCTGTCCTCGAAGGGATCCAAGTAGGACTTTGACAGTATTTGGCCCCGACTAACAGTAAGGCCACCCACATCCCTCCAGGTTGAAAGCTCTGCGGAAATGACAGATCTATCCAGGATTGGGCCAGGGAAAGATGAGACCTTGCTCTGTTCTCTAATCTGTCAAACATCGCAGATAGAAGGGGGGGAGGTGAACCAAGAAAATGGGGCATCTCAAGGTGAGCGTACTTGTGCCCCGTACAGAAACTTTCAACCCCTGCTTTCAAACAGACGAGAACGGTGAAGGCTGAAGCTTTCCCGGGTGCCTGTTTGCAAGATTTTCAACTGGTTTTTTTATGGTCAGTTTTGGGGCAAATTTCACCCCAAGGGAAACAACTTCTTCCCCCGGGGCCCAAAACCCTCCCTTCATCCTACACTGCACTAGCATTACCCCTCATGGTCCTAGGATTTTCACATTTGGTTTTTTCAGGGACAAATGTTAATTTCCCTCTAAACCCCAAGCTGATAAAGCTCTTAGCGGGGATGAATTTCTTTGAGCACTGGGATTTTTTTCTCTTTGGAAAGGAATGTCGGTGTACAGTCGTCTGCTATCATGGGAATCTGGGGGAAAAGGAAAAATCATTGAAAGTAGACATTCCCTAACAATGGTCCCAGAACCTTCCTGTGGAACACTTTCCCCCCTAAAGTCTTGCTGATTCTTTTAAATTGAAACTACCCTTAGAGACTAAGAAGGGAACACGAGGGGAAAATAGTGTAAGCCTGCAATTCCCAGAGCTTGCAGTTTTGCTAAGAGGGTTGGTGCCCCCCCCGTCCAAAAACACCGCAATGTCCAGTGCACCCCACAGCGACTTTGGGAACACCATGGCTGTGCCACTTATGGAGAGGTTTAACAACCGATCAGTTGCAGAGCAACCTTTCCTAAAACCCTATTTACGGGCACAAAGTAGGAGTGGTAGTCAAAAGTCTCTTCTTTTCTTTAGATTATTGTCCAAGGAGCTTGCCAGTGATTGACAGGATGACACTGGTCTGTAGTTGCTGATTTCTGCTCTGCCCTTCTTCTTAGAAAAGGGGACATTTGTCTCTTTCCACAGAGAGGGCCATTGAACGTACTAGGCAGGGTGAAAGATCGAGTTTGAGGGCTGCTAGCGGGCTGCACCTCCTCACATTTGGCTCAACTTTCTGGGGCCCCAGCCTTTCTTGGGCAAGCGATTTTGAAGGGAAAAAAACATCTCTTACTGCCCTTTTGTCACCACTGACAGTTTTTTTACACATTTTGCAGCACCAAGGAGGGCTCTTGCTGGACTAGGAATTTGCATTTTGGTAGCAAAGTGTTCGGGAAAAAGCTCCGTTTCTCTGACGCTAGAAGGGGGCCCATCCTTTAAATTTTGAGCGGAAAAGTTTTATCAGGCGATAACCTTGTTTCCTTGACCAAGCACCCCAGGGTTTTTGGGGCCTACCCACCGATCAGCTTTTTTTTGTTCCATCTCCATTATCGATGCTCAATTTTGAAGTCGCCCCCTAGCCTATGGTTGCCTGTACAAGTTCCTGTTATAGGGGGTTTGGATTCCTTTAAAATTCGCCATGCTTTGTTTTAGCAGTAGCAGCCCCTTTTTTAAAAACAAAACCAAACCAAGGCTGATCGTTGCTTCTCACATATTGCCGGTGAGGAATGGTTCTTGTGAAGATTAAGATGTGCCCAAAAAAATTTCACTTGGTTTTCAACATCCCCTTGGAGAAAGCATTTCCCAAATTTGGGGGTGGCGAGCTCAGAGCGAAGGGCTGGCCAAAGCCCTTCCCCTAGCCAGGTTGTGCGGTGGACTCCTCACCTCGTTCGTTGGGATCTTAAATGTCCGTAAAAAAGCCTTGGTCAGATATCCAACGTAGCCGAGGGGTTGACAAGTGACAACCTTCTGCCCAAACACCACTACTGACAGGGGGGAGCCAGAGATGTGATAGGGAAATCCAAAGTTCTCATGTCAAAAACTGCAAGAAGGGCATCAAAGTCCCTCTGTATAAAGGGGTTTGGGTTTAGGTCACCCAAAAATTACATGTAACAGTTGTGTTGTAGCAGAAGGGAGTCCATATTTTCCATTAGGAAGTTGATGGGGTCTGCTGTTGCCACTGAGCTATCATGCACATGCTAGTACAGGGTAAGTGTTTTGATACTTAAAGAACATTTTTTAAAAATGAGGCGATGGAAACAAAAATGTGCTGGGCATGAACACTTTTAGAAAGCCACCAACACCTCCTCTTTCCCCTTGCCTGTCCTTTTTCCACCATGAGGTGTAGCCAGCAATTATTGAAAAAATTTTTGGGTCCTGTCGCCCAAAAAAAGTTTAACAACAGCTACAGTGGGACGTTCGAGTTTTTCACAAAACGTGTGTGAGCTCCAGTATTAGAAATTAAACCTCTAATGTGGCCGCAGGATGCTGAAAAACTGGCTCCTCATAGAAGTGGTCAGCTTGAGGGGGGGGGTGTGTAGGGAAATTTTAAGGTGCCTGTCCTCGAAAGAGGTACGGCACTGGGGCAGTGCAGGGTGTGGGGTCGTGATTTTGTATAAGGCACAATACCACCTGTTGGACTGAGATAGGAGTGCTAGTGGGTGACGGTGATGTGTTCCCCAAATTCAAGATCCTGTGGTTTTTCTGAAAAAGGGTTTCCTAAACAGGTGGTATTTTGTAAATTTCCTTTTTCTTCCGACACTGGGCCCTCCGAGCCCCTTTTTTTGGCAGTAATTGACCGGTATCCCGCAGGCAGTTGTTGATGTTCCCCCTTTTCCGGTGACAGGAGAGCACTGCCAGGTCCTGGGAGGGGGATTTTTTTGTTGCACCTCCTTTGTTTAGCTGATTTGTCCTCAGGTTCCCCCGCGGGGACGTGTTGGGGGAAGGGGACGGCTGTAATGTCTTCCTCCCCCACGTCCCTTCCACCCCTCTGCCACTCCTCTGAATCCCGTCACATCCTCACCCCCCCCCTTGCAATTCAAAATTGCCCCCTGCAGTAGGTTTCAATGCATGATAGTCCCTGATTATCTCTCTCTTCTCTCTTTCTCTCTCTCTTTCTCTCTCTCTCTTCTCTCTCTCTCTCTCCTTCTCTCTCTCTCCTCCTCTCTCCTCTCTCTCTCCTCCCTCTTTTCTCTCTCTCCTCTCTCTCCCCTCTCTCCCCCTTTTTCCTCTCCCCTCTCTCTTCTTTTTTTTTTTTTTTTTTTTTTTTTTTTTTTTTTTTTTTTTAGTTTACCTTTTTTTTCGTTTTTTTTTTACCATACTCTTTGTCACTTGTTACCATCTTGGGCTTCATCGTGGCGGTCCTCAAAATAATAAAATAATAAAATAATAATAATAAAATAAAATAATAATAATAATAATAATAAAATAATAAAAAAATAATAATAATTATAATAATAATAAAAATTATTATTATTATTATTATTTTATTTTTATTATTTTTTATTATTTTTATTATTTTTATTATTATATTATTATTTTATTTCTACAAGAACAGATCAACTTATACAGCCATAGCGCCCTCAGGGACATACTGTATAGAAGCCCCTTTTTTGCAGAGCTTTTCGGGCA
Organism: Cherax quadricarinatus; assembly: GCF_026875155.1. Lineage (NCBI taxonomy): Eukaryota > Metazoa > Arthropoda > Malacostraca > Decapoda > Parastacidae > Cherax > Cherax quadricarinatus. Next base: position 106,651,745 of record NC_069401.1, on the reverse strand, counting down.
AATTTTTTTCCCCAGGATCCCAACCACACCAGTCGACAAAAACCCAGGTACCTATTACGCTATAGGCAAACGGGGACAGCGGGTGTCTTAATGAAACACCCCCTAATTTTACCGGTACCGGGGACCCCAACAGGGAAACCTGAATGTGTGAGCTGTACGCCCCAATCGAGCTACGGGAAGCCTCTTGACCATTCGACAATGGCTAATGCCAACAGCAATAAAAAAGAAATCAATATCATATTCTTAATAATTATAGCTCTAATAGAGCAAAACTCTGTTTTAAAATAACATTTGGCCTTAAACCTAGTCTCGCCCTTAGTCCCTCTGTACACACGAGTTTCTTTCTTTACAGATGTGGGTGTAAATCTCAGCATGTTTTAAAAAGGGGGCGTTCCTGCCTTACGAATTTTTTAAAATTTTTTTTCACTAAGGTTTGAGGAGGGACATGTAATAAAATGATATGTGTATATGGACTTCAGTAGGCTTTTTAAAAGGGTCCCCATCAGAGACTATGAGGAAAATTAAAGCACAGGGAAATAGGAGGAAATTTTTTTCCCTGGATAGAGGCTGGTTGACAAATGGGCAGCAAAATTTTGCTAAATGGGGAGAAATCAGAGGGGGGAAAGCGTCACGAGCGGTTTTCCACGGGGGTCAGTGTTGGGCCCCCCTGCTTTCAAAATCTCATAACGACATAGTAGGGCATAAAGACGACATCGCAATTTGCCGATGACCCCCAAAATGGGCCGTCAATTCATTCGACGGGGACATTCGAGCACCCCCAGAAGTTTGAATAGACTGATGCAGTGGTCGGAAATGGCAGATGCAGTTTAATAAACAAATGAAAAGTTTAAATGGGGGACGGGACAATAACCTGCCACATATAAACTAAATAAGGGAAATTTAAATTTTAGGGATTGGAAAAAGATTTAGGATTCTGGTTACAGTAATCTAAAACCCCAAAAAACTGCATAAGTGTTCGCAAAAAGCTAATAAATCCTTGGTTTCATAAAAAGAACTAAATAATGGGTCCTCAGGTTGTTCTTCAACTCTATACACCCTTTGGGTTAGCCCTCATTAGATTATGCTGCACATTTTTGGTCCCCGTATTACAGAATGGAAAAAAAATTCTCGGGAAAATGTACAAAGGGGGATGAAAAGTTGATCCCATGTATCAGAAACCTTCCCTATGAGATAGACAAAGGGGCCCCCTAAAAAAGCATCTCTAAAAAACGTAAAATTTAGGGGGTTGATTGAGGTGTATAAATGGAAGACAGGAATAAAAAAGGGGATGTAAATACGTGCTGAAAATATTAGCCTAGACGGACCCAGCAAGGTTTTAAGTTGGAAAAATTCAGATTCGGGAAGGATATGGGAAAGTACGGTTTGGTAATAGAGTTGTGGAAAATGGAACAAACTCCCAAGAAACCGTTAAGAGGCCAAAACGTTGTGTCTTTAAAATAGGTTAAAAATAATGATAAATGTGTGGGTTGAGTTAGACCTGATAGCTTGTGCTACCAGGTCGGTTCCGTGTTCCTCCCTTAAGTCAATTGCCCTGACTGACTAGTTGGGGTGTTTGGGCTTAAAGCCGGTAGGAGCTTGGACCTGCCTCGCATCCCATGGGCCCTTTCTGCAGTGTTCCTCGTTCTTATGTTTTATGTTCTTAAATAAATAAATAAATAAATAAAAAAATTTGGAGTTTAAAAGGGTTCTTATTCTTAGGGGAACAAAAGTGAGTTCAAAAATCTCAGAAACGTTCGGGGGTGAGGAAAATGTATCGTTAAACTTTGATTAAACCTTTAGAATCCGGGTTAATAAATCCGCAATATCTTTTGACCTTCGGGGGACAAAGAAAATTAAAAAGATTCTCAATAAAAGGTTAACAAGAATGGTTAAGGGGCACAAAAAAATTTGAAACACAATAAGGAATTTTTTTTTTCGCTACAAAAAAAAGGCAAATATCATCTCATTTTTATATAATAAAAAAATATAATAATAAAATAAAAAATAATAATAATAATAAAAATAATAATGAAATAATAAAAATAATAATAAAAAATGATAATAATAATAATAATAATAATAAAAAAAAAATAAAAATAATAATAATAATGACAATAATAATAAAAAGAATAATAATAATAATAAAAATAATAAAAATAATAATATAATAAAATAATAAATAATAATAATAATAATAATAATAATGATAATAAAATAATAATAATAATAATAATAATAAAATAATAATAAAATAATAAAAATAATAATAACAATAATAAAAAAAAAATAAAATAATAAAAAAATAATAATAAAAATAAAAATAAAATAATAATAATAAAAATATTTATTTTTTTAAAGTAAATGTACAAGGTTAAGGTCTACTGCATCAGTGTACGCTAGCAATTGAAAGCCCTTATTTTGCAAAGTTTTTTCGGGAAAATTTGTCCCAGGGGCGACCCAACCAGTCGACTAACCCCGGGTACCCATTTTATACTGAGGGTAAACAGGGACAGCAGGTGTTTTTGAAACACGCCCTAATGTTTTCCAGCCATCCCGGGAAGGTTCGAACTCCAGACTCATGTGTGACGATGCCTAGCGCCCATTCCAAGTGGGATCGTTTGGTGGAATCCACGAGGGGTTCTAGCCCCCAAATGATTTGTTTGTAAAAACTGATTTAGAAAAGATTTTTTGGGGTTTTTGAAACCCCAAGGGGGTTAGCCCCCAAGAAAACCCCAAAAAAAGCCAGGGGGGTCATCGGGGGACTGTCGTTTTTTTTCCATTGGGGTCCCCCGTCTTGTCCCCCAGGGGCGACCCCACCAGTTGACTAACACCCAGGGCCTACTTCTGCTGGTTACAAGTACAGCAAATTAAGGAAACAGCCCAGCGTTTTTACCTATGCCCGGGGGTTGAAACCCGGCCCCATGTGAGAGAAGATGCGTTACCACCAACCCCGGGACCTGATGTAATTTTTATGGGAATTCTTAGTTTGACACTAAATTTCAAAATTCTGCAACACTTTTCCAAGGGCCTGTGATAACAGTTAAATTTATACCGCTTAAAAGATCACAGTTTAAACAGAAATAAGGGAAATCTAATACCACAATTTAATTTTGTAATTCAGTTTCATTTCCGAGCATCAAACAATTTTCACCTTTTTCAATAAATTACGAGGATTAAGAACGATTAAAGAGAATAGTAATAAATGGGATAGTAATAAATGGGTTTGTAGATAAATGGGGTATAGATAAATGGGGGTAGTAGAAAATGGGAAGAGATAAAAAGGGGGTATAATAAAGGATAGTAATAAATGGTATAGTAGATAAATGGATAGTAATAAATGGGATAGTAATAAAGGGATAGTAGATAAATGGATAGTAGATAAAAGGGGAAAAGTAATAAATGGGGATAGCCCGATAAATGGGGTGCAAAAATGGGGAAATAATAAAAGGGATAGTAGTAAATGGATAGTAATAAATGGGGATATAATAAATGGGGTAGTAATAAATGGGATAAAAGATAAAAAAGGTTACAAACCCCTACAGTAAGCCCAAACAAAATATTGCTTACGACTCGAGCACGAGGAATCTGATGACCTGACGCTAGGTTCCTGTAGTTTACCCTTAACAGGGGTATGGGTTTTTCCTCGACTATATGGAAATGAGAATGGTAGAGAGAAAGGGGGGGTGAGTATGGTGTCTTTGAGACGAGTGCCTTAAAGTGCAGTTTTTTTGTTACGTTAGAACTATACTTTATTCTTTTGGGTTCGGGTTTAGAAGTTTAAATTATCCACTGCCCATTTTTTTTCCGTTATTCCCTTTGTACAATTTTTGTGGGAAATTTTCTCATGTAGCGTATTCGAGGTTTTCCCAAGTCAGAATACGTTTTTCGAGTGTAGGACGACTGTTTTTAAGTGACAGGGAAAACCTGTGCAGGGCGGAGCGATTTTTGCGAGTGACAGGAGCGACTTGTTGCGGGACAGGAGCGACCTCTTGCAAATGAAGGGGCGACCTGATCGAGTGACAGAAGCGACCTTTGTGAGTGACAGGAGCGATCTGTTGCGAGTGCAGAGAGACATTTTGTTTAAGCCCCTTTTTTCTTGTTTGTAAAGCTGTGAGAATTCATAAAATGGTAATCTTGTTTCTTAAAGTCCATCGAAATCTTTATTACATGGGACGCCAAATGTCCCGGCCCAAAAGATTTTTTTAGTTGAAATTGCTGTGCTGATATCTTTTTGGGGTGGATATAGCGGTGATCTTTTTTTAAAGATTATGCAATGAATGGAATTCCACTTCTAGGCCTAGGAAAAAGGGGGCATAAATTGATCACTCGTCACGTCAATCGGTTAGAGTCATCAAAATTTTTAGGATGCGCAGCATAGGACTCTTTGAAAGTGGCCATAAACAGTCGTATTGTGATTTAGTGTTTTATTCAGTTTCTTACGGCTTTTTGTCCCTCCGACCTCCTCGATTTGTATAGGGATTCATTTTAGGTTTCTAGAAACTATGAACCGCCCCAACTATCCTCCTCGCTCTGAAACCTCGAATGCCCCAGCACCTATTTTAAACCCCTAATCCGGATGGGCAAATCATCGTCAGAGAGCCTGACTAAGGGGCTTCCAGTGGACTGAGAGACTTGTAGGAAGGGGGGTTTTTAAAATGGCTTCATTGAATGCAAGATGAATCCCCATAGATGAATGAGTGTTCCTTCCCGGAACCCCCCCTTTGTATTTTGTGCGCAAAAAACTGGATCACAAAAAAAAAAAAGTTTTTTCCTTGCATGGGCCAAGATAAACAACTTCAGTAGGAAATTAAAACTTTTACAAAAAAATATCTAATTCAGGGGAATACTTTTTGCGATGTGGGGGAAGGGGTGGCGAAGGGCTGACGAAGGGCTGGCGAAAGATGGTGAAAGGGCTCTTGATTCAGTGTAACTGATCCGCCCTTTTCTTTCCCCAAATCAAACCCTTTTTACCCACACGTATCCCACGTTTTTGGCCACACTGGGTTCACTCCCGGCCACATCATGCTGATGGCCCCTCGTCTAGACGACAGGAAAAACCCCACGTCCCCCTTTTTGATCGATTGACAAAATTTATCAGATATAGTATACGTTAACCCGTTCATCTATATGTCCCTTTATCAGAGAGAAAGTCACCGTCAGAGAGTATGTCAAAAATTTACATCAGAGAAATCGCCAACCGTTCTCTGAACACTCAACCTGTTCACGAAGTAACAAACATATTCATAGACATTTACACCAACCTGTTCTTAGGCAGTGCACCAACCTGTTCATCAGAGAGAACACCAATCTGTTTACAGAGAGAACACCAACCGTTATCAGAGGGGAAAATCAACCTGTTCATCAGAGAGAACACCCAAACCCGTCCTCAAGTGAACACCAACCGTTCATCAGAGTGAACCCAACCTGTTCACAGAGAAACACCCCCCTCATTTCAGAAAATTTATCAAACCCTGACTTATACTTTCTCCACCCTCTCTGACTTTCCCCCAAAACTGCATCGCTCCGTGAACAGTGGTGTAAGCCCACAAGTGGAAAATTTGAAATACTCCCTTTAAACGAAGAAAATTCCCATATTATAAACATTTCAAGCTAGTGGGGGTGAAATATACTTCATAAAGTCCCCGCCAAAATAAAAAATTGGGGGTGTTTCTTTCAACCGGGCTATGTTCCCCATCATAAAATGGGTACCGGGTGTTTTGTCGACGGTTGGGTCGCATCCTGGGACACTGCCAAAAAGGCCTGGTCCAGACCGGGCCGCGGGGGGGTTGACCCCCGGAACTCTCTCCAGATAAACTCCAGATAAAAGATGGGGTGAAAGGGGGAAAAACAGAATTCCCCGATTAAAAATCTTTTAGTTCTGAAGTCTTGTTTTTTTCCTCCCGAAAAGGATGCTTTCAGACGCTGAAGGATGTGAAGGTGATGCTAAGACGAGGAGCTTTTCAGACGCGAAGTGATGCTGAAGGGATGGAAGGTGATCTCCTTTGTCTTCAGCATCACCCCTCCTATCCCTCTTTCATATTTTTTCTTACCCAATTTTCCTATACTACCCGCTTCCTTCCCCCATATACCTGCTTCCCAGCCTCTGCGTGAACGTAGGGTCACAGTTCTGCAGGGGAGGTCACTGCACGAAATCGTAATGACACGATTTCAAAAAACCCCTATACTCACGGGGATTTTGAACCGCGATCAGAGAGTCATAAAACCAGTCTGGAGTTTTATGACCCCTACGCGGGGTTCCCGTCCCGCCCCTGGATGGCTTTTTTTTCCTAATTCCAGTGTATCCAGCAACACACTTCTTTCCTCCGTCGCGCAGGTGTGTCACCCCCTTTCGAGCTTAGCGCCTTCCCGGTAATAAAGGGTAAAAAAAATACCAGAGTGTGTGTATGAGGGCAGCGAGCTTCCCGAAAGTCCTGGGCAAATAAAAACAGCGAGTAAAGGGTAAAAGAACTGAATTTGGGAATATCAAGAATCTGTGGAAATCAAGCAGTGATTAAAACCCTTTTTTGGTATAAATAAAAGCACCGTAAAAATTTAAAAACCATAAATGGCAGAGAATATTGAATTTTTAAGAAGCAATACGCGTTTATTCAAACTGGAATTTTATCCATAGTCATCACTGAGGGGGAATAGGGGGAGGGGAGGGGAGGGGAGGGGAAGAGAAGAAATGAGGCCGAGACAGGAGAGATGATTTACAGAGAAGAGGTACAAAGAAAATATCATGAGTGAGGTAAATGGTCATCCTTGGAGAAAACTCTATCCCATTGTCTAGGTATCTTTCAATTAAACTAATGAACCCGGTAGATAAACTCAATATATTCAGCAGTAATAGATAATCAGGTACACACTCAGAACACCATAACATTATTGCTCCGAATAATGCTTTGATGAACACGGCTCAAAATTATCTATTATCAAATAAAAATTATGGTTGGATATATTATTAATTCAAAACACTGCAGCTATAAACTAGGGGTTAAGATCTAAAAAAAAATACAGAAATTTGTAAGATTTAACATGCTGAGATTTTTTTTCATCAAACCGGCCATATCCCACCGAGGCGGGGTAGCTCAAAAAGAAAACCGAAAGTTTCTCTTTTTAACTTTAATAATTTATACAGGAGAAGGAGTTACTAGTCCCTTGTTACCAGCATTTCAGTTGCCTCTTATGACACGCATGGCTTACGAAGGAAGAATTCTGTTTCACTTCCCCATGGAAATAAGAGGAAATAAACAAGAACAAGAACTAGTAAGAAAACAGAAGAAAATCCAGAGGGATATGTATACATAAGCTTGTACATGTGTAGTGTGATATAAGTGTAAGTAGAAGTAGGAAGGCGTACCTGAAACCTTGCATGTTTATGAGACAGAAAAAGGATACCAGCAATCCTACCATCATGTAAAGCAATTACAGAATTCTATTTCACACCCGGCAGGACGGTAGTACCTCCCTGGGTGGTTGTTGTCTACCAACCTACTACCACAGGACGGTAGTACCTCCCTGGGTGGTTGCTGTCTACCAACCTACTACCACAGGACGGTAGTACCTCCCTGGGTGGTTGTTGTCTACCAACCTACTACCACAGGACGGTAGTACCTCCCTGGGTGGTTGTTGTCTACCAACCTACTACCACAGAACAGTAGTACCTCCCTGGGTGGTTGCTGTCTACCAACCTACTACCACAGGACGGTAGTACCTCCCTGGGAGGTTGTCTACCAACCTACTACCACAGGACGGTAGTACCTCCCTGGGCGGTTGTTGTCTACCAACCTACTACCACAGGACGGTAGTACCTCCCTGGGTGGTTGTTGTCTACCAACCTACTACCACAGAACAGTAGTACCTCCCTGGGTGGTTGCTGTCTACCAACCTACTACCACAGGACGGTAGTACCTCCCTGGGAGGTTGTCTACCAACCTACTACCACAGGACGGTAGTACCTCCCTGGGCGGTTGTTGTCTACCAACCTACTACCACAGGACGGTAGTACCTCCCTGGGAGGTTGCTGTCTACCAACCTACTACCACAGGACGGTAGTACCTCCCTGGGCGGTTGTTGTCTACCAACCTACTACCACAGGACGGTAGTACCTCCCTGGGAGGTTGCTGTCTACCAACCTACTACCACAGGACGGTAGTACCTCCCTGGGAGGTTGCTGTCTACCAACCTACTACCACAGGACGGTAGTACATCCCTGGGAGGTTGCTGTCTACCAACCTACTACCACAGGACGGTAGTACCTCCCTGGGAGGTTGTTGTCTACCAACCTACTACCACAGGATGGTAGTACCTCCCTGGGTGGTTGTTGTCTACCAACCTACTACCACAGGACGGTAGTACCTCCCTGGGAGGTTGTTGTCTACCAACCTACTACCACAGGACGGTAGTACCTCCCTGGGCGGTTGTCTACCAACCTACTACCACAGGACGGTAGTACCTCCCTGGGTGGTTGTTGTCTACCAACCTACTACCACAGGACGGTAGTACCTCCCTGGGAGGTTGTTGTCTACCAACCTACTACCACAGGACGGTAGTACCTCCCTGGGTGGTTGTTGTCTACCAACCTACTACCACAGGACGGTAGTACCTCCCTGGGCGGTTGTCTACCAACCTACTACCACAGGACGGTTAGTACCTCCTGGGTGGTTGTTGTCTCACCAACCTACTACCACAGGACGGTAGTACCTCCCTGGGAGGTTGTTGTCTACCAACCTACTACCACAGGACGGTAGTACCTCCCTGGGCGGTTGTTGTCTACCAACCTACTACCACAGGACGGTAGTACCTCCCTGGGAGGTTGTCTACCAACCTACTACCACAGGACGGTAGTACCTCCCTGGGAGGTTGCTGTCTACCAACCTACTACCACAGGACGGTAGTACCTCCCTGGGCGGTTGTTGTCTACCAACCTACTACCACAGGACGGTAGTACCTCCCTGGGAGGTTGTTGTCTACCAACCTACTACCACAGGACGGTAGTACCTCCCTGGGAGGTTGCTGTCTACCAACCTACTACCACAGGACGGTAGTACCTCCCTGGGTGGTTGTTGTCTACCAACCTACTACCACAGGACGGTAGTACCTCCCTGGGCGGTTGTCTACCAACCTACTTGTTGAAAAAAAAAAATATACTTCCTTCTTACAATTTGATATCCAGTCTGTTTTGGTCTAGATTTCTTGAAGCTCTCATTGCATTGTTCTTTCCTAGTTTCAATTTTAACTTCTTTCATTTGCATAGCCTCCCAGATTCTTCTACCAGTCTTTGCAACTTCTGAATCTTCCAGAGAAATGTGTCATCGGCTAAAAGCAGCTGTGAAAACTTCCACAGTGTATTAGATTTAGAAAATTCAAAGAAAATTAAATCATTAATTTTAATGTTAATGATCGACATATTACTGGTCAAAACGTAAACATTCTGTATGTAAAATAGAGTATATTACTATCATCAGAGAAACGTATGAAGCGAAAAATCTAGAGGAGATCATAACTGTCACCAGAAGACAATAATGCTAAAATTGTTAAAAAAAAATAAATTGGGGTATACAGCTCTGAAGGTTGTTACATCCGTTAGGGAAAAAAACATCCGTGTTTTGATCACTTAATAACCTACTCAATGTTTTCTTGCGAGATTTCCTTGATATCACAGGCACACACCAGGTAAATTTAGGGAGTGATGTATTGTGGAGAGTCAGGGTGATGAATGCAGTCTGGAGGAAACAACCTCCACTATGCCTTGCCCTGAAGAATCCACAAGGGTTTATCCCTCAAACATAAGATAGCAAGCGATAAATGAAGTGAAGTCAGCTGGATCCCAGAAGTTGTTATATTAACAAATGATAAGTAAAAGCACTAAAAATACGTCTCTTAGAGGATTAGGAAGGAAGAGTGACGATACTGGAAGGATCTCTTCTAAGACTACGAAGAGTGACGAAACTGTATGTAATATACCTGGAAAACGAGGATGGAAGAGTAACAGGACTGGAAGTACTCTCCTAAGAAGACAAACAAGAATAACGGCAATGGAAGTACTCTTCATGAAAGACTACGAAGGAGGACGAGTCATGATACTTAAATATAGATCATAATGCTTCGAGGCCACAGTATTGCAGGAAGTTGTCGTAATGCCGCTGACGGACTTTGGAGCCAAGAAATTAAAATTAGCTTCCCATTAGTCTGACCAAATCTGATTACCTCCCATGTCTCAGGTGCTAGATGACCCCTATGGGTTTACTGCATCCCTTCACTGTAAATAATAATAATAATAATAATAATAATAATAATAATAATAATAATAATAATAATAATAATAATAATAATAATAATAATCAACATTAATGATGCGGCATATCAATATATAGATCATAGCTCGATATGGTAACGAGAGCAAGATGCCATATTTTGTATTTAAGAATAAATCCTCTTAAAAGATATTTTACAGAATGTTTTTCTCACTAAAATAATGAGACACAATCGGAAGAAATCCTTAAGTTATAGTCTATACTTTTTAAGATTGGAAGCAAAATAATTATGTCTGTTCGTATCACCGACAATAGGAATGCACAAACAGTTTGAGAAGTCTTTATAAAGGGGAGTGAATTCTTTAAGTGTGGGACGGACTCTGACACTGACGTATCTCACGGCTGTCATCTCTGCCTGTCTGTCACACCTAGACATGGTGACGTTTTGCTCATCTGATTTTCGTTAGTCATTTATGGCCCGGGTGAAGGGTGGCGTGGGATGGGCAGTTAGGGAAGATTGGGGGTTAACTAAGCATTTCGAGGTTAATTTTGGGTGGGCAGGGTTTGTTACTGATAGTTTATGGTGGACAGGATGTGACAATGGCGGGTTTGTGATAGACAGGATATGTCCTCGGTTTGGGATGGACAGGGTGTGTCAGTGATGGGTGAACAGGATATGTCAGGTATTTTTGTGGTGGTGTCCGAAATTGTGGTGGAGTCTGGTAGTGTAATGGAAGTGTCTGGTTGTGTCCGGTAGTGTAATAGTATACTGCATTGTGGTGATATGTGGAGATGTGGTTGTGTGTAGTAGTGTCAAGTATATGGCAGTGTGGTGGTGTGTGGTATTGTGGTTGTGTGTGGGGCGGTATGTTGGTAAGTGGTCTTACTGTGGTAGTGTGGTTGGTGTTATGATGAGTGCGGTATTGATGTGATGTGGGACTGTGTGGTAGTGTGGTTGTGTGGGGCAGTGTAGTTGTGTGTGGGGCAGTGTAGTTGTGTGTGGGGCAGTGTAGTTGTGTGTGGGGCAGTGTAGTTGTGTGTGGGGCAGTGTGACCGTGTGTGAAGCAGCGTGGTTGACCGTTTTTGGCAGTGTGGTTGTGTGTGGGGCAGTGTGGTTGTGAATGGCACGCTGTGGTGGCAGTACGATGGTAGTGTGATACTCTGGTGTGTGGTTGTGTTAGTGGTGGTGTAGGGAAGAATGGTGGTGTCATTCGTGTGGTTATCAGAGGTTTTGTATAGAATTGTGGTATGACTTACCTGATTCTCATATATCAAATACCTTTGTTAAGTACACGTGAGATGTGACTGTAATGTTGACTACGTGAGTCAGGGGCATCTCACCTCTTATACAACTCACCTCTACTAATGGTTAACAATGTAACTGACAAGGCTGAAAGTCCTTGGGTTTTAATTACTTTCCTCTGTGTCAAGATGTCCTTAGTTTTTGTGATTTTATGACATCAATGAAGTCCACTTGACTTCAGAACCTCCCCTGCAAACCATCCTAAGCTTGTTCCAGGTTCTCAGTTATCTGGTCAAGTCACTTCAGCTTTGATAATTTTTTTAACATGTGATATAAGAAGTCGTTCTTTAGATGATTTTTGACGTATTAGTTTGCAAAAAAAAAAAAAAGAGCGTAAGAAAATTATTAAGATTGAAGGAAAGGAGGCCTTCAAAATTAAAAGGATTTAAATATAGATTTAATCATACCTGACTAAGAGAGCTGAGTCTGTTGTTAAAACAGAGTATAGTCTGTATTGATATTCTTTTTCAGTACTGAGACTGGAACAATGCACAGATGGCCCACACGTAGGAGAAAGAAGGTTATGAAGACGTTTCGGTCCGACTTGGACTAGTTAATGGTCCCAGTCGGACCGAAACGTTGTCAAAAGTTTTTTCTCCTATTTATGGTTATTTGTGTACGCTTAGTCTTTAATAGCTGCTTTGCGTCTCTTCCTTCTCGTCAATTTTCATTACTAACTCTGATTTACCTCAGATTTCTCTGGCTTCTTCCAAATTCAATAATTATCCAAAGCCACTTTTGCAATTTTGGTTTGCAAAGAAAGAGAGAGAGAGAGAGAGAGTTCTGTCTGTTTCGCTTTTCCACTTCACCTTATTAGTATTCCCAGACTGATAACTAATAGTGCTGCAAGAATATTTTTGTTGCTTCGTGGATTTCCATTTCACACTCACTTGGCAGGGCGGTACTACCTCCCTGGGTGGTTGCTGTCTACCAACCTTCTACCACAGGACGGTAGTACCTCCCTGGGAGGTTGCTGTCTACCAACCTTCTACCACAGAACGGTAGTACCTCCCTGGGAGGTTGTTGTCTACCAACCTACTACCACAGGACGGTAGTACCTCCCTGGGTGGTTGCTGTCTACCAACCTTCTACCACAGAACGGTAGTACCTCCCTGGGAGGTTGCTGTCTACCAACCTTCTACCACAGGACGGTAGTACCTCCCTGGGAGGTTGCTGTCTACCAACCTTCTACCACAAAACGGTAGTACCTCCCTGGGAGGTTGTTGTCTACCAACCTACTACCACAGGACGGTAGTACCTCCCTGGGTGGTTGCTGTCTACCAACCTACTACCACAGGACGGTAGTACCTCCCTGGGTGGTTGCTGTCTACCAACCTACTACCACAGGACGGTAGTACCTCCCTAGGAGGTTGTTGTCTACCAACCTACTACCACAGGACGGTAGTACCTCCCTGGGTGGTTGCTGTCTACCAACCTACTACCACAGGACGGTAGTACCTCCCTGGGAGGTTGCTGTCTACCAACCTACTACCACAGGACGGTAGTACCTCCCTGGGAGGTTGCTGTCTACCAACCTACTACCACAGGACGGTAGTACCTCCCTGGGTGGTTGTTGTCTACCAACCTACTACCACAGGACGGTAGTACCTCCCTGGGAGGTTGCTGTCTACCAACCTACTACCACAGGACGGTAGTACCTCCCTGGGAGGTTGCTGTCTACCAACCTACTACCAAGGATGCTGTGTAAATGTGAATATGTAAGTAGCAGCTGCTCACAGACCAACTAAATATAGTCAAAATTGAACTGGTACCGGTGATGGGTTACTGGTAATGGACTGTTGTCGTGGTCAGTGTTGCTATTTTGTTACTTTTAGTTGTTCAGTACTAGACTACTGTGCAGGAAATAGAAATGTTGGTATTCACTCCAAAAATTTCCCTCAATGACGACATTTCCTTCTTCTACCTCCAGCGTCCTCCTTGCTGCAACGTTTAACACCAAAGAAACCCAAGGAATAAGCTCTATAAGCCCTAATTATCTCAGATATAAGTCCCACTCAAATCCAATCCCACTCACTCATGTATTTATCTATTCTATATTTGAAGCTACCTAAGCTTTCGAATAGTGAAGCTACTGAGATACATATAGCTATTATGAATTATTCTGTTCACTGTAGGTACTGTGCCAAGATCTTCCATCATCTCGTGGGTTGTCTGACTTACCAATTACATTTCTCATTGGAATCCACTTAAGAAATATCTCATTCTTGCATTGTCTCCTCGTTTGTATTGTGCTTTGTTATTTCTCTCTCCTCTCCCATCTCCACTCCCAAGTCAACATCATATTCGTCATTATTATTGTGTTCATGGGGATGTGCTACAGCCGTAGAGGTCCTACAGCTCCTGGGAGGGAATAATGGGAGACGATCAGATTCCGTCCAAGGAAGAAGAGATCATATTCACCTTTGTTCAAGATCCTCTCACCAGCATCAAGCATTTTCTATGTATCATTTTTAGCTAAAATGTGCATTTAAATAACTGGGAAATATAGTTAAGGTTTACAAATTAAAATATCGAATCCTAACTACGTTCGCGTTGTCCCGTAAACACTGATTTAACATATTATTTGTCTTCACATTGTTTCAGCACTTAGTGTTCTCTGTTCTCTACGTATCCATTGTTTTACCATTTTGTGATTAAAAAAATTGTTTCTTCTTTTTTCTTCCTAATTGGCAGTTTTAGACCCTTTTCTCCCTTCTTTTGTTTTATAATATAATTTTTATTATTATTGATATTAACATAATAATAATAATAATAATAATAATAATAATAATAATAATAATAATAATAATAATAATAATAATAATAATAATTATTATTATTATTATTATTATTATTATTATTATTATTATTATTATTATTATGATTATTATTGTTGGTCATTATTATTGTTATGGGTTAAGTCACACTGATGCTGTGTGTCAAGTAACACTGACGCTGTGTGTCAAGTAACACTGACGCTGTGTGTCAAGTAACACTGTCGCTGTGTGTCAAGTAACACTGACGCTGTGTGTCAAGTAACACTGTCGCTGTGTGTCAAGTAACACTGTCGCTGTGTGTCAAGTAACACTGTCGCTGTGTGTCAAGTAACACTGTCGCTGTGTGTCAAGTAACACTGACGCTGTGTGTCAAGTAACACTGACGCTGTGTGTCAAATAACACTGACGCTGTGTGTCAAGTAACACTGACGCTGTGTGTCAAGTAACACTGACGCTGTGTGTCAAGTAACACTGACGCTGTGTGTCAAGTAACACTGACGTTGTGTGTCAAGTAACACTGACGTTGTGTGTCAAGTAACACTGACGTTGTGTGTCAAGTAACACTGACGCTGTGTGTCAAGTAACACTGACGCTGTGTGTCAAGTAACACTGACGTTGTGTGTCAAGTAACACTGACGCTGTGTGTCAAGTAACACTGACGCTGTGTGTCAAGTAACACTGACGCTGTGTGTCAAGTAACACTGACGCTGTGTGTCAAGTAACACTGACGCTGTGTGTCAAGTAACACTGACGCTGTGTGTCAAGTAACACTGACGTTGTGTGTCAAGTAACACTGACGTTGTGTGTCAAGTAACACTGACGCTGTGTGTCAAGTAACACTGACGCTGTGTGTCAAGTAACACTGACGCTGCGTGTCAAGTAACACTTCCAGCTTCAAGTGATCTTTTCATAAATTGCCAATGGTACATTGTAAACCTCTGTGTTGCTGGTACATTGTAAACCTCTGTGTTGCTGGTACATTGTAAACCTCTGTGTTGCTGGTACATTGTAAACCTCTGTGTTGCTGGTACATTGTAAACCTCTGTGTTGCTGGTACCGTCGTTGCTACGCTGAAGATCTCAACAAGATCCTTCGCGCTGAGAGTAAAACTGACGTCTCTTTGTTTGTATACGTGCAAATCGATACGCATACATTTCGTAAATAGGCACACTCATACACACAAGAATATTTACGAATAAGCATAATGTTCCTCTCTGTCCCGCCCCCCCTCTCTCTCTTATTCTCTTCTTCTATCTTCTATCTCTCCCTCGAATCATTTCCTCGCCCTCTCACTCTTCTTCTCCATCCCAAACTCTTCACCTCCCCACCTAGACCTCCCCCAGACTGTTCACCAATAAACCACCATTACTGCTGCTACTGTAAATAACTTGCTCGTTAGCTAGCTGCTCGATACAATGTTCTCCGTGGGTGTTCTTCACTTCTATTATATACCTTCTTAGCGGTCTTCATAGGGATAACTCGAAGTTATCTCGCATGACCGGGGCAGCGAGGAATCATTGGCTTTCTGTTCACAATTGGCCACAGATGTGATTGGAATTCGTAAATGTGTATGATTCGTAACAATCAGATTAATGGCTTCCTTCGTGTCTTCTTAAATCCTAGAAATATACTTTATGTTATATTTCCTCCGTGCATTCCGTGACGGGCACTTCCTTTATAGAATCTCGAAAAAGAGAAAAAACTTTTAATCTTTATAATGATGTGAGTAGGATTCACTGGGTGTCTAGAAAGAAGTGCACAAATACACATGAGCATATATTGTAGCTGATAGATATTAACATTTAAAAACACAGGCTAATAGAAAAATAATTATTACAAATATATATATATATATATATATATATATATATATATATATATATATATATATATATATATATATATATATATATATATATATATGTGTGTGTGTGTGGTGTGTGTGTGTGTGTGTGTGTGTATTTATATATAGATCATTTACCAAACTGCGGCAGGCCAGGGTTCGATCCCTCGCCTCAAGACACAACACAGTGTACGTGTCATTTTATCCATTCAGCCATCGATCCTACGAAGATAACGCACCCAGCAGAGCTAGGTGTTTCTCAGAATCCGATTACATTTGTGGTAGTCATATGCTCAAGGATTAATTTCAGCCTCCTCCTGTTTAATGGGCGAGTGAATAAGGTGACATGTACGTTGTGTTGTCTCTTGAGGTTGGACAATATGTCGTGGGGTCGAACCCTGGCCTGCCGCAGTTTTGTAAATGGGGAGAAATCAGAGTTGGAGCACGTCACAGGCGGTGTTCCACAGATATCAGTGTTGGGTTCTTTCTTGCTCACAATATACATAAACGACAGAGATGAGGGAATACATAGCGACATAAGCAAGTTTGCCGATTACGCTAAAATAGGCCGTCGGATTAATTCTGAAGAGAACACTAGATTGATGCAGTAGTCGGGAAAGTGGCAGATGCAGTTTAATATAGACAAATGCTAAGTTCTAAGCCTTGGATAAGAAAATTGCCATGACACAAACTAAAAAACGAAAATCTCAGTCACTCTGAATGCGAGAAAGATTTAGGAGCTCTAGTTACCAGTAATCTAAAGCCAAGAAAACAGTTCGTAACTATTCGCAATAACGCGAATAGAGTTCCTGGTTTCATATCTAGAAGTATAAATAACAGGAAGCCTCGGGTTATACTCCAACTCAATGTATCGTTGGTTAGACCTCATTTAGATTATTCTGCACAGTTCTGGTCACCATATTACAGGACATAAATGCGATGTGAAACGTACAGAGAGGGATGACAAAGCTGACCCCATATATTTGAAATCACTTAACCTGCCCTCTCTTGCAAGGCGTAGAATTAGGGGGGAATATGAATAAGGTGTATAAATGGAAAGCAGGAATAAATAATGAGGATGCAAGTGACGTGTTATAAATATCTAAGCAAGATAAAAAAAATATATTTAGAAAGGATATTTGAAGGCAACCAAACTCCCGAGTAGCGTCAATGAAGGGAGAACCTTGTGTGGCTTGAAAAATAGGTTAGACAATTACATGAGTGGGTGTGGGTGGGTATGATTTGAAATAGCCAAGCTTGGGCAAGTAGGTCTGCTGCAGTGCTCCTTCCTTCTTACTCGCACATGTCTTATCAAACTCAAATATTTCATTGATGTAATTATGAGGAAAGTATCTCACAAATCCTTGTGAGAGCTTCGATAACAAAACTCTCATGATGATGGGTTGATTCCTATCACCTGTCTTCTTCTTCAGTGTAGTGTCATAAGAACATAAGAACATAAGAACGAAGGAACACTACAGAAGGCCTACTGGCCCATGCGAGGCAGGTCCAAGTCTCCTACCGGCTTAAGCCAATGCACCCAACCTAGTCAGGTCAGGTCACATTGACTTAAGGGAGGAACACGGCAACCGACCTGGTAGCTCAAGCTATCAGGTCCAACTCACACCCACCCACATCCACTCATGTATTTATCCAACCTATTTTTAAAGCTACACAACGTTCTGGCCTCTATAACTGTACTCGGGAGTTTGTTCCACTCATCCACAACTCTATTACCAAACCAGTACTTTCCTATATCCTTCCTGAATCTGAATTTTTCCAACTTAAAACCATTGCTGCGAGTCCTGTCTAGGCTAGATATTTTCAGCACACTATTTACATCCCCTTTATTTATTCCTGTCTTCCATTTATACACCTCAATCATATCCCCCCTAATTCTACGTCTTTCTAGAGAGTGCAGATTCAGGGCCCTTAGTCTATCCTCATAGTGAAGGTTTCTGATACATGGGATCAACTTTGTCATCCTCCTTTGTACATTTTCCAGAGAATTTATATTCATTCTGTAATACGGTGACCAAAACTGTGCAGCATAATCTAAATGAGGCCTAACCAATGATGTATAGAGTTGAAGAACAACCTGAGGACTCCTATTATTTATGCTTCTTGATATGAAGCCAAGGATTCTATTAGCTTTATTGCGAACACTTATGCACTGTTGTCTTGGTTTCAGATTACTGCTAACCAGAACTCCTAAATCTTTTTCGCAATCCGTAATATTAAGATCTACATTATTTAGTTTATATGTGGCATGGTTATTGTCCTGTCCAACATTTAGAACTTTGCATTTGTCTATATTAAACTGCATCTGCCACTTCTCCGACCATTGCATCAGTCTATTCAAATCTTCCTGGAGTGCTCGAATGTCCTCGTCAGAATGAATTCGACGGCCTATTTTGGTGTCATCGGCAAACTTGCCGATGTCGCTCTTTATGCCCTCATCTATGTCGTTTATGTAGATTGTGAACAGCAGGGGGCCCAACACTGACCCCTGTGGAACACCGCTCGTGACGCTTCCCCACTCTTATTTCTCCCCATTTATGCAAACTCTCTGCTGCCTATTTGTCAACCATGTAGGAAAAAATTTCTCCTCCTATTCCATGTGCTTTAATTTTCCTCAATAGTCTCTGATGTGGGACCCCTGTCAAAAGCCTTACTGAAGTCCATATACACAATTTCATATTCATTACCATGATCTACCTCCTCAAATACCTTAGTGAAAAAAGTTAATAAATTCGTAAGGCAGGAACGCCCCTTTGTAAAATCATGCTGAGATTCGTTGATTAATTTATGCTTTTCAAGGTGGCTACGAACTGCCTCTGCAATTATTGATTCCATAAATTTTCCCACTATGGAGGTTAGGCTTATTGGTCTATAGTTCGAAGCTAAGGACCTGTCACCTGTTTTGAAAATAGGTATCACATTTGCCATTTTCCACTTATCTGGCACCATGCCAGTTTGTAGTGATATGTTGAAAAGATTAGCCAAAGGTGTGCTAAGCTCCTCTTTACACTCCTTTAGAACGCTTGCATACAGTTCATCAGGGCCTGGGGATTTGTTAGGTTTTAATTTATCTATTTGCCTAAGGACCATGTCACTTGTGACCCTAATCGTGCACAGTTTATTATCGTCCTGTTCTACATAATTTATCATTACTGGAATATCGCTGGTATCCTCCTGTGTAAAAACTGAGAGGAAGTATGTGTTAAAAATTCTACACATTTCCTTATCACTGTCAGTGAGCTGACCCGAGGAACTTTTGAGTGGGCCTATCTTGTCCCTGATCTTACTTCTGTATATCTGAAAGAATCCTTTTGGGTTAGTCTTCGATTCTCTTGCAACTTTAACCTCATAATCTCTTTTTGCTTTTCTAATTCCCTTTTTTATTTCTCTCTTTAACTGAATATATCGATTTCTTAATTGCCCCTCTCCTCTTTTGATTTGCCTATATATGCCTCTCTTTTGACCATTCAGATATTTTAATCTATTGTTCATCCATTTAGGATCATTTTTTTGATCTGATTTCCCTATTTGGAACATAATTTGACTGAGCAGCTAGAACTATGCCCTGGAAAGCATCATATCGGCAACCATCACCACCTACCTGACCCTTAGTCAGGTCATTCCAGTTCAGCCCACCTAAGTAATTTTTCAGTCCTATGAAATCAACCAAGAGAAAGTCAGGGACGGAGACTTGATTGCCATTATTAGGGGAATTCCATGATATATTAAAACTGAGTGATTTGTGATCACTTTCCCCAAGCTCATCATTAACCTCAAGATTATTAATTAGTGTTTCCCTACTGGCAAGAACCAAGTCAAGGAGGTTATTTCCCCTAGTTGGCTCTGTCACAAACTGTTTTAAAAAACAATCCTGGATCGTATCAAGAAAGTCACCTGACTCTAAATTTCCTGTCAAATTGCTCCAGTCAATCTGTCTATAGTTGAAATCTCCCATTATCACAACATTTTCGTATGTAGATGCCTTACGAATTTCGTCCCATAGAAGTTTACTGCACTCCCTATCAAGATTTGGGGCCCTGTAAATCATACCCAAAATTAGTTTTTCTCGGCCCTCGAGAAGCTGTCTCTCTCTCTTTTCCTCTGGTTTATTCCACTGTCCGACATAAAACTAAATTTCTATCTCTATTGGAGTGGTTTATCGCCCTATTCGGCATAACAGTCGACAGTCAGACGCTGATATAAAATCAAAATCGATCGCTATTCTAATGGTTATCCCAGACGCAATAAAAAATTCAGTGGTTAGTAAACATATCTCCGGTCGCTCTGTGAGTAAACGCTTAAGCTGAGAGACAATTTTATGCAGTCATGCTAAACGCTAGCAGTGTTTGTAATGTGTCATGCACGAGTTGCCTTGGCCATGAGGGCTGGAATCTCAGTAGTCATGCCTGGCTATCTGGGGCTGCATAGCCGCTTTGTGCTGTAATTTTCGTAATTTGTTTTGGTTTTCATTGCTTGGAAAATTAATTCAGCACTTATTAGTTATTATTTAATACGTTTATCGTCCTCATCCCAAGTGCCGCTGCTTTGTTTACATTGATGTGTGCATGTTGTGATGTATGTCTGGCAGTGTTGTTCTGGCAGTTTTGTTCTGGCAGTGTTGTTCTGGCAGTGTTGTTCTGGCAGTGTTGTTCTGGCAGTGTAGTTCTGGCATTGTTGTTCTGGCACTGTTGTTCTGGCACTGTTGTTCTGGCACTGTTGTTCTGGCAGTGTTGTTATGGCATTGTTGTTCTCGCAGTGCTGTTCTGGCATTGTTGTTCTGGTAGTGTTTCTCTGACAGTGTTGTTCTGGTAATGTTTCTCTGGCAGTGTTTCTCTGGCAGTGTTGTTCTGATAGTGTTTCTCTGACAGTGTTGTTCTGGTAATGTTTCTCTGGCAGTGCTTCTCTTGCAGTGTTGTTCTGGCAGTGTTGTTCTAGCAGTGTTGTTCTGGCAGTGTTGTCCTGGCAGTGTTTTTCTGACAGTATTGTTCTGGTAGTGTTTCTCTGGCAGTGTTGTTCTGGTAGTGTTTCTCTGGCAGTGTTCCTCTGGCAGTGTTTCTCTAGTGTTTCTCGGGCAGTGTTTCTTTAGGTGCCTTGTAATGCGTTTTCCTCTGGTTGGGTCAGTCAGGGTGTACTAACCTAATTGTGGTTGCAGGGGTCTTGTCACAGCTCTTTGCCCCCGCCTCATCACTGTTGTCTACTAGGTTCATTCCCTCCCTGATGCTCGAGCTTTGTCGTACCTCTTCTTAAAGCTATGTATGGATCCTGCCTCCACTACATCACTCTCCAGATTATTCCACTTCCTGGCAATTCTATGACTGAAGAAACACTTCCTAACATTCCTGTGGCTCATTTGAGTGTTCACTTTTAATTGTGACTCCTTGTTTCTGTGTCCCATCTCTGGAACATCCTGTCTCTATCCACCTTGTCAATTCCTCTCAGCATTTTATATATTGTTATCATGTCCCCCCATCTCTCTCCTGTCCTCCAGTGTCGTCAGGGCGATTTCTTTTAACCTTTCTTCGTAGAACATGCCCCTTCGTAGGACATGCTCCGAGATTAATCACATTGCAAACTTCTGCACTTTCTCTAATTTCTTGACGTGCTTTACTAGGTATGTGTTCCAGACTGGTGCTGCATACTCAAGTATGGGCCTGACATACACTGTGTATAAAGCCCTGAATGATTCCATACTGAGATTTCGGAACACTATTCTTAGGTTTGCTAATCGCCCAAATGCTGCAGCAGTTATTTGGTTGATGTGCGCTTCAGGAGATGTACTCGGTATTGTACTCACCCTCAGATCCTTTTCCTTGAATGAGGTTTGCAGTCTTTGGCCCCTTAAACTGTACTCTGTCCGTGGTCTTCTTGCTCTTCCCCGATCATCATGGCTTTGCACTTGGTAGGGGTTAAACTCTAGAAACCAGTTGCTGGATCAGGCTCGCAGTGTGTCCAGCAACTGGCTGTGTTAGTCTGGGTGTGTCAGGGTTGTGTCAGTCTGGTTGTGTCAGTTTAGTTGTGTCAGTCTGGCTGTGTCAGTCTGGGTGTGTCCGTCTGGATGTGTTCGTCTCAATACGTTCGTCTGAATGTGTTCGTCTCAGTACGTTCGTCTGGGTGTAATCACCTCGTCATCAGGTGTACAAACCAAAGTCAGAAAACAAAAAAACAAAATACAAATGAGGCAAGACCTGAGCATAAATCCCTCGCTATCACCAATGGCCCGGCAGGTAGCGTTCTGCATCTAGCCTCTCTGGAGGTGGTGTTCCTTCATTAAGCTCACCCTCGTGTTATCTTGGGCTCCAGGGAGGTCCTGCAGAGCGCGCTGCACCTTAGCCGCCGCGCCCTACCACCACCTGCCGGATACAGTCACTCCGCTCATCACCATCGTATGAGATTCTGTGAGTCTATTAAGATGTCTCCTGTTGAGGGTTGCGCCTCAGTGCCAAAAGCCTCGTAATCCACGGAGACGCTTTTTCCTTCCTGGGTTCAATCCTGATTGTGTCTCATTACCAAAGTAGTGTATGACAGCTACGGGTTTACTGTGTCCTCATAAATATAATGATATTATGGAAATATATGCCATTTGTCTCTCAATCATCATAGCCACCGTCATTATAGTCATCATCGTCCCATCAATTTTAACCACATTACCTAAATAGAGCTCCAGATCTGTTGAACCTGACCTTATCGTCTCTCTCTCTCATCCTTTGGAATTTCTGTATTACACTCTAATGACTTCTATAATGTGCCTTATGGCCGAAGACGTGGAACAAATTGCGGATACGGCCGAGGGAATGCGCTCTATGGAATCTGAATTGTTTTGATTGCACTGGGACGACGATTTCTGTATCCTGACAGCATATTGGTCACGACAGCGGGCTGGTAATGATGGCAGCATCTCTGCAGAAGCAGCAGCAGCAAATTGGTAATGATAGCAGCAAATTGGTAATGATGTCAGCAACATTTGTGTTCAAAGCGCTGAATAGCCATTGGCTTCTAAGGGCTTTTGAGAGTCGTACACATGTACGTCTGCATTATTAACCTCATCATCAATCATTACAATTACCACCTTAATTATCATCACTATTATTTCATTATCTCCACCACAGTTTTCTTGTCTGTCATCATCATCAACCCAACCATAATCATCATCATTATCATCACTTTCAGCACTATCACCATCATCATGACTGTGGTATTTATTACTATCACCATCTTCACATCCTATCAAGCATATTTACATTCATGAGAAAGAGCGCTAAACCCTGAGATGCACAGCGACCGAGGGAATGGGAAGCATTCAGGTGTGATCCAAAGAGAGGGAGTACCGGTCAATTTCCTTACAGCTAGAGCCTCTCACCGGCACTCAGGATCTTTCCCCACGAGAAGATTGATATAGGTAGATGGAATTAGGACACAGCACTGGAGTCAGTTCACTGGTCATTTTCCACACTCAAAAGTATCACTAGTCATCTCCCATACTAACCAGCAACACTGGTCATCTCCCACACTCATCAGCATCACTGGTCATCTCCCTCACTCACCAGCATTACTCTAATTTCTGCTATTAGGGCTAGCAATAAAAGTATTGTTATCAATTCTCACTCTGGTGCACAATAAACTACCACTCGCAGGATGTGTTGCTGGTGCACAATAAACTACCAGTCCCAGGATGTGTTGCTGGTACACAATAAACTACCAGTCCCAGGATGTGTTGCTGGTACACAATAAACTACCACTCGCAGGATGTGTTGCTGGTACACAATAAACTACCACTCGCAGGATGTGTTGCTGGTACACAATAAACTACCACTCGCAGGATGTGTTGCTGGTACACAATAAACTACCACTCGCAGGATGTGTTGCTGGTACACAATAAACTACCACTCGCAGGATGTGTTGCTGGTACACAATAAACTACCACTCGCAGGATGTGTTGCTGGTACACAATAAACTACCACTCGCAGGATGTGTTGCTGGTGCACAATAAACTACCACTCTCAGGATGTGTTGCTGGTACACAATAAACTACCACTCCCAGGATGTGTTGCTGGTGCACAATAAACTGTCACTCCCAGGATGTGTTGCTGGTGCACAATAAACTACCACTCCCAGGATGTGTTGCTGGTACACAATAAACTACCACTCCCAGGATGTGTTGCTGGTACACAATAAACTACCACTCCCAGGATGTGTTGCTGGTACAAAATAAACTGTCACTCCCAGGATGTGTTGCTGGTACACAATAAACTAACACTCGCAGGATGTGTTGCTGGTGCACAATAAACTACCCCTCGCAGGATGTGTTGCTGGTACACAATAAACTGTCACTCCCAGGATGTGTTGCTGGTACACAATAAACTACCACTCCCAGGATGTGTTGCTGGTGCACAATAAACTACCCCTCGCAGGATGTGTTGCTGGTGCACAATAAACTACCCCTCGCAGGATGTGTTGCTGGTGCACAATAAACTACCCCTCGCAGGATGTGTTGCTGGTACACAATAAACTATCAGTCCCAAGATGTGTTGCTGGTGCACAATAAACTACCACTCCCAGAATGTGTTGCTGGTACACAATAAACTACCACTCCCAGGATGTGTTGCTGGTACACAATAAACTGTCACTCCCAGGATGTGTTGCTGGTACACAATAAACTAACACTCCCAGGATGTGTTGCTGGTGCACAATAAACTACCACTCCCAGGATGTGTTGCTGGTGCACAATAAACTACCACTCCCAGGATGTGTTGCTGGTGCACAATAAACTACCACTCCCAGGAGTGTTGCTGGTGCACAATAAACTACCACTCCCAGGATGTGTTGCTGGTGCACAATTAAACTACCACTCCCAGGATGTGTTGCTGGTGCACAATAAACTACCACTCCCAGGATGTGTTGCTGGTACACAATAAACTACCACTCCCAGGATGTGTTGCTGGTGCACAATAAACTATCAGTCCCAGGATGTGTTGCTGGTACACCAATAAACTATCAGTCACAGGATGTGTTGCTGGTACACAATAAACTACCACTCCCAGGATGTGTTGCTGGTACACAATAAACTATCAGTCCCAGGATGTGTTGCTGGTACAAAATAAACTACCACTCCCAGGATGGGGTTGCTGGTACACAATAAACTATCAGTCCCAGGATGTGTTGCTGGTACACAATAAACTACCACTCCCAGGATGTGTTGCTGGTGCACAATAAACTACCACTCCCAGGATGTGTTGCTGGTGCACAATAAACTATCAGTCCCAGGATGTGTTGCTGGTACACAATAAACTACCACTCCCAGGATGTGTTGCTGGTGCACAATAAACTGTCACTCCCAGGATGTGTTGCTGGTGCACAATAAACTACCACTCCCAGGATGTGTTGCTGGTGCACAATAAACTACCACTCCCAGGATGTGTTGCTGGTGCACAATAAACTATCAGTCCCAGGATGTGTTGCTGGTACACAATAAACTACCACTCCCAGGATGTGTTGCTGGTACACAATAAACTACCACTCCCAGGATGTGTTGCTGGTGCACAATAAACTGTCACTCCCAGGATGTGTTGCTGGTGCACAATAAACTACCACTCCCAGGATGTGTTGCTGGTGCACAATAAACTACCACTCCCAGGATGTGTTGCTGGTGCACAATAAACTATCAGTCCCAGGATGTGTTGCTGGTACACAATAAACTGTCACTCCCAGGATGTGTTGCTGGTACACAATAAACTAACACTCCCAGGATGTGTTGCTGGTGCACAATAAACTACCACTCCCAGGATGTGTTGCTGGTGCACAATAAACTGTCACTCCCAGGATGTGTTGCTGGGTGCACAATAAACTACCACTCCCAGGATGTGTTGCTGGTGCACAAAAACTACCACTCCCAGGATGTGTTGCTGGTGCACAATAAACTACCACTCCCAGGATGTGTTGCTGGTGCACAATAAACTACCACTCCCAGGATGTGTTGCTGGTGCACAATAAACTACCACTCCCAGGATGTGTTGCTGGTGCACAATAAACTACCACTCCCAGGATGTGTTGCTGGTGCACAATAAACTACCACTCCCAGGATGTGTTGCTGGTACACAATAAACTACCACTCCCAGGATGTGTTGCTGGTGCACAATAAACTATCAGTCCCAGGATGTGTTGCTGGTACACAATAAACTATCAGTCCCAGGATGTGTTGCTGGTACACAATAAACTACCACTCCCAGGATGTGTTGCTGGTACACAATAAACTATCAGTCCCAGGATGTGTTGCTGGTACACAATAAACTACCACTCCCAGGATGTGTTGCTAGTACACAATAAACTATCAGTCCCAGGATGTGTTGCTGGTACACAATAAACTACCACTCCCAGGATGTGTTGCTGGTGCACAATAAACTACCACTCCCAGGATGTGTTGCTGGTGCACAATAAACTATCAGTCCCAGGATGTGTTGCTGGTACACAATAAACTACCACTCCCAGGATGTGTTGCTGGTGCACAATAAACTGTCACTCCCAGGATGTGTTGCTGGTGCACAATAAACTACCACTCCCAGGATGTGTTGCTGGTGCACAATAAACTACCACTCCCAGGATGTGTTGCTGGTGCACAATAAACTATCAGTCCCAGGATGTGTTGCTGGTACACAATAAACTACCACTCCCAGGATGTGTTCCTGGTACACAATAAACTACCACTCCCGCGATGTGTTGCTGGTGCACAATAAACTGTCACTCCCAGGATGTGTTGCTGGTGCACAATAAACTTACCACTCCCAGGATGTGTTGCTGGTGCACAAAAAAACTACCACTCCCAGGATGTGTTGCTGTTGCACAATAAACTATCAGTCCCAGGATGTGTTGCTGGTACACAATAAACTACCACTCCCAGGATGTGTTGCTGGTACACAATAAACTACCACTCCCAGGATGTGTTGCTGGTGCACAATAAACTACCACTCCCAGGATGTGTTGCTGGTGCACAATAAACTACCACTCCCAGGATGTGTTGCTGGTGCACAATAAACTATCAGTCCCAGGATGTGTTGCTGGTGCACAATAAACTATCAGTCCCAGGATGTGTTGCTGGTGCACAATAAACTATCAGTCCCAGGATGTGTTGCTGGTACACAATAAACTATCAGTCCCAGGATGTGTTGCTGGTGCACAATAAACTATCAGTCCCAGGATGTGTTGCTGGTGCACAATAAACTATCAGTCCCAGGATGTGTTGCTGGTGCACAATAAACTATCAGTCCCAGGATTGTTTGCTGGTGCACAATAAACTATCAGTCCCAGGATGTGTTGCTGGTGCACAATAAACTATCAGTCCCAGGATGTGTTGCTGGTGCACAATAAACTATCAGTCCCAGGATGTGTTGCTGGTGCACAATAAACTATCAGTCCCAGGATGTGTTGCTGGTGCACAATAAACTATCAGTCCCAGGATGTGTTGCGGGTGCACAATAAACTACCACTCCCGGGATGTGTTGCTGGTGCACAATAAACTATCAGCCCAGGATGTGTTGCTGGTGCACAATAAACTATCAGTCCCAGGATGTGTTGCTGGTGCACAATAAACTATCAGTCCCAGGATGTGTTTGCTGGTGCACAATAAACTACCACTCCCAGGATGTGTTGCTGGTGCACAATAAACTATCAGTCCCAGGATGTGTTGCTGGTGCACAATAAACTACCACTCCCAGGATGTGTTGCTGGTGCACAATAAACTATCAGTCCCAGGATGTGTTGCTGGTGCACAATAAACTATCAGTCCCAGGATGTGTTGCTGGTGCACAATAAACTACCACTCCCAGGATGTGTTGCTGGTGCACAATAAACTATCAGTCCCAGGATGTGTTGCTGGTGCACAATAAACTACCACTCCAGGATGTGTTGCTGGTGCACAATAAACTATCAGTCCCAGGATGTGTTGCTGGTACACAATAAACTACCACTCCCAGGATGTGTTGCTGGTGCACAATAAACTATCAGTCCCAGGATGTGTTGCTGGTGCACAATAAACTACCACTCCCTGGATGTGTTGCTGGTGCACAATAAACTATCAGTCCCAGGATTGTGTTGCTGGTGCACAATAAACTATCAGTCCCAGGATGTGTTGCTGGTGCACAATAAACAAACCACTCCCAGGATGTGTTGCTGGTGCACAATAAACTATCAGTCCCAGGATGTGTTGCTGGTGCACAATAAACTACCACTCCCAGGATGTGTTGCTGGTGCACAATAAACTATCAGTCCCAGGATGTGTTGCTGGTGCACAATAAACTATCAGTCCCAGGATGTGTTGCTGGTGCACAATAAACTATCAGTCCCAGGATGTGTTGCTGGTGCACAATAAACTATCAGTCCCAGGATGTGTTGCTGGTGCACAATAAACTACCACTCCCAGGATGTGTTGCTGGTGCACAATAAACTATCAGTCCCAGGATGTGTTGCTGGTGGCACAATAAACTACCACTCCCAGGATGTGTTGCTGGTGCACAATAAACATCAGTCCCAGGATGTGTTGCTGGTGCACAATAAACTACCACTCCCAGGATGTGTTGCTGGTGCACAATAAACTATCAGTCCCAGGATGTGTTGCTGGTACACAATAAACTACCACTCCCAGGATGTGTTGCTGGTACACAATAAACTACCACTCGCAGGATGTGTTGCTGGTACACAATAAACTACCACTCGCAGGATGTGTTGCTGGTACACAATAAACTACCACTCGCAGGATGTGTTGCTGGTACACAATAAACTACCACTCGCAGGATGTGTTGCTGGTGCACAATAAACTATCAGTCCCAGGATGGTCTACAATTACTCAGTCAATTGTCAGTTAAATAGGCCCATCATTGTTGAAACTGATGAAGTTTCAGCAAAACCCAATTCAAATATTTGTTAAGGTTAAATATCACATTACAACATAAATTATGTGTTATTATGCCAGGGTTATCTTTTGCATAATGTCTTTATGTAATATGGTAAAAATTTCTCATTTTATGCAGGAATTGTGTGTGTTGGTGTGTGTGTGTGTGTGTGTGTGTGTGTGTGTGTGTGTGTGTGTGTGTGTGTGTGTGTGTACTCACTTAATTGTGGTTGTAGAGGTCGAGTCGAAGCTTCTGGCTTCGCCTCTTTGCTGGTCGCTACTAGGTCCTCTCTCTCTCCCTGCTCCATGAGATTTATCATACCTCTTCTTAAAGCTATAACAATAAGTGTGTATGCACCTGGAGAAAAGAGGAGTGTAGAAGAGAGAGAGAGATTTTGGGAGATGCTAAGCGAGTGTGTAGGAACTTTTGAACAAAGTGAGAGTAACTGTGGTAGGGGACCTAAATGCTAAAGTAGGAGAGACATTTGTAAAGGGTTTGATAGGTAAGTTTGGGGTGCCAGGTGTAAATGATAATGGGGGTCCTCTGATTGAACCTTTCATAGATAACACATATTTTAAGAATAAAAATTGATAAATAAATATACAAGATATGATGTAGAGCGTAATGACAGTAGTTTGTTGGGCTACGTATTGGTAGATAAAAGACTGTTGAGTAGACTTCAGGATATACGTGTTTATAGAGGGGCCACAGATATATCAGATCACTTTTTAGCTGTATATAAAGTGAGAGTAAAAGGTAGATGGGATACAAGGAAAATGGAAAATGGAATAAGTGTTGAATATATCTGGTAAAGTGTATGGTAAAGTTATTATTGAAAGAATTAAGAATAAGACGGAGAGCAGGATAACAAGATGAACAAGGAGGCTTTTAGGAAATGTGTGTAGACCAAGTATTTACAGTGAAACATGTAGGTAAAGAGTATTTAAATCAGGGTAAAGAGGTTTTTTGTGGCATTTATCGTTTTGGGAAAAGGCGTATGACAGGATAGATAGAGGGGCAATGTGGCAGATATTGCATATGTATGGAATAGGAGGTAGGTTATTAAAAGCAGTGAAAAGATTTTACAAGGATAGTGAGGCTCAGGTTAAAGTATGTAGGAGAGGGGAGATTATTTCCCTGTAAAAGTAGGCTTAGACAAGGATGTGTGATGTCACCGTGATTGTTTAATATATTTATTGATGGGGTTGTAAGAGAAGTGAATGCTCGGGTGTTGGCAAGAGTT
This sequence comes from Cherax quadricarinatus, assembly GCF_026875155.1. Taxonomy (NCBI): domain Eukaryota; kingdom Metazoa; phylum Arthropoda; class Malacostraca; order Decapoda; family Parastacidae; genus Cherax; species Cherax quadricarinatus. The sequence continues at coordinate 106,621,424 of NC_069401.1, read as the reverse complement.
GCATACCTGGAGTATACCTGAAGAGGATTTCTGGGGTCAACTCCCTCGCAGCCCAGTCTATAACCAGGCCGCGAATCTAACAAAAAGTGAGAATTATCACAGTTGCTCTTTGCTGATGACACGGTGCTGTTGGAAGATTCTGAAGAGAAATTGCAGAGGTTGGTGGATGAGTTTCGTAGAGTATGTAAAAGAAAATTAAAAGTGAATATAGGAAAGAGTAAAGTGATGAGGATAAAAAAAATAGGCAATGAAAGATTGGATATCAGATTGGAGGGAGAAAGCATGGAGGAAGTGAATGTATTCATATAGTTAGGAGTGGACATGTCAGCAGATGGGTCTATGAAAAACGAGGCGAATCATAGAACTGACGAGGGAAAAAAGGTGAGTGGTGCACTGAGGAGTCTGTGGAGACAAAGAACTTTGTCCATGGAAGCAAAAAGGGGAATGTACGAGAGTATAGTTATACCAACACTCTTAGATGGGTGTGAAGCATGGGTGGTGAATGTTGCAACAAGGACAAGGCTGGAGGCAGTGATGTCGTGTCTGAAGGTAATTTGTGGTGTGAATATAATGCAGAGTATCCGTAGTTTGGAAATTAGTAGGAGGTGTGGGATTACCAAAACTATTAGCCAGAGGGTTGGGGAAGGGTTGTTGAGGTGGTACGGACGTGTAGAGAGGCTGGAACAAAATAGAATGACTTCGAGAGTGTATAAATCTGTAGTGGAGGGAAGGCAGTGTAGAGGTCGGCCTAGGAAAGGTTGAGGGAGGGGGTAAAGGAGGTTGGAATGTGAGCAGGGAAATATTTATGAAAGGATTCAAGGAAACCGGCAGACAACACTTGAGTCCTGGAGATGGGAAGTACAGTGCCTGCACTGTGAAGGACGGCTGTTAATGTTGCAGTTTTATAACTGTAGTGTAAGCACACCTCTGGCAAGACAGTAATGGAGTGAATAATGGTGAAAGTTTTTCTTTTTCGGGCCACCCTACATTGATGGGAAACGACCGATGTATTAAAAAAATTATATGTCGTTATCATGTCACCCCTCTCTCTCTCCTGTCCTCCAGTGTCGTGAGGTCGATTTCCCTTAATCTATCCTCGTAGTACATACCTCGTAGCTCTGTGTGTGTGTAGAATCAACGTTGTTTATTTTTCAATAGTTCATTTTGTTAAGAGAGGTGAGGGCATGACAGCTGTTTAGGCTAACAAATGTATTTGCTTTCTGGACTTTCCCAAGCTTTTCCCTTTTGGTTGAGCTCAGCACAGGGCATGACCTTCTCACCTGTGTTATATCTGTTATTATGCATTGTAACTTGACACCATTTAACTATATTTTTATATATGAGTGAACAATGTTTTTGTGATTATCGTTCACCCATGCCAATTCTTTATAATTATTTAAAAATCGCCTAGAGAGAAGGGCTACCTACTTTCTCTCTCTCTCTCTCTCTCTCTCTCTCTCTCTCTCTCTCTCCTCTCTCTCTCTCTCTCTCTCTCTCTTCTCTCTCTCTCTCTCCTCTCTCTCTCTTCTCTCTCTCTCTCTCTCTCTCTCTCTCTCTCTCTCTCTCTCTCTCTCTCTCTGTCGTATAATGCTACTGGTACAGCTTGAAATTGCTGCTGGCTGGCTGCTTCTTCCTCTCCATTTCTAAGTGTTCCTATATAAGTTTGTATATCGTTACATATCTCTGGTAATGAGACGGAGAGTGTAATTGTGTTCTTGCCGATTTTATCTCACAGGAATATTATCTAGGGTCCGTATGCATATCTCGTGGATAGTTGCAGAATATTTCTGTCAGGATACCTTTCTGTTTAGAGCCTGGCTCTAGAAAATTCTAAGTTGTTGGCAGTCTGTGCATTGTCACAGTGGGATAACAAGAAATTACACCGACTAGCAATGTAGCTACAACTTTGTTCTGGTTTAAGGACCTCTGTATCCACAGGATGCTTGATGCATGGTATTGCTATTCCATGTTTTTGTCAAGGTGTTGACTGTTTTCTAACGTTGTACGTATCTTGGATAGGATATTTATGGGTGTCGTGGTTATTTGGAACCCGTAAACTCCTATACTGCGAATGTACCATATACTTTCTCCAGAGTGCAAAATACCTGCTGCGAAAAAATAGTGAAATTCCAGTCGTTTCCGTGATACTCACATTATCATGGACCTTGATATTGTGAGAAATCACGAAAGCACTAGGAATTTCACTAATTTTTCACAGTGGTTGTTATAGACATTGTGATATGACCTGTTTACTGTGATCTTATTGTTTGTCTAGAGTGTGCATAATGTACGAGATGTGTACTCAATTACTGTATTTGAGATGCGAATGAGAACATTGAGTGTTGGTCACTAATAAGCAATATTTAATTCTAAACATTGCAATAAACCGTTTTTAAGTGAAGTGTTTACGTTTAATGTTTTAATCTTACCGAACTTAATGTGGGGGCTCATTAAGTGCCCAAGTTCACCCTTGGTGATAACACTTTATTTTGGTAACACTTTTTACCCCCTACATACAGGTCCGTCACTCAGATTAAGACTCTGGATTCTACAAATATGTAATCAGTGCAAAATAAAATAGTCGCTGTTGGCTAAATATCGTAAATATCGTAAAATATAAATATATATTAGGAAAAAACAATAAAAGATATCGATAAAATAAAAAGATATATTTATATAGACGATATCATTAGCGTAATATTCCGTGCTGATACGTGAGTCTAACACCAGATAATATTTCAGAAGAGGCGCTAAACCCATAAGGTCCATACAGTGCATGGGGAGAGGAAGGGGGTAATCAGGTTTGATCCGAGGAATGGGAGGGTTTTACACTAGTTTACTGCATCGACAATCCCTTATTTGACGCCAGAAAACATTCGCTGCTTGTGGATACAATTAACTGCAGCAAATACAGATAAACAAGAGAATCTCTGCTTAATTATTATATTCATGGCGACACGGTAAACCGGTAAGAGTCTTCCATTAATGGGGAATGAGAAATAATCAGGTTTAATCAGAGAAAGAGCTGAGCAGCTTCAAATTCCTTTGAGTCAGTCAAGAAGCTACACTTGAAATAGAATAAACTCTCTAAAACTCTATGTATGCTAATGACAAATTAGTTACACATTGATCGTTGTGTTGCTCTTGCAAGAAAGCACATGCACAACTGTTCTTACTCGTGTTGAATGCATCGCGTTGACGTATTGCAGGTCTTCACAGTGAGAGTCAATTAAGCATGGTTGGATAATTATTAGGTATCCCTATTATCAATCTCCATATTCTTTCTCCAGGGTAACAATTATATTCAACATTTTATATATATTTTATAGTTTTTCCTGTTAACTTTCCGTATGTGTTTGCGTTTAAACTGGGCTTAATTAAGCCTAAATATTACTTGCCTAGGCTACAAAGACGCAATCGTAAAACATAGCGAATTTAAAATTAGACAGACGAACGACCACACACTATGTTCCAGTGTGGTGTTGGTTTCGCCTAGAAAACGTCTTCTGGTGTGGATGATTTCCAGAAGGGTAGCCCACTCTTTGTTAAACACTCCCAAGTATTTCCTGGTGTTCCAGAGTTAAGTTATTCGCTTCATTATATCAGCTAAATTCATAATTAGAGTTTTAATGACTTGCGCTCAAAAGAAAATTTTGGTAATAATAAGGGCATGTTTACTAAGTGGTCTTTTTACGTTGGATAGCCGCCATGACTGAATGATCCGCGAGTATGTTGCTTTGCTGGCTGTTTTAGTGAAGATTAAATTGGACTAGTTAACACTGCTTGAGCAGCGCTGTATAGCCCTTGTGGTTTAGCGCTTCTTTTTCATTATAATAATAATAATAACAGTGCTTGTTCATGTGAATAACTGAAATCCTATAAATCATTCAGCCAGACAGAAACACTACTCCAGCTCCCTGCTACCCTTAACTAGTAGCTTCTGCTACAAATGAGAAAGTGGTGACTTACTGAAGACAGCTAGAGGTGACTAGCTGAGTTGAGTTAATAATGACTGATCTGATCTAGTGGTCACCGATTAAGCTCAACAACTAGAGAGACCAGAGTGAGCTACTGGTGATCTAAATGGGTTACGACAGCTGAGAGGAGAGAGAATGTCGACTGTTAGAGTGTACAAGGCTGGCTAAAGATCACAGGGTGAAGAGATTCCCTTGCTAACCAGGAGGAAGGGACTAACTTTACCTGTTAAAATCGGTGCCACTTTACAAGGCTGTGCCACACACCAGGATGTTTTTTTTTTAGAAGCTGTTTATCCAGTTAGTGGAGGTGGCGAGCCGCCGGCAGGCAACCACCCACGAAGAACTGCAACACCTTAGTGACTCGACCCTTGCAACCACAACTAGGTGAGTACCGTCATGAGTCGAGCGTGAGAAGCCTGCTGGATCCCAACATTGTTATCTCACATTTCTAGGCCCCACAGGTCCTGCTGGATCGCCTCCGCAAAGCTGGTTGTTAACCGTCACTTATTTACCATCGTACATGTCCTAAATCTTGATTTTAATTGCTGAATGTTTTATATAGGTTGTTTATTGCCTTTAAATAAAGAAAGAAAATACGAGATACCAAGCCAGAATCAAATTTGTTACTTTTTTTTATAATAATAGCAGCATGCCAACAAGAAAAAATGAGTTTGTATTAAAACTTCTATAAGTTGTCGAAAATTTGCATTAAAGTATCCGAGGGCTAAACACTAGTGGGTTTAAACAGACGCAGGAATAGCAACCGCTCTGTTAATGACTACACTCGTCAGTGTTGGGAGTGAATCATTTGTCATGTCTAACAAAGGACTATGTAAAACACTGCTGCTATATCATTCCAGCCTACCCACCTGAGCTCTCCTACGTGTGTGTGCACATGTGAACACACACAGAGCACAACCACTGTAGGGAAGCCACCTTACTCCTGTAGTCCTTCACTTAGTAAACAGGTAGCTGGGTGTAAGCTAGAATTTGCAGCTCACCTACTGAGGGTTGCTGGAATATCTTACATAGACTTTGAAAGAAGCTTTCATAATAATTTACCTGTATATTGAATGTTGTTAAAAGAAAACTTGAATTGTAAACTTAGCCCAGGAGCTAGAAAATTTATTGT
>NC_069401.1:106458815-106611315 GCF_026875155.1 Cherax quadricarinatus | reverse complement strand
CCCATATAGGCTGCCTTCCAACCAGCAAACTGGGTGCTCGTTGGGAATATTCGTGTTAAATACCTGGCAAAGCCTCCATGGAGTATGGTATAAGTTCACAAACTTCGTGGACCCCATTGACGTTTTCCATTATCAATCTCATTCTACTTTCTACTGATGTAAACACAACTTTATACAGAAATGTGTAACACACAAACAGTTAAAACTATATGCTCCTGCAATTCCTTTTAAATGTAATTAAAGAACTTTACGTTTCTCTGTAAAATACTGATTGTATATTTTAAAATATAATGATGACAAAAGCAACACAACCAATAATAACTTACTAGCATAACCAGTGAGAATTCCTTGGCTCACCTACAAGGTTATGCGCTGTGCTAGTTTGGGAACTCCTGGCCTATGGCACTAAAGTGCAGGAACTTAACCTACTTAGATATATGAACTCTGTTTACCAAGCAAGCTGAATATAGGTACAGTCAGCTGTTTGCTATGTAGCGATATCTCATGTATGGAAAGCTGCTGTTGCTGAAGTCATCTTCAGTGATATTTCAGTATTGAAGAAATTCACCTTATTTTGTATTACCTTTCGGTTAACTGTGAAACATTCAGAGCAATTTACTGATATTAATTTTAGGACCTCTGGGACTATGGGGCATTATGCACCGTATTGTGGTTCTCAGTAAGTGTACCATTTACCACGTAATCTGGGGGCTAAAGTTCTGTTAGAATCGTAATACTCTGTCATGAGGTAGAGCATCCTTTATTCAGTAGGTCAGAGGCCCTTAGAGCTGATATGTGGTCAGAGGTCTTTAAGCTCTTTTTATGGATGATTGGCCAACCGGGAGAAAACCCTCGAGTATGTCTTAAAGTTTAGGGATAAACCTCTCCATGCACGCTATCTGGCTGCAACTAATGTTAGAGATGCACAAAAGGCCACGAAGGACTCGCCATTCTTGCCACATTCATTTTATGTGTGGAGAATTCGTACTGGTTCAACAACCGGTGCTAGGTAATATGCTGAGGAAAACTTACGAGACCTAAAATCAAGAAGTTGAAAGATTTAACTGAGGTTACAAATGGTCTGCAGGGAGTGGAAGCATACCCAGATAACCTCATTAATGACTGCTTGGAGTAGCATCTGGAGGCTTTATTTCAAAAGTTGCTTCAATACTAATGTCGTTCAAGCTAGGAATGAGTGAGTTTGGACAGGTATAAGTGGTTATTCCTGGGCCTTGTCATTGGGCAAGGCGAGGCATCGCCTGTTACAGCAAAGAAAGTGATTCTTAATATTTAACTGTCTACTACTAGAAAAGCTGTAAATGCAGTTTTTGGGCTCTACCGGGTTTTATCAAATTTTTGTCAACTAATTTTGCTCATGTTGCTCATCCATTAACCCTCCTGATGGGTCCAAAGCTTGCAGTAAGTTAGTTTGGAATGGGTACTGCCGTAGACTCTTCAGGTGGTTAAAAAGAAAATGGCTGTATTGGTTCCAGCACTGTGGAGCCCTGATTTTAACGCACTTATCGTTGTGCAGCTTCTGACGTAGAGAATAAAAGGCAGATATGTTCCAAGGCCAAGTATGTGACAAAGTAATTAGAAACTTTCTGAATGTTTTACATTGCTCTAAGGATCTTTCTTGCTATCTTGGCAGTGATCTTTTAAAAGCAAATTTCTTTTTCGATGATAAAGCTGATAAAAAAATCTGATTAATCATGACCCACGTATTATATATGGGATTATGCGAGAAATGTTTGAAAATACGTTTGCTAACTTTTCAATAAAAAATCTAGAAAGTTCATGTATGATGTTAATTTGTTTCCCTGATTTTAAAAACGTCCAAGATTTTTTTGATATGCTATAATAGATATGGCAAGGATGGAGAGGGTAGCTCTAATTGATACAGTCGAGTAAAAAGGCATGTATTTCGAAGAAATTATATTTCATAATCAGGTGCATATACTCTCTGTATAAAGGATCCGTCTTACTGTACTGCCCAACATACTGCTTAGGCAATGGTAAGAATGTTAGTAATGATAAGACTTTTCTCCCTAAACAAGCTAGAATGTTCAGATTTCTTAAGCCCCACAAATCCGGTGTCTAACTGAGACCGAATTCCTCCAGAATAGGCGACTCTGACGCTCACAAACTAGCAGGGATCCTTAGCAATGTATTTTTCCTAATTCTAAGGCACTGTCGGTTCCCAACTTCTTAAATAATGAGGCCATTTACTAAACCGTATCCGTGACATCAACATATGAAATAAGAAACCTTGATGACTGGAAGTGACTTCTCTCTTTACCAAGGTTTCTTCTCCAATCATTAGTTTATGTTAAGCTGATGACTTTCTTGATCTATCTCTGTCCACTATTTTGTGGACCTTATTAAAAATTGATTTGGAATTTGTTTCTCTTTAGGTGATGTCCTCTTCCAAGATCAACTTCGCCTCACCTGAGGAATAACACAAGTGTTGTCTTGGTGAATCTCGTTTTGGAACACCTTGAATCGGAACGCTTTGCCTCTATCACCACATCCTCCTTGTGTCGCTGTCTTGAAGATTTGAAGTCCCTGAACTCCAAAGAAAACATAACCTTCCATTCAGTTCACTCTGGAAAAAAATCCAGCAAGAAGCTACCATTCGTATATGTTCTGTTTTCGCTAATCTGACAATAAGACACGTTTAGTAAACCCAATTTCACCCACATCACGATACCGGTTTTCTCACAGGATTCTTCCTCCAAACTCAACGCATTAGGAGTAGTAAATTTCTTGAGGAGAAACTCGTTTCCTGGAATCCATATTCATGAAACTACGCTGCCCTCTCTATTTTGTCAAGAACTGCAGACGACGAGCCTTGCAACTAACTCTCTCAGACCCGACATTACCGAGAAGAGCTACGTAGTTCTTCCTAGTAACTATAATGTCAAGCACATTTCCACAATCTTCTCCAAGCTGAACTCGATAGAATCACCGCCTCTTGCACTACCATCAAGACCATTCCCATGCAGAAAATAATCAAAATAACAACGTTTCTACAAGAATAATGACTATGTTGGTAAAACATTGCGACGACTTTACAAACGCATTTCCGAACGCCAGCCTCCAATGTCCTCCGAAATTCCCATGCTCACTTGATAAACTTAAAGAGAAAGTACTGTTGATTGCCAAGGTGATGGACGGTCACCGAAAGTGTTCAGAATTTGCCAACACCATCATTTTCAACAACTTCAAAGCAGCGATTTTCACAGATTAGCAGAACCTCTGGCCTTGCAACTTCTGTGATGTCTTGTAACCAATGTAGTCTCAGTTACGTAAGGTTTGTCAGGAAACAGTAAAAGTGTTTCCTAAGGCGGGTCTTAGTTAAATGACGACCAACTGTTGGAGCTTTTGGTCATCTGACCGAGGCCTTCGGCTGGCCTACCGGTCCACCCTTTTAAAAATTACGGTCATAGTTATAACTCCCGAGCCACGATATTTTAGCTCATTTACATACTAGTGACAATTTCTCATTTTGTCAGTACTTTATACTATTAAACAGCGGCATACGACAAAGTTGAAAGCTTGACGGCAGACACAGACAGCTATTCTCAAGTATTACTCTTAAACCAGTATATTAATTTGTTATAAAAAATGGCAAATTAATATATATATATAATTTATATATATATATATATATATATATATATATATATATATATATATATACACAGTTCAACAGCGATATATGCTACATCTGCAGAGAAAGGTTGAAATCTATTAGAAGATGCGTTCTCACGGTATCGTACGGAAACCTTAAAGGGGAAAATTATCGCCACTAACTATAAGTAACCCTTTTCTAAGGAATTTTTTTTTTAGGTTTTATAAATAAGCTTTTCATATATTGGTTTACCTGACACCTTTCCAGTTAATCACATATTCCTTGGTTAATCACTATTCAGTAATAGTTTTCTATCCATGTTACATATATTAGTGATCTGTTTTGACTTTCTAAGACAAGCTTTGCAGAAAAAAATTATTTACAAGTTTAGCCCACAGAGCAACAGGAGCATAATCAAATCAGCAAGACGATGGTGTAGCCAGTAAAATAAATATTACCATTGCATTAAAAGCGATGCACTTATAAACGAGAGATAAATCCACGTCGGGAATTAATGGTGAACATTAAGACAGTGAACTTCCATGACCTCTGAAGCACACCTCCTCCTTGCTTCACCTCATAAAACAAGAATTACTAGGCCGTGAGCTACTGGCATTTAAAAATCAAAATTTAACACAATGAATCTTCACCAGCTGTGTGTAGTGTCAGAGGATGCAACATTAAGACCATTGTCATCCTTCAGCAGCACTTTCTTGTGGTTACCTCCATGTTAAATGATTCGTGTGATGCTATTAATAGTCGCAAAAATGTTATCTTGCATGCGTGTGTGCGCGTGCGTGTGTGTGTGTACTCACCTAATTGTACTCACCTAATTGTGGTTGCAGGGGTCGAGACTCAGCTCCTGGCCCCGCCTCTTCACTGATCGCTACTGGATCCTCTCTCTCTCTGCTTCCTGAGCTTTGTCATACCTCTTCTTAAAACTATGTATGGTTCCTGCCTCCAGGAGGCCTGGTCACAGACCGGGCCGGGGGGCGTTGACCCCCGGAACTCTCTCCAGTAAACTCCAGGTAAACTACTTCACTTGCTAGGCTATTCCACTTGCTGACAACTCTATGACTGAAGAAATATTTCCTAACGTCCCTGTGACTCGTCTGAGTCTTCAGCTTCCAGTTGTGACCCCTTGTCCCTGTGTCCCCTCTCTGGAACATCCTATCTCTGTCCACCTTGTCTATTCCACGCAGTATCTTGTATGTCGTTATCATGTCTCCCCTGACCCTTCTGTCCTCCAGTGTCGTCAGTCCGATTTCCCTTAACCTTTCCTCGTACGACATTCCCTTGAGCTCTGGGACTAGCCTTGTTGCAAACCTTTGTACTTTCTCTAACTTCTTGACGTGCTTGACCAGGTGTGGGTTCCAGACTGGTGCTGCATACTCCAGTATGGGCCTAACATAAACAGTGTACAGTGTCTTGAACGATTCCTTATTAAGGTATCGGAACGCTATTCTCAGGTTTGCCAGGCGCCCGTATGCTGCAGCGGTTATTTGGTTGTGTGCCTCCGGTGATGTGCTCGGTGTTATGGTCACCCCAAGGTCTTTCTCCCTGAGTGAGGTCTGTAGTCTTTGTCCACCTAGCCTATACTCTGTCTGTGGTCTTCTTTGCCCTTTCCCAATCTTCATGACTTTGCATTTGGCTGGATTGAATTCGAGAAGCCAGTTACTGGGCCACATGTCCAGCCTGTCCAGGTCTCTTTGCAGTCCTGCCTCATCCTCGTCCGATTTAATTCTTCTCATCAACTTCACGTCATCTGCGAACAGGGACACTTCAGAGTCTATTCCTTCCATCATGTCATTCACATATATCAAAAATAGCACTGGTCCTAGAACTGACCCCTGTGGGACCCCGCTCGTAACAGGCGCCCACTGTGATACCTCTTCACGTACCATGACTCGTTGCTGCCTCCCTGTCAGGTATTCCCTTATCCATTGCAGTGCCCTTCCTTTTACGTGTGCCTGATCCTCCAGCTTCTGCACTAATCTCTTGTGGGGAACTGTGTCAAAGGCCTTCCTGCAGTCTAGGAAAACGCAATCTACCACCCCTCTCTCTCGTGTCTTACTTCTGTTACCTTGTCATAAAACTCCAGGAGGTTTGTGATACAAGATTTGCCTTCCATGAACCCATGCTGGTTTTCATTATAATCTTGTTCCTTTCCAGTGTTCGACCACTCTCCTCCTCGATAATCTTCTCCATGACTTTGCACACAATACATGTCAGAGACACAGGTCTGTAGTTAGTGCCTCGTTTCTGTTTCCTTCTTAAATATGGGGACTACATTAGCTGTCTTCCATTTCTCAGGTAGTTGCCCTTTCAAGGATGTGTTGAAGATTGAGTTAGAGCACGCACAGCATCTCTGCTCCTTCTCTAAGGACCCCATGGGAGATTTGTCCGTCCCATCGCCTTTGAGGTGTCAAGGTCACTTAAGAGCTTCTTCACCTCCTCCTCATTTTTCGTATGTCATCCAACACTTGTTGGTATATTCCTCTTGATGTTCCCTTCTGTGTTGTCTTCCCACAGCCCTTCCTGTCTCTACTGTAAAAACTTTCCTTAAATCTCCTGTTCAGCTCTCACATACCTCCTGACATTTTCTTGTGAGTTCTCCACCTTCTGTCCTTAATCTGATCACCTGGTCTTTGACTGTTGTCTTCCTCCTGATGTGGCTATACAACAGTTTCGGGTCAGTCTTGATTCTCGATGCTATGTCATTTTCATACTGTCGCTGGGCCTCCCTCCTTACCTGTGCGTACTCATTCCTGGCTCTGCGACTGATCTCCCTATTTTCGTGTGTTCTCTGCCTTCTGTACTTTTTCCATTCTCTATTGCACTTTGTTTTTGCCTCCTTACACCGTCGGGTAAACCAGGGGCTCGTTCTGGTCTTCCCGTTGTTACTGTTGCCCTTGGGAATAAACCTTTCCACTGCCTCCTTGCATTTTGTTGTTACATATTCCATCATTTCATTTACTGGCTTTCCTGCCAGTTCTCTGACCCACTGGACCTCCCGCAGGAAGTTCTTCAACCCTATGTGTGTGTGTGTGTGTGTGTACTCACCTAGTTGAGGTTGCGGGGGTCGAGTCCGAGCTCCTGGCCCCGCCTCTTCACTGATCGCTACTAGGTCACTCTCCCTGAGCCGTGAGCTTTATCATACCTCTGCTTAAAGCTATGTATGGATCCTGCCTCCACTACATCGCTTCCCAAACTATTCCACTTACTGACTACTCTGACGTGTGTGTGTGTGTGTGTGTGTGTGTGTGTGTGTGTGTGTGTGTGTGTGTGTGTGTGTGTGTGTGTGTGTGTGTGTGTGTGTGTGTGTGTGTGTGTGTGTGTGTGTGTGAGTGTAAAGTCAACTAGAATGCCGGGAACAATGGGCTAATAAACCCTTTTCCCGTATAGCCTACTAAAAAGAAAAAGAAAAAAACATCAAAGTGTGATGTTTGAATTTGCGTGGATGTTGTGCGAATGATAAGAAAGAGATGATTGTGGATGTTATGAATGAGAAGAAGCTGGATGTCCTGGCTTTAAGTGAAACAAAGCTGAAGGGGGTGGGTGAGTTTCAGTGTGGAGAAATAAATGGTATTAGGTCAGGGGTGTCAAATAGAGTTAAAGAAGGAGTAGCAATAATGTTGAAGGATAAATTATTGCAGGAAAAGAGGGAATATAAATATATTAATTGAAGGATTATGTGGAGTACACTAAAGGTTGGATGTGAAAAGTGGGTTATAGTAAGTGTTTATGCACGTGAAGAGGTGTAGAGGACAGAGAGAGATTTTGGGAAATGTTGAGTGAATGAGTGGGGAGTTTTGAACCAGGAGTGCGAGTACTTGTGGTTGGGGATTTCAGTGCTAAAGTGGGTAAAAATATTGTGGAGGGAGTAGTAGGTAAATCTGGGATGCCAGGGGTAAATGTAAATGGTGAGTCTTTTATATTTTATGAAAAAGAGGATAAATAAGTACACAAGGTATGATATAGCAAGTTATGAAAGTAGTTTATTAGATTATGTGTGTGTGTGTGTGTGTGTGTGTGTGTGTGTGTGTGTGTGTGTGTGTGTGTGTGTGTGTGTGTTAGTACGAGTGTGCACACTTGTGTGAATGTGCTTCTGTGTGTGAATGTTTGAGTGTGAGTGCAACGTCATTCTCAAAATGTTTTCCATCATCACTTCTTACTCTAGCATCTCCCTTTCTTATCAATCTGCTTACTTCTATGTTTTCGTCTGTCCTTTCCTTTCTATATTTTTTCCCCTCTTTTCAGCTTCTTTTCTACCTCAATGCATCTCTGGTTGAACCAAGAGCTTTCTTTCTCTCTGTGGTTTCTGCAACTTCCTAGTATGATAGTCTCCTCAGCTTCCTTGAATTTTCCAGCTAGGTACTCCAACTCACCTACTGACGTACCTTCCAATTCACTGTCTCAATCAACAATATTTAGGAAGTCTGACAACCATGTAAAATTCCTCATTCTAAAGTCTGGCTTTTCATTCTCTTCACCTATTGGACTTTTTCTTTAGTTCTACTAAGTCCACTAGGTTCAAAACCCTGAGAGCTCTCATATTCTATTTTATCTATGCCAGATATACCTGCCGTGAAGCCTAGATCCAGTCTCGCAGGCTAATCGTCTTTTCTCCCCCTTGTTATGCCCTTATGCTGACTTAGAAAGTTTTCTCTAATTACCTTCGTTAATCTAGCCCTCCACATTTCCGCTTCCTTACTTAAGTCATAGTTCTTCTAGTCTATTTCAGTATGGCTAAATGCATCGCTAGATGCTTCGGCTATGATGTCAACTATCGCTCGGTCGTTGTCCTCATATTCCTTCCTCAGTCTCCTACTGTTAGGTGGTGGGTTGTATATCACTGCAACTACTACAACTACTACTACTTTTAGCCCCCCTTCTCCTGTCTTAACTGAGTGTAAAATAAAATCGTTATCCTCTAGTCTGTTAATTCCTTTCACCTTTTCCAAACAACCAATTTCCTCTTCCTTCCCTGTTTATTTTGTCTTTCCTGAACACTTGGTATCTGCTGGAAATACGGCATCTGATATAACTGTCTTTGTCTCTGATAGCTATTACGTCTGGAATTACTTCAGCACTTCTGCCCTTCAGCTCATTGCTCTTGACTCAAACCATCTGCATTAGTGTTACTCTTTACTGATACTAGTGTCCCTTATCTTGCACTGGTTTATGTGTATTCCTTCATGATGCTTATCTAAAAGCAGTATTGGGGAAAGGGGATGGAGAGGGTATAGAGAGAAAAGTGAAGGGTGTGGTGCTGGCGTGTCAGTGTTTGTCATACTGCTGCGGAGGTGGGGATTAGCCTGAGTAGGTCCAGCTGAGAAATGGGTCACGGTTACATAGGAGTTCCATGATTTTGGTTATTCCCACCTCCTGGACTCTTGTCTGTCTCTCTTGTGGAATTTTTCACATACTCTCTTAGCTGCTCCCTCTCTGTCTTAATCCTGTCCAGATCTACGTAGACATGGCTGTAATGTTGCGAGGTCTTCAGACGCACTCCCTGTTGTAGTATCCTGTCTTCAGCTGTACGAGCTTAAAAGGTTAATTTAATCAGGTATTGTTAGTCCCCCAGTCCTCTGGAAATTTACCAGCTCTCATATCACTTCCATCCCCCCTGTGTACTCAATAATCGATATATTATTTGACTGATTATCTTTCCACTCCTACCTGGGCCACTTTCAGCCTCCTGGAGTCTAAGGAGTAACAGTAACTTTCCTCTTTCTCCCATCGCCTTTCTTCCAGATTTCCCTGTTTTTAAAATGTCCCTTGCTGTGTCTCTTTATCTTCTTAGCCTCCCTATGTTGTGGGCATGATGTGGAGTGAGAAGAACTGGAATAATCGACGGCCATGTTCTGGTAGCATGTAACTGAGATATAGTTATAGGGGTCTGCCAAACTGAAGTCCTGTCTCAAAGAAGTCCAGCTTCCAAATGGCTCTCACACAGAGACGTGCGCGAAAATATTAAATTGACGGAGTCACAGGTTAAACACCCTCTACCAACCCTCATACTAGTTAAACACTACAGTACAAAATTACTTAAATACATACGGCAGCACTAATTGTATTAACAATGTATTATCAGTATTGACACCTGTCTTCAGAGGGCATCACTGCAAATGACTTTCCGTCTCTGTTCTCTCTGAATCCCTGGGCTCCCTCTACGTTCTGTTCTGTTTCTGGCCCTATTACCCACTCTTTTCATATCCTTTATGACCTCTTCAACTATCTTACTTCTTCTTCCTGGGCCCCGACTTCTGCTAAATTACCTTTATTAACTTTTTCTGCAACATTTTCTGTCACCGTTTCTTCCCGCTGGGGATTAAACTGGACCCTTTCCATTGCCACAGTTCCTACTGTTTCTCTCCATTACCGTTCCCAGTCTTGGAACGATAATGTAAAAAAACCGTAGCCAACCAACTTTTTTGCCCTCCTCTCTGTTTTTAAGAGTGCATTTGAATTATCATATTTTTTCTTAAAAAAAAGTATGTATGTAAGTACGTGTGTGTTTGTTTGTAGTTAAAGAAGCAAAAATAATGGTGTCTCCAAAAATTTTTTCACAAAGCATTTTGTTTATATTCGAAAACTATTCCTTAACAAATATGTATCAAAAACACATACTTCTCCCCTTCTTCTAAATCATTCCATATGATCACACACTACAAAGAAAAAATTCTGGCATCCCTTCGGTTCTGCATTTCTTCTAATTTATAATTGTGGCCTCTTATTAAGTTACTCATTAATCTCTCGTTTAACTATCCTTTCATATTATTTCCTGATAATTTACATCCTCTTGTCAAAGTAGGAATCTTCAGCAGTTCATTATTACTCAAATATCTTATTTTTTTTTAGCTCAGGGAGCCACTTTGGCTCCCAAATTCTCATATAAACACACCTCTTTCTTTATTGCAAATTCAAAACTAATCTAACACTATTTATTTCACAAATAAAAATTAACATACTAAACCATTTTATTTAACAATATGAAAGGGTAAATTTACATCTCATCTGTAACTACACTGGCTTCACAATTTTAATGAGATGGGTGTGCGTGGTGCAGGGACATCACCTTCTTAACATCGGGCATGAAGGTACTAAGAAGAGAAGTCGTAGCCTCGCTCTGCTAAATATTATGATAGGACGGCAATAAAGTACAATAAAGTACATCTTGACTTTGTTCCACAGTGCAGGGTAGCGGTCAGAATTTTTTTTTTTTTTTGTAAGCAAATATCTTGATATGATTTTTTTGAAATTTGGCCTCAGTTTAATGACATTTTGAGTGAAATCAGTTCATCCTCCACCATTCTTGTTTCCTCATTGCTGATATCTAGGAATGAATTGATCATCCAGTCCGATATTTTAAGCAAAAAAAGTAAATATGTAAATAAAGATCTTGAATTCTGTCAGACATGTCTCTATGCAGCTCATTCAGGTCATCGTCTGGGATACTCTTCTCCTTCTCCAGCTCAGAGAAGCTCGGAAATTGGAAGAGCTCTTGATGGACTGCGTTACGTTTGAATAACTGTAACCTGGACAGAAAAGTGGAAATGGCTGATCTGACTTTGGTAAGATTAACCTCATTTCCTTGCAATGGCGAATTAACTTCGCTGAACTTTGTAAATGAATCTGACAAATAAGCAATGTAATGCTTGATGTTTCTTAGTTCATCACATAGAACAGAACTTGGAAGAATTCAACAACTATTTTAAAAAAATAATAATAAAAAAAGGTCTCAGGAAGTTTTCCCTTTGAAGTTAGTCTTGACTTTCCTCAGCCTCCCTACCCCCTCAATCTGAATTTTTCCACCGCCCACTTTGGGAATCACTGGTGTTCACCAATGGTTTCAAATCCTCATATGGAACATGGTAGGCAGATGCCTTTCCAAGCAGAGTAATCCAGGTAACTCAGCTGCTCGGTCAGCTGTTCATGACCTTCCAGTCTCTCATAGAGGAGTCCCATTTTTGTACTATCTCAACTTAGCCCTTCACATTTCCGCTCCCCCACTTAAGTCACAGTTCTCCCAATCTATTTCTCTATGGTTGAATCACACAATATTAATAGCTTCACTTTATGATGCAAACCATTTTCGTTGAGTTCTTGTCCTCATTTTCCTTCCTCAGTCTCTTATTGTTAGGTGGTGGGTTGTATATCACTGCAACAACTACTACATTTATCCACCTTTCCCTAGTCTTTACTGAGTGCATTGATAGTGGGGATTAGAATCTCGCTGGTCATAAAGTTAATCTGAGTCATGAGACTACAAATTGTTTTCCATCAAGCCACAGTTACGCTTCTAATCATCGTCTTTCCAATGTTGTTGGGTGTGGGAAGCAACTCTAACACGTCTTAAAAACGGACCACATTCAAGTCTAATACCAATACGGTAAAGACGTCCAGCATCTCTATGTGAAGGTTGCCTAGTATTATGATCGGTTAGACATATATTAAAATAGACCGTCAGAGATAGCACAGCATTCACTTCCAACATCTACAGTACCTTAACGCACTCACTGACTGACCTCTTTTCTTCAAGTTTCCCCTCAATGTAGTTTCGCCTCATTTAATGGCAGCTGACCTACTGTGCGAACGTTGACTAATGTGGCTCCCACGCTGACCCTCAGCCCCATTATGGTTTTATAATTCTATAATTTTGCTCCATTATATGTTGTAAAAGTCTTAGCATTTCTTCATCCATATACTTGACGACTATTTTATTGTTAGCTGGTATATCATTTGATTTTCCACAATTTCCTTTAAATGATTTTCCGAAAAGTATCTCGACCTCTCCGTCAGATACTTTTGATATTCTGTCTCAAAATTTATATTCTTCATGTGGATCAATGTCTCTCTTATACATTTCCCTTACTCGGTATTTATCAACACTACACCATCCTTCTTTCACTCCATTTGCTCAGTTTAACTAAATAATCTTGTGGAGATTTACAGTTTTATTATGTATTATGCATTACATGGGGGAAAGTATAGATCCTTGGGGTGTACCACTGATGACACTTCTAACTTAACTTTGATTTTTTTTTTATTTTTTGCTGGTTGCATTTTCACCTTGAGCAGATTTTTCTCTTTTTTGTGTGTGATAGTTACCCTTTTATCGTAATTTTTAAATTAGTTTTTCACGGGGACTCTGCTAAAAGATTTTATTAAGTCTACAATAAAAAAAATCCACTCTACTATTTATTACTTGAAGAATTTCACTCTCTCGTAATAACTTCATGGTTTTAATAATCAGGAAGTTCAAGTCCGAAAATTTGAGTTGGTGAGGGTGCGTGTGTACTCAGTTATTTGTGGTTGCAGAGGTCGTATGTGTGTGTGTACTCTCCTAGTTGTACTCACCTAGTTGTGGTTGCAGAGGTCGTATGTGTGTGTGTACTCTCCTAGTTGTACTCACCTAGTTGTGGTTGCAGAGGTCGTATGTGTGTGTGTACTCTCCTAGTTGTACTCACCTAGTTGTGGTTGCAGAGGTCGTATGTGTGTGTACTCTCCTAGTTGTTACTCACCTAGTTCTGGTTGCAGGGATCGAGTCACAGCTCCTGGCCCCCGCCTCTTTACTGGCCTAGCTACTAGGTCACTCTTCCAGCTCCATGAGCTTTATCATTCCTCTTCTTAAAACTATGTATGGATCCTGCCTCCACTACATCACTTTCCAGACTCTTCCACTTCCTGACAACTCTGTGACTGAAGAAATACTTCCTAACATCCCTATGATTCATCTGAGTCTTCAACTTCCAACTATGACCCCGTGTTCCTCTGTCCCATCTCTGGAACATACTGTCTCTGTCCACCTCGTCGATTCCTCTCAGTATTTCATATGTTGTTATCATATCTCCCCTATCTCTCCTGTCTTCCAGTGTCGTGGTGTGTGTGTGTGTGTGTGTGTGTGTGTGTGTGTGTGTGTGTGTACGTACTCTATGATGGATGGAGGGTAGTGTTTGGTAGGTTGCGAGTAAGAAGCGCACAGATCACAGGGACGGTGGAGGGTGCTTGATAAGATATATGCATGCACAGCTAATGGAATGATAATCGTGGTGAATATATACAGCACACAGCTCATGCAATATTAATCAGGATGTCAGCAGATAATAGCCAGAAGATTCATTTGCTATTGTGTGTCTTAGCTTATTTCTCATCTTTCAAAGATAAGTACACAGTGCGTGTGTTGTAGTTGGCAGTGAAGACGGTAATAAAACTACTTACCGAAATATTGATTCACACACACACACACACACACACACACACACACACACACACACCTAGTCAAGCACGTCAAGAAATTAGAGAAAGTGCAAAGGTTTGCAACAAGACTAGTCCCAGAGCTACGGGGATTGTCCTACGAAGAAAGGTTGAGGGAAATCGGCCTGACGACACTGGAGGCCAGGAGGGTCAGGGGAGACATGATAACGACATATAAAATACTGCGCGGAATAGACGAGGTGGACAAAGACGGGATGCTCCAGAGATGGGACACAGACACAAGAGGTCACAATTGGAAGTTGAAGACTCAGATGAATCAAAGGGATGTTAGGAAGTATTTCTTCAGTCATAGAGTAGTCAAGCCGTGGAATAGCCTAGAAAGTGAAGTAGTGGAGGCGGGAACCATACACAGTTTTAAGGCGAGGTATGATAAAGCTCATGGGGCAGGGAGAGAGAGGACCTAGTAGCAATCAGTGAAGAGGCGGGGCCAGGAGCCATGAATCGACCCCTTCAACCACAAATAGGTGAGTACAAATAGGTGAGTACACACACACACACAGACAACAGGTCTGAAGGAAGCATGGAAACTAAACTATATGCAGAGGTCCTGTCAAACCCACATGGGGCCAAAACAAAGACAGGGAGCACACTAGGACAGAAAGAGAGGTTGGAAGACACCGAAGGAACTAGGACATGTGCAAGGACCTTACCAGATACCTGTGTGGGCCAGGAGCAGGTGAGCAGGAAGGATAAACCAAGAAGCATAGGGGCCATAACGAGGGAAGGGACTGAAGGAAGGAACACTCCACGGGAAGGAACTAAAACACATCAGAGGATGCAATGGGAGTCACAGTGGGAGGTGGAAAGGGAGAGATCCGTGTTTGTCTATGGGCTAGACGAAGCTAAAGGGGAAACTTATGATGAAAGAAAGCAGGAGGAGAAAAAAGCGATTGAAGACATCATGAAGGTGATAGGCGAGGGGGACATGACCCAGGTGGCAAATTTTCGGAGAATTGGGTGGTTCACAAAGAAAAGGAATCGGCCTCTCAAAGTAATTTTCAAGGCAGAATCAACCCGAACCACGATCCTGCAGGAGAAAGCACGGCTGAGAGGCAAGCAGGAGTTCCGGAGTGTGTACCTCGACCGAGACAGAACACAGGACGAAAGGAAGACAATGAAAGAGAGAGTTCAAAAACGAAAGGAGAAATGGGAGGAAATGAAAAAGGAGAGCAGAATGACCCAGGATCAAATGGAAGGACAAGCGCACCCCCCAGAAACACCTGCAGAAGGACTCCAGCCACGACACCCCCAAGGCAACTGAACAATCCAAACCAACCATCACACACCGATCCCTCTGTTTCCACCCCCCGCACCACAGTTACAGTATTAGAACAGAAGTTGAAGGTTTGGTACACAAATGCAGATGGATTAACGAATAAACATGAGGAATGGCAAGAAAGAATCAATGAGAAGTCCCCAGACATCATAGCAGTTACAGAAACAAAACTCATGGAGACAATAACAGATGCAACCTTCCCACCAGGATACCAGATCATGAGGAAAGATAGAAGGGGCAGGGGGGGAGGTGGGGTTGCTCTGCTCGTAAAAAAACAGATGGAAATTCGAGAAAATGGAAGGAATAGATGAGACGGGAGAAAGAGACTACATAGCAGGTACACTTCAGTCTGGGGAACCCAAAGTGGTCATTGCAGTGATGTATAATCCACCACAGAACTGCAGGAGGCCAAGAGAGGAATATGAAGAGAGCAACAGAGCAATGGTGGACACACTTGCTGAGGTGGCAAGAAGAGCTCACTCCAGCAGAGCAAAGTTGCTGGTTATGGGGGATTTCAACCACAGGGAGATTGACTGGGAAAACCTGGAGCCACATGGGGGTCCCGAAACATGGAGAGCCAGGATGTTGGACGTGGTGCTGGAAAACCTCATGCACCAACATGTTAAGGACACTACCAGAGTGAGAGGGGAGGATGAACCAGCAAGATTGGACCTTGTGTTCACCCTGGGCAGCACAGACATTGAGGACATCAAGTATGAGAGTCCCCTAGGAGCTAGCGACCACGTGGTTCTGTGCTTTGAATACATAGTAGAGCTGCAAGTGGAGAGAATAACAGGAGTAGAATGGGAAAAGCCTGACTATAAAAGAGGGGACTACATAGGGTTGAAGAACTTCCTGCGGGAGGTCCAGTGGGACAGAGAACTGGCAGGAAAGCCAGTAAATGAAATGATGGAATATGTAGCAACAAAATGCAAGGAGGCAGTGGAAAGGTTCATTCCCAAGGGCAACAGTAACAACGGGAAGACCAGAACAAGCCCCTGGTTCACCCGACGGTGTAAGGAGGCAAAAACAAAGTGCAATAGAGAATGGAAAAAGTACAGAAGGCAGAGAACACACGAAAATAGGGAGATCAGTCGCAGAGCCAGGAATGAGTACGCACAGGTAAGGAGGGAGGCCCAGCGACAGTATGAAAATGACATAGCATCGAGAATCAAGACTGACCCGAAACTGTTGTATAGCCACATCAGGAGGAAGACAACAGTCAAAGACCAGGTGATCAGATTAAGGACAGAAGGTGGAGAACTCACAAGAAATTGATCAGGAGGTATGTGAGGAGCTGAACAGGAGATTTAAGGAAGTTTTTACAGTAGAGACAGGAAGGGCTCTGGGAAGACAACACAGAAGGGAACATCAAGAGGGAATATACCAACAAGTGTTGGATGACATACGAACAACTGAGGAGGAGGTGAAGAAGCTCTTAAGTGACCTTGACACCTCAAAGGCGATGGGACCGGACAACATCTCCCATGGGTCCTTAGAGAAGGAGCAGAGATGCTGTGTGTGCCTCTAACCACAATCTTCAACACATCCCTTGAAACTGGGCAACTACCTGAGAAATGGAAGACAGCTAATGTAGTCCCCATATTTAAGAAAGGAAACAGAAACGAGGCACTAAACTACAGACCTGTGTCTCTGACATGTATTGTGTGCAAAGTCATGGAGAAGATTATCAGGAGGAGAGTGGTCGAACACCTGGAAAGGAACAAGATTATAAATGAAAATCAGCATGGTTCATGGAAGGCAAATCTTGTATCACAAACCTCCTGGAGTTTTATGACAAGGTAACAGAAGTAAGACATGAGAGAGAGGGTTGGGTAGATTGCGTTTTCCTAGACTGCAGGAAGGCCTTTGACACAGTTCCCCACAAGAGATTAGTGCAGAAGCTGGAGGATCAGGCACACGTAAAAGGAAGGGCACTGCAATGGATAAGGGAATACCTGACAGGGAGGCAGCAACGAGTCATGGTACGTGAAGAGGTATCACAGTGGGCGCCTGTTTACGAGCGGGGTCCCCACAGGGGTCAGTTCTAGGACCAGTGCTATTTTTGATATATGTGAACGACATGATGGAAGGAATAGACTCTGAAGTGTCCCTGTTCGCAGATGACGTGAAGTTGATGAGAAGAATTAAATCGGACGAGGATGAGGCAGGACTGCAAAGAGACCTGGAGAGGCTGGACATGTGGTCCAGTAACTGGCTTCTCGAATTCAATCCAGCCAAATGCAAAGTCATGAAGATTGGGGAGGGGCAAAGAAGACCGCAGACAGAGTATAGGCTAGGTGGACAAAGACTACAGACCTCACTCAGGGAGAATGACCTTGGGGTGACCATAACACCGAGCACATCACCGGAGGCACACATAAACCAAAAAACCGCTGCAGCATGGGGGCGCCGGAAAAACCCGGGAAAAAGCGTTCCGATACCTTTAAAAAGGGAAATCGTAAAGACATGTACACTGTGTATGTTGGCCCATACGGGAGTAGCCCCAAATCGGGAACCCACACCTGGTCAAGCACGCAAGAATTTAGGAAAGCAAAGGTTTAAAAAAAGGTAGTCCCCAGGCTCAAGGAATGTCGTACGGGGAAAAGGGTTTAAAGGAAATCGACGAACAGGGAGGACAGAGGGCGGGAGAATGATAAGCATACAAGTATGCGGGGAATAGAAAAAGGGGACAGAGTGGGATGTTCAAAAGGGGGGACACAGGACAAGGGTCACAAGGGAAGCTGAAGACTCAGACGAGTCAAGGGACGTTAGGAAGATTTCTTCATATAGATTTTCAGCAAGGGGAATGCCAGCAAGTGAAGTAGGGGAGGCAGAACCACATATTTTTAAAAGAGGTATACAAAGCTCGGAAAGAAAGAGAAAAGAAAAGGATCCAGTCGATCATAAAAGAGGGGGGCCCAGACTGAGTCCGCCCCCCTGCAACCCAAATTAGGTGAGTAATTTGGTGGTACACACACACCCACCACACACCACACACACAACAACACCCTGGCCAAGCACGTCAAGAAATTAGAGAAATACAAAGGTTGCAAAAAGACTTCCGGAACTATGGGGGCATTTCACAGGAGGTTTAAGGAATCGACCTGACGACACTAGAGGATAGGAGGGACAAGATAATGACATAAAATACTGACAAGAGTTGACAAGTTGAATAAAGACAGGATGTTTCAGAAATGGGACACAACGACAAAGGGTCACAATTGGAAGCTGAAGACTCAGATGAGTCACATGGATGTTAGGAAGTATTTCTTCAGTCATAGAGTTGTCAGGTAGTGGAATAGTCTGGAGAGTGATGTAGTGGAGGCAGGATCCATACATAACTTTAAGAAGAGGCGTGATAAAGCTCATGAAGCAGGGAGAGAGTGGCCCTAGTAACGGGGCCAGGAGCTATGACTCGATCCCTTCAACCACAATCTGGTGAGTACGCACGCACACACACACAAATCGGACTGACGACACTGGAGGACATAAGGGTCAGGGGAGACATTAAAACGATATACAAGATACTGCGTGGAATAGGTAAGGTGGACAGAGACAGGATGTTCCAGAGAGGGGACACAGCAACAAGGGGTCACAATTGGAAGCTGAAAACTCAGACGAGTTACAGGGATGTTAGGAAGTATTTCTTCAGTCACAGAGTCGCCAGGAAGTGGAATAGCCTAGCAAGTGACGTAGTGGAGGCAGGAACGAGAGAGGACCTAGTAGCGATCAGTGAAGAGGCAGGGCCAGGAGCTGAATGTCGACCCCTGCAACCACAATTAGGTGAGTACAGCTAGGTGAGTACACACACACACACACACACACACACACACACACACACACACACTCTAAATGAGGTTGGTTTTGATTAAAACAGTTCTATCTGCTGAGTGCGGAGGAGAGACAGGGTTGAAAGGTGGCAACTTGCAACGTAGGAAAAAACAGCAAGTCAACTTATCAACACTGAAATCCAAAGCGCAAATAATGCTGATATTTAAGAGATGAAAGTGCAAAATAAAGATGAGAAAATCTTAGTAGTCAAAGCATATAACCCACCAGTGGACAGGAAAAAAAAGAGTTTGATCAGGAAATGAGGGATCACATAAAATAATAAGGAAACTATTGATAAAAAGTAACCACACAAAAAGCATTAGCAGGTTGAATTTGTAAATACGAAGTCATAAATCATACAACTCTGAGGTTGGAACTGTAAATAAATGGTAAATAGAATTATTAAATATATTTACTTTTTCTTTCCATCATCTTATATATGAAACAGAAAGAGTAAGAGAAAGCCACGAGCCATTAGTACTAATCTTTCTAATTACCCGAGAAGAAGAGGACATTTTTCAGTATAATTCTCTAAGTCCTCTTGGAAAGAGTATCCACGAAAATAAATGTGATATTAAGTGTGACATAAGTAGATATTTTATACGTATCTGATTTTGGTCTCAGAGAGACAGCTGAGATGGAGGATGCTGACATATCCCAAGTGGAAGTAATGAAACTCCTTTTGGATGTAATAAAATCCGACGGGATAGATCTTCGGCTTTACAAGAATGGGCAAAAGAATTAAAATATCCACTAAGATATGATTAGAAGGCAAACTGGCAGAAAAATGGAAGATGACACTCATTGTGCAAATATTTAAAAAGACTGACTGGGATGATTCTTTTGAGTATAGGCCTATATTATTGACAAGTGCTCTTATGAAATTTTTTTAAAAGCCATTAGATAAAATATGATTTAAAGAAATAGAGAACGATAACCTACGATACGTAAATAATTCGGATCTGGGCCTTTATTTTCATGTATCTAAAATGTATTAAGTATGATATTTATGGAAATTTTTCAAGGCATGGGAGGTTTATATTTATTTACCTCTTAAGAAAGATTTTAGTCGAGACATTACAAATGTTAGAAAGAAAAATGTGCATTTATAAATAAAAACAAAATCTTGGCTGGACGTGACAAATGAGGCGCCGAGAGATACGTATTTACTTTACTGTTTTTAATTTAATTCGATGATTTACCAACTGTGATAAAAAAACTTGAACAAGTTTGCAGGTGATGAATAAATCTTACGTAATATTAATGATAAAAATGACTGTAAACTTCTACAGGATGACACGGATTAATTGAGCAAATGTAGTGATGTGGCTCTGGTGGCCTGGTGGTTAACGCTCTTGCTTCACACGGTGAGGGCTTGGGTTCGATTCCCAGCCAGAGTAGAAACATTGGACGTGTTTCTTTCCACCTGTTGTCTATGTTCCCCATCAGTAAAATGGGTACCTGGGTGTTAGTCGACTGGTGTGGGTCGCATCCTGGGACACTGACCTAAGGAGGCCTGGTCACAGACCGGGCCGCGGGGGCGTTGACCCCCGGAACTCTCTCCAGATAAACTCCAGATAATAAAGGAATTAAATGTAGATAAATGTGATATAAGAGAAATGGGAGACGGAAATGAGAGTCACGTGCAAAATATATTCTGTGAAACTAAATACTGAAAATATTGAAGTGACCTACGAGTTAATAAAGAAAATAATAATTGTCACAGTGAGAACATATAAACGAGATTATGAGGAACTTGTATGCTACCCGGGCAAAGCATTAACTAGCTTCCAAATATATAGATGTAAAAATACTAAAAAAAAGGCTATTGCTCTTATATTCTCCATTACCTGCACTAACCTCTACACATATACACCTACCAAACCATACCACGGGCGGGGATAGAACCCGCGATCAGAGAGTCTCAAAACTACCCTTCAGTTCTACCCTTCGCTTACTCCTACTCTTGGACATCTTTCCCCTGCAGCGTCGTATTACCCCTGTCGGGTTTAGTGCTTAAATTGACTGTAATAACAGTAACATATGTAGAGATGTTAAACAAGGCTGTTTGCGACTTATATTAGACTAACATTGCAATATGCAACATTCTTCAGAAATAAATAAATTAATCCATGTTAAGCGCTAAACCCAAGTGAGTCATTCAGCGCAAGACGTGTTGGAGGCTCGATCCTCCGTCTGGTGAGCGCCAGACAGACGCGCTTCCTATTTGTACTCGCCTAGATGTTCAACATTCTTCAGAGACATTTATCGAGACAACGAAAATGAAAAGAAAGTTGAAGGAGTGTGAAGAAATCGTTAAATGCAAAGAGAAAGACAGAGGGTAAGAGGTAGGAGAAGAGAACATTCAGACTCCATATATCTCTCCCTCAGCCCAACTCTCGGCAATCCTAACTCAAGGTCATCGCTAACTTCCCCCAGAAGAATAACAACAGTGCCAACCACACCCTTATCCTCCTCTCCTGCCTACAACTATGACCTTTGACCTTTTCCCCTTTAACTATGCACACACCAGCCTCCGCCCTACCAGTACCCCTCCTAACAGAGATAAAACTTAAAGTATAAAACGTTGCTTGTGGAATACGAAAGTAAGGTGGGAGATTAAAAGAATAAAAACAGAGGGCAACCTGAGTATAAATTCGATGGAGAAGAGATTACAAATGTGGTGAGAGTAGTACCGAGTATATAATCAGAAGCACAGATCAGGTAAAGAAGACCTGCCAGCGAGTACACTTTTGGAGAATATAAAATTAGGTTAGAGGTGCCTAAACAAATCATTCACGACCCTATAAACGCTTCAACATACTCTACTGCTAAAGAGCATCAACACACTCTACTGCTAAAGAGCATCAACACACACTACTGCTACAGAGCATCAACACACTCTACTGCTAAAGAGCATCAACACACTCTACTGCTAAAGAGCATTAACACACTCTACTGCTAAAGAGCATCAACACACTCTACTGCTAAAGAGCATCAACACACTACTGCTGAAGAACATCAACACACACTACTGCTAAAGAGCATCAACACACTCTACTGCTAAAGAGCATCAACACACACTACTGCTACAGAGCATCAACACACTCTACTGCTAAAGAGCATCAACACACTACTGCTGAAGAACATCAACACACTCTACTGCTAAAGAGCATCAACACACTCTACTGCTGGAAATATAAACACAAATGCAGTATAATGTGATCCTTTATTGACAACGTTTCACCCACACAGTGGGCTTTCTCAAGTCACACACGGATCAGATCCGTGTGTGACTTGAGAAAGCCCACTGTGTGGGTGAAACGTTGTCAATAAAGGATCACATTATACTGCATTTGTGTTTATATTTCCATTGTGTCGGTATTTTATACCATTTATTACCACACTCTACTGCTAAAGAGCATCAACACACTCTACTGCTACAGAGCATCAACACACACTACTGCTAAAGAGCATCAACACACTCTACTGCTAAAGAGCATCAACACACTCTACTGCTGAAGAACATCAACACACTCTACTGCTACAGAGCATCAACACACTCTACTGCTAAAGAGCATCAACACACTCTACTGCTATAGAGCATCAACACAATCTACTGCTACAGAATATCAACACTACTGCTACAGAACACAATTTCCATTACCTTCTTTACTTTCTCAACAATCACTTTGCCAGAGTTAACGACTGTCGACCGCATATTAATACAAGAGTAGAATATTCTTGTATGTATCCCTGTGTATTACACACAGGGATACCTAACTCTCTTGGTTTATATCCATGGAGATATACATCTTTCGGTGTACACGCTCAGAGATAGAGACCTCTCGGTGGATATATCGATTGAAATCTAAGCTTGATTTAAACCGGTTTCGAAAACAACAAAAGTTATGATACAGCTCAGCCAGAACCATGCTGAACTCTCAGTTTACGGCAATATTAAGTGACAAACGATATGTATATTCGAGTAATAAATTATAATACCTAATTATAACTACAATTACTAATATTTTCAATAAATTTTATCATAATTGCCGACCATATTAAATCAGGGAATTGCATGATCAAGCATCATGCATTAGTTTTAGTATACAAAGCGTTCATTAAATTATACACTGACTGATTCCATATGCCAACAATGATTAATGCTTTCTTTATACTAGCCAATGAATAATTAATAAGCACTGAAGGTTTGGGGAATTTATTTGACTTTCGTTTCTGTTCTAGTAAGAAGGTTGCTGAATGTGTATAGATGTATATAAATGGAAAAATGTGTATACGATGATGATTACAGACGTTTGTGTCCACTGTACTGTGCCTTAAGACACAGCACAAATACTTGTTTTCCGAAGTTTCTTTATACATACCTATGTAATGTAACATGTTGCAGTACAGTGGTATGTACATAACTGGTTCAGAGAACCGACAAGTTGGTGAATTAGTTGTGCAGCGTTTAGGTGTCTTTATTGGTGAAACGTATCGCCCACCAGTGGCTTTCTCAGTCCAGTACAGAGAAGAATAGGTGAAGATCAGGAGTGGGAGGTAATCAGTCCTTCTGCCTGGAGTCGATGTGACAGTGGCAGCCTTATGACAGTGGCACCCTATGACAAGGGCGGCCCTATGACAGTGGCACCCTATGGCAAGGGCAGCCCTATGACAGTTGCACCCTATGACAAGGGCAGCCCTATGACAGGGACAGCCCTGTGACAAGGACAGCCCTATGACAGGGACAGCCCACTGGCAAGTGCAGGGTAGAATGAGGACAGGCAGAAAGGTGAACTCTCTTATACCGGAGTCAAATGAGGTGCATCAGTTAAAATCGGGCTATGGGAGGGGCGGGTGGAACCAACTATGATGGGCGGGACCCACTAGTTACGGGCGGGACCCATCATTAATAGCCGAGACCCACCAGTAGTGGGAGGAACCCACCAGTAGAAGGCCGAACCCACCTGTGGTGGGCTGAACCTACCAGTACAGGTTAACCCACCCATGGTAGGTGGAACCCACCAGTAGAGGGCCGAACCCACCTGTGGTGGGCAGAACCCACCAGAGGCGGGTAAGACATGTCCAAGAGTTGGGCCAGAGCCGAGTTAATAGGTAGTGTTGTGTGCTGAGCACGTTACACTTTATTTTCTCGACCAGCAAACTGGCAATTCGGAGTGTAGCAGTTCTGGGTCCCCCCCATTGCTTTATTGATTGTCCAGTTTAACCGATCAATCAGGTGAGAGTACACTCCCCTATCCAAGGCGACGTCACACCTGTCTGCTTGCCTGGGAGGGCAGAATTTTGCCAACTCTGGTCGAATCCACTCTTGTTTTGAGAGGCTATTTGTCTCATCATTATACTGCTAATCAGATATGTGGCATGCTAAAGTATGTTATACTTTATTCGGTATTTGTCACACACTCATAAGGGTATTCCCTCCCGATCAGCAAACCAGTTGCTAAGGGTATAATGAGCAGGGGCCCCGTAGTTATGCTAGCACCTTGGTTCAACCAACCAATGACAAAAGAAACCCACCAAAGTTGTGAAGCGATGCGGTACACTAGTTAATCAACATTGGCAGACTTACCTTCAAGTCTGGTCCAAGGCGGTTCTCACCGTGTCTGTTGCTTGCAATTTGCCTTTCTGTATATATCCTCTGTAAATATTGTACATATTATTGCTTACTATTTGATGAAGGAAATATATAAGTATTTACTCTCTGCTGCCTTTTGCTCGTTCCTTGTTTCTACCTGTGTTATCGTGCTGCAAACAGGTGTGCAGACCTCAAGACTACACCTGTGTTCGTAATATATCTTACAGTTGTAAATATTGTAATTAAGTGGTGAAGAAATACATGGGTAAAGAAATCTACCCCTGCTATGTTTGTCTTGCCTTTGTCTTGCCTTGTTGATCACTATATTGCTGACTTTATTTCCGGCCAGGTGCTACAGGCCTTGAGTTGCTACCTGTTCAAGTAGGAGATATCCTCTATACTAAGCTTCTTTCGTGTTGCTGTGTCAGACAAGTATCATTACAGTATGATCTACCCACCACTGGTGGATAAGTCATTTTGTTAACCAGTGATGTAACTTCAACTGCTGCACCTCATCTGATTCCAGTATTTATGAAGCCATCTTCCTGCCTATTCTTCACATTCCTCAATACTGAGGTATGGAACACTGGTTATACCAGACGGAGGGACTCATTACCTCATCATCCACTCTCTTCTGTGTTTTTTGGGTTGGGCAAATGTTTTGTTAGTGGGATGGATTGTAAAGGACCTGCCTATTATGGGCCAACAGGCCTGCTGCAGTGTTCCTCCTTTCTTATGTTCTTATGCTTATCAGTACTATAAGAATGAAGGAATAACTTCATCCTCTTCTGCCTCCAATTTTAATGCAAATATCCCCTCCACTGAGTTGATAAAGCCACAGGTTGATGAAAAATTCTGTAATACAAAATTCCCAGGTATTACATTTGGGTATTTCTCACTTTATCGGCAGTGAACACCAACATTAATGACCCCTCAGAGGCTTGGCCTTTAAAAAATGTAAATTACACTTGTGAAAGGAGAATGTATTAGAAGGATTCCACATCATGAGGTGGTCTCCAAACCAAGGTCGGAGAGTGCCCTTGCATTAAGGGCGTGGGAAGTTTATTTGCCGATGTCAAAGACTAAGGGTGGTATTATAAGCGTTAAACATAGTACCTTCACCAAATCAAACAGCGTTCACAGAGACAGATGATGAAATGAAACTTGAGATGATACTGTCGTGGTGATGCATGACAGGTTTAGTGCAGATGTGATAGTTATTATTGCAAGGCACGAGGCCAGGTCTCAGACCGAGCAGCGGGGGCGTTAACCCCCGAAACCCTCTCCAGGTAAACTCCACGTAAGGTTAAATCTACTTCCCCAAGAGTAAAGATCGTACGTCTCGATTGCACCTACTTTAAGTGCCATAAAGTAACATACAAATGGCGCTGCTTACAAAATAAAAATATATCTGTGATCAAAATAATATTACCAAGTAAACACGCCAAGCCTTGCAGAACGGTAATGAAATAAGCTTGGACTACCCTTCCGCGTACTGTCAGTAGTTGCCAGGAATTGTCAAGTTGACCTTACCAAGTGCAACTACAAGGAAGATTGCAGCCACAGGAACAAATGCCTGTTGCTACAGCTGTAACTGCACCTCGTTATTCAGCTGTGTTTATCAGGAGTAGCAAGTTTGGTAACCGGAACAACTACAGTGATGATAAGCACAATAAACAACTTTTATTAAAGACTGGCGGCCATCTTGAAAGCTGAGATATTTTTAATGCCGAAGATGCAATGAAAATTGACAGTGGTAAAGATGAAGATTGAGATACTAATGTAACATATGGGAATCTTAATTAAGGAAACGTTTCGCAAAGCAGTGGCTTCTCCAGTCCAATACAAAGCAGAGAGGGGTAAGGAGAGGAGTTTGAGGTTAATCAGTCCATCAGCCTGGAACTGGTGTCTCCAGTCCATCCATTTATCATAATGGTAAAGATATTGGCGACAATTTTGAAAAAAAAAAAAACTCCACTGTTTTGAACTGGAACTGAAAAATAACTGAGATAATCCAATGGAGTGGTAGGGGTAGTGGAATATTCAAATGGCTTCAGGAAGAAATTCAATGTTCTTCCTTGAAGCCTTTTTATCCACTTCTCCGAGGCTATGTATATATATATATATATATATAATATATATATATATATATATATATATATATATATATATATATATATATATATATATATATATATATATATATATATATATACATATATATATATTACATATACATAATGATATAATGATGTAGATGGATAGCAGAAGTACCCTAGTACCCTACTCATTATATTATCGAGAACTAGAACATTTCGCATATCATAAGGAATATTACAGAGAATGAAAAACTTCATTGTCCTTCACTGGAACAAACTAACGGGTGAAAAACATTTCCCTCAAGAAAATCACCTAATGTTTCAATTAAAAGAATATATGTCATAAGCCCCTGCCACTTCCGTGAGGTACCACGAAAAAAAGAGGTATAATTAGCATTCCCGAGACTCCTTAAGACTAGCACGGAGGTCCCGTAAATATAATGGTAGTATTAGTCACAAGAAATCATGACAACTCTCTTGTGGGTCCTGCAAAATAAAATGTGATTATTAGTGCAGAAGAAATGTGGAAGCTCACCTGTGGGTCCCGAGAAATAAAATGTAATTATTAGCGGTGCTGAAACCTGGTAGCTCACCTGTAGGTCCTGGAAACACGCAGCTATTAGCTGGCGGCGCGCGTCCTACGCTCCGCTACTTACCTATAATTACTGGAAGCTCACACCGGGGTGGTCCTTGCGCTGCTCCGGGCAGGGGTGTCGCGCTCCACCACACCTGCTGCAGCCGCCACGCCGGGGACGACTGCAGCGGCGGCGGCGGCGGTTCTAGCTGCGGGGATGACTGCAGCGGCGGCGGGGGTTACAGCGGCGGGGACGACTGTAGTAAAGCCGACGTCACTGCAGAGGGGATGGTATTGCTGGCTAAGCTGATGATGGTGTTGTTGGTTGTGATGTAGTGTTGTTGGTGGTGGTGACGGTGTTGTTGGTGGCGGTGGTGGTGTTTGTTGTAGTAACAACAGTGCTGGTTGTAGTAACAACAGTGCTAGTTGTAGTGACAACAACAGTGCTAGTTGTAGTGACAACAACAGTGCTGATTGTAGTGGCAACAGTGCTAGTTGTAGTGACAACAACAGTGCTGGCTGTAATGACAACAACAGTGTTGGGTGTAATGATGACGACAGTGCTAGTTGTGGTGACAACAGTGCTAGATGCAGTGACAAACTAGTGTCGGTTGTAGTGACAACAATAGTATTGGTTGTAGTGACAGCAATAGTGTTGGTTGTAGTGACAACAACAGTGTTGGTTGTAGTGACAACAACAGTGCTGGTTGTAGTGACAACAACAATGTTGGTTGTAGTGATGACAACAATGCTATCTCTGATTATGACAGAGAAGCTGGTTGTTGTGACAATAGCGGGGCTGGCGAGAGTGGAGCGTCGGCAGACCTGACAACACAGTGCTGAGTAGGCTACCAATCGAACACTGAATGTGCTAGCTGCTACAGGATAGCTATCACGTTAAGATAAAGCGACAAGAGGCAGACGATGCGATTTTTAGAGATTATGCTGCCGAAGCGGCTAGTTTATTGTGCACCTTATAACAATCCAGTGAACTGTAGTGCAAGAGTATATGGATACAAAAAAAAGGCCTAGGAACTAGGCCTCAGTTGAAGGGCTGATGAGAAATAGGTTTTGTTGAAGTAGGGAAAGACAAGAAGGGCTCATGACTACTACCAAGGGCTGAAGTAAGCAGAGTTTAAGATCCTAGGAAAGATAAATACAGTGATTTTTGTTCATAAGAGCTTATAATGGTGTTGGATGGTGAAGATGTAACTGATATTGTGATTTCAGTTACTACTAGCTAAAGGATGTTGATGATTTTAGTAGGAGCCGGATGCAACAGATATTTGTGTTATAGTGTGTCTGTAGGAACTAAACAAATGAGATACACAACTTTCACTATCTGAAAAACAGGGCGAGTGATTGTGGAAGAAATGTACATTCGTGTGGGATGTTATAATTCACGATTAGAAAATCGATGAGAGGGAAGGAAATGACAAAACATAGATTTGTTGTAAACAGCATTCTGCATGCCTGTCTCTTTGCTTCCTGGTCCGTGTTGTCTGGATGTCTGGCATTAAAAAATTTCCTGTCACCAAGGTTGATGTCACCTGTTCATAAACTAGGAATATGATTCATAGTAATTAATCTATTTATTAGTTCTTGTCTCTATTTCAGACAGGGTATTAGTCAATCAGTTTAGCTCTAACGTAACAGTGTTCACGAATTTACAGTTTTGTCAAATTCGACACGATAACTATCAACCGTCGAGAGTTTTGGTGTTGGTAAGAGTTGTGAAATGTGGATTGTTAAAAGATGTTTGCATTGTGTGTGAATGGCAAGTAAGTATTGGCAAAAGTTGAGGACGGTGGGATTCAATTGGGAAGAGTTGTAGATGGTAGGAAGGTGTTGGCAAGGGTTGAGGATAGTAGGATTGATTTGTCAAAAGGTAAGCTGAGAATGAGAGGGTGTTATCAAGGGTTGTGAACGGTAGAAGGGTGCTAGCAAGTGCTGTAGACGGTAGGAAAATGTTAGCAAGCATTTGAGACAGTAGGAGGGTGTTAGCAAGTGCTGTAGACGGAAGGAAGATGTTAGCAAGCATTTGAGACAGTAGGAGGGTGCTAGCAAGTGCTGTAGACGGTAGGAAGACGTCAGCAATCGTTTGAGACGGTATAGCTAGATCCTGGGAGGAGAGCATGTATATATATATATAATATATATATATATATATATAATATATATATATATATATATATATATATATATATATATATATAATATATATATATATATATATATATATAATATATATATATATATATATATATATATATATATATACATCTTGACACATATACAGTCCATTAGTAACTGGAATATATATCTGTTAATCCAAAAAATAAAATTACGTTAAAAACGAAGAAATATTTATAAGCAACAATCAGCTTAGGATTTTTTTATAGGCCTCGTTATTAATAATTACTAGCTAATTACTATATTGTAAGAAAGTTGGAGACAAGGTAAAAGATCTTAAAATACCCCTGTCAATATAATTGATGATAATAAGCTTCAGACAGCGAACATGCATCTAACATATTCTCCTTTTCTTTTTTCGACAAATTTCGACTTCATTAGCCGTTCTTGCAGCGTGAAACCCTGCTGTAATACGCAAAAAAAAAAAAAAACAGAATATTGTGTCCCAGCTGCAGGCGCAGAGTTATACACGGTATGCACTAAGAAATCGCGAGTAATAATGAGATCGCCGGGAAGTGGAGTCGGTGAGGGCGACAGACTTCGAGTCTGCGACAACTTCACTTCGAGTCCCCTACGGCCATTCTCCACAACATCTGTAATGTTCCAGTCCTGATGCGCCCTCGGGAGGTGACGTCGTGTTTCACTGCCGCACCGCGAACAAATGATTTTACTTGTGGAATTCCAGAGCGTTTTCCACCGAACTGATTAATTATTAATGTCTCGTGTTCTTGTGGACCAGACAAAGTCAATTATTCTTAGTCAATAAAAGTTCACTATTGTTCTTATAGGATAATTATTTCTTACATCCTGGATCTTAATGTGTTGCCTTCTAATTGTTTATTATCTTGTGTTTTGTACTGTTTATGTTTGCATCCAGTTCTTTTTGATAGATATTAAGTTCTGTTTTAGAGACTCAAATTCATTAAACCATACCCCCGGCCGGGATTGAACCCGCGGTCATAGAGTCTCAAAACTCCAGCCCGTCGCCCGTCACTCAAATTCATTCTTTGTGTGTGAGTGTGTGTGTGTGTGTGTGTGTGTGTGTGTGTGTGTGTGTGTGTGTGTGTGTGTGTGTGTGTGTGTGTGTGTGTGTGTGTGTGTGTCTTTCTGTCTCTGCGTCAGTGTCTGTGTCTGTTTTAGTGTTTGTAATAAATTATATACTATATTATACATATATATATATATATATATATATATATATATATATATATATATATATATATATATATATATATATAATATATATATATATATATATAGAGAGAGAGAGAGAGAGAGAGAGAGAGAGAGAGAGAGAGGATGTGCTACGAAAATGGAGTGTGACAGTACAGACTGAAAAAAATAGGAAAAAATAGGAAAAATAATGGTTTACCTTGTGATCAGAGTAGGACGTTTACTTCACATCCTGATAAACTAATCTGCCAATATACCAGATAGGCAAGTTTACTTTACGCCCTGTATGGGCGGGTGTTCCTCCGTTCTTATGATCGGAGAAATATAAAAGCGCTATAGTAAACTGGAATGCTTCATATAAATAAAATGAGAGAGAGGAAAATATCAACACTGAAAATGAAAGTAATCCCAGATACCTGTTTTCTCGTAAGCAAAATCCATGGCTAGTAACCACCTCTAGCATTGTGCCCTTGATGAAAGAAGACGTAAGAAGACGTAACATTATGGTAATGACAACAGAGATCTGAGTATAACACTGAGGCAGGCCACATTTGTATATATATATATATATATATATATATATATATATATATATATATATATATATATATATATATATATATATATATATATGGATGAGATTTTCGCCTTATAATTGGTGATACACACGTAACAACATGTACCTTATATGCCACCTTTATATCAACAATGTATCTCTTAAATCTTCTGTACCATATTATGTAATAAAATATTCCTATTGGTAAAAAAAAATATATACTAAAAGATGGGGTGGTAGGGGAAGTGGAATATTCAAACGGCTTCAGGAAGAAATCCAAATATTCTTCCTTGAAGCCTTTTTATGCACTTCTCCGAGGCTATGGGTCCCACAATTTACACCAGAGGTGGACCCCATCCTATATATATATTATATATATATATATATATATATATATATATATATATATATATATATATATATATATATATATATATAT
Organism: Cherax quadricarinatus; assembly: GCF_026875155.1. Classification (NCBI taxonomy): domain Eukaryota; kingdom Metazoa; phylum Arthropoda; class Malacostraca; order Decapoda; family Parastacidae; genus Cherax; species Cherax quadricarinatus. The sequence goes on along the minus strand of NC_069401.1, from coordinate 106,579,657 downwards.
GTATGTATATATATATATATATATATATATATATATATATATATATTATATATATATATATATATATATATATATATATATTGACGAAGGAATTTAATTTTAATGAAACGTCCATAAGTTCTTATAACTGACTATGGTCAGCAAGTGCTCTGATCAGCAAGTTCTATAGTCAGTAGGTGCTATGGGCAGTATATAATAACCTGGTAGTAGATTCAGCAGAGGTATATTCAGTCAGGTTGAATATTCAGACAAGATAGTATATTCAGACAGGTTGAATATTCAGACAAGATAATATATTCAGACAGGTTGAATATTCAGACAAGATAGTATATTCATACAGGGCATATATCAAGACATGGATTATATTCAGGTATGAGGTATATTCAGCAGGTGATAAATCCAGCAGGTGGCATTTCCAGCAGGTATTATTGTTCTTTTAGGTAAAAAATTAACGGGTGTTGTTCCAGGGAAATAAACGAGGTATAATGTCACAACTTTTGTAAGAACTTCCAGTGTCAGAAATTCAGTTTATGAATCGTAAATTTTGCTGAAAAGAAATTCCTAATACAGTGAATTTACATTTTCTTCATAAATGGTAAATGTATTTCGACTTTATTAGATGCATCGAAATTTTTTTTTTTTTTTTTTTGCTGGACCGTTGTCAATAGAATTATTTTATTTTATCTTGTAACAGTTTTGGCACTTAAAGATATTTCTAACTTTCGTTTTTAAATGGCTTGTTTTGCTTAATTTTTTTTAAATAAATTTGTTTCGGGGATTGGTAGCCTATTTTTTTATGCTTATTATGGCTGTTAACATAAGAACATAAGAAAGAAGGAACACTGCAGCAGGCCTACTGGCCCATGCGAGGCAGGTCCAAGTCTCCTACCCGCTTTAGCCAATGCACCCAACCTAGTCAGGTCAGGTCACATTCACTTAAGGAATGAACACGGCAACTGACCCAGTAGCACAAGCTAATCAGGTCCAACTCACGCCCACCCACCCACCCACCCACCCACTCACCCACTCACCCACCCACTCATGTATTTATCTAACCTGTTGTTGTTATGTAATCCGTCACTGTGGGGTTTTTATTCCAAGGAGTATGAGAGATCTTCTAAAACCATTGAACTTAATTACCTCCCATTTATAATGATCTAATGTGATAGTTTTCAGCCCTCAGACTCGTACCTTGGTGTCTAATCATAGTTTAGTCTTGTCACCACATCACACTTAAACGTAGACCTGTATACTCACCTTCCTACATCTACATTCTCGCCTCTTCAGTGTTACTCGATCTGCTCTCATCATTTAATTTCTACATATAAATAATGATATTCAGCCTATAAAATATTACGAGGGATATCGAGATAAAAGCCAACACGATATTTTCGTGCAAATCAATTGCTTTAATTTACTATTTAACCATATGTGCAAAGCTGGTCGAGACTTGGATATCAAACTGCGTGTCGAAAATCATTAGGGTGTATCTCTGGTACACAAGACAAAGTTGGAAACCGCCCACCAGGATCTTCCCTAAACCTACGCACAGATGGACGTGCGTATGTGCGTACACACGCACACACACACACACACACACACACACACACACACACACACACACACACACACACACACACATACAGTGTGAGTGACAGCTATTCAAATTATTAACTGTTGATCGGTTTTCTGGAGTTGCTGTTAAAATATTGTCACCTGGTTTACCTTGGTTGTGTTTATTTGTCCTGCTTAATAATTATAAGAGTGACCTGTACTTAACTTGGGGTGACCTGTACTTAACTCGGTGACCTGTACTTAACTCAGTTGTGACCTGTACTTAACTCTGTGAAGAAGTGTCTTGTGTGCTCCCCGTGGACTGAACCAAGATGCCCTCCATCGAGCAACTTTACCAGCAGCTTAAGGAAGAATTGAAGGTAGCGAAAATAGAGATACGGCGATTGACCGAGGAAAACAAGAGGATTCGTAGTTGTCCTCCTGTTTCGAGTCCTCAGGTCAAGAAGGGATCGTGGTCAGTGGCTGGACAGCATGGGACAAAGTTGACGATCAAGAAGACGAATGGAAAACCAGAAACGATGAAGAAGAAAGAGACTTGTGGAAACTCTTGTGGAAACCTCCAACGCATTCTCGGTGCTACCCGACGAATGTGAGTCGACTACTGCGATCGTCACGACGAACGACAACAAGGAAGGTAAGAATATTGTTGTTGTTGGGGATAGCCAGGTTAGATACATGGATAGGGCATTCTGCTTGAAGGACAGGAGTAGGAGACAGAGGGTTTGCTTTCCTGGGGCTGGGATGGAGGACATTGTTAGCCGGCTTGATAACATCATGAACGGTAATGGGATCAATCATATTATTTGCCTCAGTGCTGGAGGCAATGATGTAGGCAAGCGTAGAAGTGAGGATTTAGTTAGAAAGTTCAGGACAGCTATAGACATAATTAGGAAGAAGGGGGGCGCCCTGTTATATGTGGCATTTTGCCAAGAAGAGGTGTTGGTAATGAATGGTTGTCCAGAGCAATTGGTATTAATTGTTGGCTGGATAAACACTGTAAGGATAATGCAGTACCATTCATTGACAACTAGGACAACTTCTATGGCCGAAATGACATGTATGCCAGGGATGGGGTTCACTTATCCCGGGCAGGTGTGGGTTTTCTTGCTAACTCAGTTGAGGGGGTTGCAAGGACTTTAAACTAGGATTAGTTAGAGGTATGGGTTTAGAAATGATAAATAATGAGTATGGATATATTGACTTATGCTCTGATATTAAAAATGTTAATAGTAACTGTCATGGAGTAACTCTGGGTAATGATAATTTCAGAAATTGTGTAAAAACCAAGATCAATAAGGAAAAATGTGCATAAGAAAAAACATATGATGGTATTTTATGCTAACAGTCGAAGTGCAAGAAATAAAATTAATGAACTACGTTTGGTAGCATGTGCTGGGAACTTTGATATCATTGCATTAACTGAAACGTGGTATGATTTAAAGAGTCGGGATATGACTGCTGAGTGTAATATTCAGGGATTTAAGTTGTTCAATGTGGATAGATGTAATGGGAAGGGGGGAGGAGTTGCATTATATGTTCGAGAAAATATTAATTGTAGCATAAAAACAGGTATAAAAATAGATGGAGCAGTAACAGAATCTGTTTGGGTAGAGTTTGTAGAGGGTCAAGAAAAAACTAATTCTAGGTGTAAATATACCGACCTCCAGGCTTGGATCACGATAGAGGGAGACTTCTTTGGACGAAATTGTTAGGGCTTCTAGACACAATAACATAGTCATAGTAGGGGACTTTAACTTTAGTCAAATTGACTGGAATTCTTTGACAGGTAATCTAGAGTCCAGTGACTTTATGGAAACAGTTCAGGACTGTTTTCTGAAGCAGAGCGTAACAGAGCCTACCAGGGGTAATATTTGCTAGACCTAGTCTTGTCAAATAAGGAAACACTCGTGAACAATCTGGAGATCACTGAAGAGCTTGGCGCAAGTGATCACAAATCCATCACTTTTAGCATTAACTGGGAATGCAAGAATAATGATAATACAGTAAAAATCCCTGATTTCCGTTCTGCCGACTATATTGGACTTAGGGAACATCTGTCTAATCTTGATTGGGGTTATCTAGCTAATGATTTTATTGGCGATGATCATACTTATGATCATACTTATGATTCTGGTGAGTACCAAATCAACGCCCCCGCGTTGATTCGGTACTCACCAGAATCTCTAACAATTGCAACCAGAACGATGGTTTCTACAGCTTAGCTGTACCCTTTTAGTTAGAGGCAGTTTTGATAAGGACCTGCCTTGCATGGGCCAGTAGGCCTTCTGCAGTGTTCCTCCATTCTTATGTTCTTATGTTTTGACAGACAATTAATTAAGTGAAAGCTTGGGAATCAACGTGAACTAACTCGCACTCCATTTGTTCTTCACCTCACCACTACTCGCATATCATATGCCCACTTCCTCTTACCAAGAATATCTATTTGTGATTTAATAAAATCACTACGTCGGCAAAATGTTAATTTTGCCGACGTAGTGTTTATTTACCTCCCAAAGTGGATTTGTGTCGTTAGCGAAAGTTCAGTTTTTTCCACGGGAAAAGTGCAGATAACACAAAAGGCATAAAGCAAAGTAAAATGGATATTGCAGTCTTCAACTTCAGAACTGTTAAAAACTATTAAAATCATTGTGACTTGATAAAGCCCACTGTGTGGGCGAAACGTTGTCAATAAAAGATCACATTATGCTGCTTATATGTTTATATTTCCATTGAATAGGTATTTTATACCATTTATTTCCATTCTTTACTGTTCCGATCGAACCTTTTAAATATTTGAGAAAGTAATTTGAGCAAGTCAACTCTTCCGTAAATATCTATAGCAACTAGTTTATAATGTAGCTGAATATTAATGTTATAAAATTAAAAAGAATCAGAAAAGGGATTCATCATACTATCCATTTTCTTCGATAAAAATTATAGATTTAAAAATACACAGCCAAAAACTTGGTCCATGGGCTGGCATTTTCCTTCCAATGTGGCTACGGAAAATTTGGAATAAGTTCAATCTTTATCTTGCTATGTCATTTCAATGTGTCTCATTACTACTTTTCTAATTACTCATTTCTTTAGCACTTTCGAATTTCTTTCCTTTTCTTATTCATTGTAGCGTTTGAGCCCAGGTTGTTTCTGAGTCAGTTTTTTATTTCTCTTATTATGGGACAAGACTCTCTCTCTCTTCTCACTATTTTTGAGCGAAGTGCTTCATCATTTCTTGCTTATTTCGTCTTGAAAATTATTCTTTGCGTCATGTCTTGGTCAGGAATTTTCACATTTCTTGGTAATCACATTACTTCTCTGCTGATTTTAAAAGTTCTCAGCTCATTCTACTGATCTGTATTCACGTCTTTGTGAACTGTTGGTAAGTTGATTTTCAGATAAGAATTATTCATTCTTGAGTGCGTGAATTTGGTGCCCCGAGTCTGCAGTTCCTATGTGTTTTGATTGCGGTTTATATTACTAATAATTAGATATTAATCTCTAGAAATGTTAACCTCTCTCACTGCTTTTATTTTTTCTATGTTTACTACTGAAGTCTTATTTTCATCATATATGTATCTGGATGACGCAATAACAGAAGCCGGATGTAAATAACTGTGTTTGAGGTCTCCTGTTATTTTCCTGGTGGGTTGTCTAAGTATTTTTCTTCATTTTTGGATTTTCATTATTTTATGGTTACAGCGTTTTCTTATCAGAAGGGTTATTTCGTCTCCTTTTTTTTATATTCATTCTCACAATTTTGTAACCTGGTTGAAGATGAGGAAAAACGATGGGTAAATGTTGGAGGCAGGAGAGTGACTGGAGGTGGAGTGTTGAAGAGTTTTCGGTGGTCGACAGCAAGAAAGTTTGTAGGGTACTGGAGGTGGTTCTGGATGACGTAGGTAATAGAGCAGTGTTTCTCAGCCGGTGGTCCATGGACCACTGGTAGTCCATGGGCTGAAACGAGTTGAGAACCACTGTAATAGGGGAAGATGAATGGTGGTGGCATTGGAGTATATGATGAGATATGTAGGATTGTAGTGGTATGTGGGATGGTGTTAGCAGAGAAAGGTGCTCAAAGAGTTTTGGTGGATATATTTATTGTGAGAGGGGTAAAAGTGGTAGCAAGAGTGTGAGTAGTGGTCTGTGGGTATTGGTGATAGTAAGAGAAGGGAGGGTGACTATATCAGTGAATGAATATCGAGTCTACGCTGTTAAGTTTCTTGGGTCTTTGGCAGCGAGCTGTGACGGTCTTGTCTGAACATTTCTGCTTTTCTTTCCTCTGATCACTAGTAAACGAAACCATGTAGATGAATGGTTCAGAGAACCGACACGTTGATAAATTAGACACATGTGCAACTCTTGGGTATCTTTATTGAGGAAACGTTTCGCCACACAGTGGACTGATGAAGCCACTGTGTGGCGAAACGTTTCCTCAGTAAAGATACCCAAGAGTTGCACATGTGTCTAATTTATAAACGAAACCATGGAGGAGGCCAATTAGATCTACAGACACACTACAGTATTTACGTTCACGATATGAGGAGCGGTCCATTGTGCACCATCACATCTGTCAACAACTCGCAGCTACATCTGCCTGCAGCTAGCAATGGCTTCAGGCAGATGAATGAATTGTATGTGACTCTGCAGTTCGTAATGAAGATAATCTGGTAATGAAATTTGTTTACCACGAATAAAAAGAATCCTGTGTTGAACCTCGTAAGCTAATCAGCAGCAGCTTTCCACCCCCCCCCCCCCAAAAAAAAAATAGAAAATATTTTCCATTTAATTGGTGCTCGAGAGCAAAGGCTGGAAAATGAACGACGCAACGGGTTGTATATGAAATATATATATATATATATATATATATATATATATATATATATATATATATATATATATATATATATATATATATATATATATCGTGCCTACTCATTCTCTACATCTTTCCACATCCTATGTCCTTTTCCTGTTGGATAGAGGGGATAGAGGATGGAGAAGTGATGAAGAAAGGAAAGCCAGGAAGGAGGGAGAGGACACGGAGGAAGGAGGGAACAAGGAGGAAGGAGGGAACACGGAGGAAGGAGGGAACACGGAGGAAGGAAGGAATAGATATGAGGAGAGGAAAGAGGGGGAGAGAAGGTAAGGAATGGAGGAGAAACAAATGGAACAGGATGAATGCGTGATGAATAGGAAGAAGGCACCATCACCATGCGTAAACAGCTGTGCCAAGGGCTACACACACACATACATCTGCGCCATAGATGAGGAAGCCCTTCTAATACTATTCATAAAGAGCTGTGCACAGAGCTGTGTCAAGGATGAGGAAGATGAACCATCACAGCAGATACTGTAAATAGCTGCACAGTGGGCGAAGATGGTACAATCACTGCACATACACTGCTGCATCAAGGGAGAGGAAGGTGATACTATCAGTACACATACACAGCTACGCAGTGGCGAAGGAAGATGGTGTTATCACTACACATATAGAGATACACAATGTAACAGATACGATCAAGCACAAATAATGCCACGTATAAGGCCTTAAAAACAATTTGTCGACACTGAAGGTTCTAATTTGAAGCGCTCGTTCGCGTCTGGAAATGAACGTTTAGCGTCTGGTTCCTGCCCCGTGCTGTCACTTGGACGGGGCAAGCAGGGAAAATGACCAATAATTCAGCGTTTTGCGGAATTGGGCTTCCAAATGAGGCAGGGAATGGCCGGGTGAGCTACCGTAAGGGTCCATCTGAGACGGTGAAAGGGTGTTGTTAGGTATAGCAACAGAAAGTGTATCACAGAGGAATGTCATCACTGAATCTTATGTCCGCGATTAGGTGCCCAGGGCGCGCTGTTCTTCACCATTATACCAACTTTTAAATTAACTTTTTTTCGTTTTTTTTTTTCATTTTGTTATTTTACTGTAAAACGTCTTAAATAGTCTCTCATACAAGAAACTGTTGCTTGAGCTCAACGGAGATGTGGCCCTCATAGTGAGCTGTAATTCCCAAGATGAGATGGAACACCGAAGGTTAGCAAGAACCCCGAAGATTGGTTGGAACCCCCCGGGGATGGATTGTATTCGTGTCCTCCAGAGATGAATTGTACCCCTGAAGATGAATCGTTGTTCTGAAGATAAGGTGTGATCCCGAAGATTAGTCTCGGTCTCGAAGATAAGTCGTGGTCTCGAAGATGATTCGTGGTCTAGAACATGAATCGTGGTATCGAAGATGATTCGTGGTCTCGAAGATGAATCGTGGTTTCAAAGATTAAGAATGGCCATGGTATTACCTGCAAACAAGGTAAAGGGTTGGCCACTTGGTTACATTTATTTAAGTAGAACTTTTACAAGGGGAAATTAGTAGAATTTATACAAGGAATAATCTAGTACCCCAACTTGCCACTGTAGGAGTGATCTTGGTACCTCGCCGGTACAAATACCTTCACGGTACCTACACTCACCAGTACAAATACCTCAATGGTACTTACACTCGCCATTCAGATTCGTACAATCCCGACAGTACTCACATTTCTCATTGCTGACATGCGCATATTTTTTTCATTCTAGATTGTAGCATAACGGAGGCGATCAGGCTGGCCAGCGCGACCCCTTCAATGTGTAATTATTTGTAATTGGCTCCTCAGAGCTCTATCTGGCCATTCTAGCCCAATTTCGCCCTCAATTAGAAAACACTCGATCGGACAATGTTGAAAGGGGCAGATGGGTACGGGAGAGTAAATTGTGGCATTAAGCACACGCTCCGTGATGTCTGGAAATAAATTGGCCGCAATCTGGAAGGTATGTGGATTACAAGACGTGTCCTCACACACACACTGTGTACGTTAGGCCCATATTGGAATATGCAGCGCCAGTTTGGAACTCTCACCTAGCCAGGCATGTAAGGAAACTAGAGAAAGTGCAAAACTTTGCAACAAGACTAGTCCCGGAGATAAGGGGTATGTCCTACGAGGAGAGGTTAAGGGAAATCCACCTGACGACACTTGAAGACAGGAGAGATAAGGGGGATATGATAACGACATATAAAATACTGAGAGGTATAGACAAGGCGGACAAAGACAGGATGTTCCAGAGATTTGACACAGAAACAAGGGGTCACAGTCGGAAGCTGAAGACTCAGATCAACCACAGGGATGTTATAAAGCATTTCTTCAGTCACAGAGTTGTCAGGAAGTGGAATAACCTGGGTAGTGATGTAGTGGAGGCAGGATCCATACATAGCTTTAAGAAGAGGTATGACAAAGCTCACGGAGCGGGAGGAGTGAGTAGCGGCAAGTTGAAGAGGCGGGGCCAAAAGCTGTGACTCAACCCGTACAACCACAACTAGGTGAGTACAACTAGGTGAGTACACACACACACACACACACACACACACACACACACACACTGGAAGACAAGAAGGATAGGAGGGACTTGATAACGACATATAAAATACTGAGAGGAAGTGACAGGGTGGACAGGGGCAGAATGTTTCAGAGATGTGACACAGCAACAAGGGGTCACAACTGGAAGCTGAAAACTCGGATGAGTCCCAGGGATGTTAGGAAGTATTTCTTCAGCCTTATAGTTATCAGGAAGTGGAACAGTGTGGAGAGTGATGTAGTGGAGGAAGGATCCATACACAGCTTTAATAAGAGGTATAATAAAACTCATGGAATAGGGAGAAAGTGGACCTAGTAGCAACCAGTGAAGGGGGAGGGGGCAGGAGCTATGAATCGACGCCTACAACCACAATTAGGTGAGTATACACACACACACACACACACACACACACACAACACATACACACATACACACACACACACACACACACACACACACACACACACACACACACACACACACACACACACACACACACACACACACACACACACAAGCACTTCAAGAAATTAGAGAAAGTGCAAAGATTTGCAACAAGGCTGCTTCCAGAGCTAAGGGGAATGTCGTCCTACGAAGAAAGGTCAAGGGAAATCGGTCTGACGACACTGGAGGACAGGAGGGTCAGAGGTGACATGATAACGACATACAAAATACTGCGTGGACAGAGACAGGATGTCCCAGAGATGGGACACAGAAACAAACACATTGAAATATATTTTTTTCGTTAAGTTCAGAATAATTTTGGCGAAATTATTGCATACACAAATTTTCGCTTGTCTTGTATGGCAAGATGAGCGTTGCTATTTAAGTCAAGATCGCAAGTTCTGCCTATTCGGCACGATATATATATATATATATATATATATATATATATATATATATATATATATATATTATATATATATATATATAAATATGTATATATATATATATATATATATTATATATATATATTATATTATATTATATATATATATAGGGGTACATTATTGTACCGACGAACGAGTGGTATTGATCAATAACAACACTGCGACTAGCCAAGGACTCGAACCCATGTTATTTTAGCCTGCTTCATGGTGAGCGAAAACCACATGACGCTCAAACCCACAGGACCACCAATTCCTACAAGAATCACGCACCCAGCAGATCTAGGTGTTTTACTGTGATCCGAGGACATACGGTGGTGTGGGTGAGTCACATACCCTGATTTGCTTGCCATTGTATTATTACAATTTCGTGAGTCGTGAATTACGTGTGTCCAATCATTGAGGTTTTTTCATTCCATTATCTTTTTCAAGTGACGTTGTATCTGTGCGCCCTCTTATAACATCAGACACGTTAATCCTCGTTACATCAAGTAATATTATGCTTATATTGTGTTCGTTAAATTGTGTTCGTTAAATAGCACAGTATATCGTGCTATTTTAGTATGCATTATATACCGCTGATATAGCAAATATGACATTGTGCTGCTATAGTGTACATTATGCTCGTATAGCATACATAATATTGTAATCATGTTGAGCACATTGCACTCTATATCAGCACAGTATAACATAATTTACTGAAACTATGCATAAAATTTCACCTTTAAAAATATATATTATATTCGTATTCTTCTGATAGCGTATACTCTCCGACACGGAAATCTGTCTACTGTTTACTTTCAATTTTCTTGCCCATCATATTTGACATGAGGACCAGGTCTTCATAATTGCTTGACCAGTAGAGGGCTTCTATTTATTGGTATTTATATTACCTTTCATTTATCCTTATATGAGCCCAATCTTCGCTATCAATACGTTAATTTAGGCAAGCCATGCGTTGCAGGATTAACTTACGCTTGGCTTACAAAAGGGCGATTTATTTGGGTATGTCTTACAGAGTGAAGTTAATTATCTTCATTGGTTTGCCTCCCTTAGACCTTGTGTTGAACTAAGCGAGGAATTTTGTTTGCTTTACGACTGCGCGAGATATACGCAGCAGTTATTACTAGCTACACCGACAGTCATCAAAAGATACGCATCATAGTAGTCAGGGAATAAATAATAGTCGTCACTGGATAAGCAATAGTAGTTACAAGAAAAACAGTAGTGTATCAGTCACTAGCTTCGTACTCAGTTACTATTAGGTACACACAAGCGTAACTAAGTATTGCAAGCAGTTGTCATTAGGTTCAGATATTAGGTATCACTAGCATCAACACTAGCATTACACAACTTATTTCTTGAATATTACTGTTAATTAATTAGTGTCAGGTTGTTGTTATTGATGAAGATGTTATCAGTACCAAAGGTATTATTGTTTTAATCTCTGTCTGTCTGTCTGTCTGTCTGTCTTTCTGTTTCTCTCTCTCTCTCTCTCTCTCCTCTCTCTCTCTCTCTCTCTCTCTCTTTCCCTAAGCTCCCATTATGTGTCCTTCCCTATTGTAAATGATTTTTATTTTTACGTTTAAAACTAACATGACAAAGCCTATTTGAGCGAAACGTTGCTATGGTTCAGATTCCTTGAGCGAGAGGTCGTTATAACAAAGGTTTACTTCGTTTCCTGTGTCTTGTCATCGACCTATTTCGATGCCTCGGCCACCATTCTGGTGCGTATTTTTGTGCAGTGTATGCAATCTGTTAATTAAGAGAGACCACGAGCACGCTACTTCACCTGCTTCTGCTCCTGCAACTGCAATACTTGTGCTGTGCTGCAACTGCTATCTTTCTGCTGCTGTATCTGCTGTTGCAACTGCTATCTTTCTGCTGCTGTATCTGCTGTTGCAACTGTTGCTTCTCCTGCTACTGCTTCGTAAATTGTCTTTTCTTGTTGCTGTTTGATTCAATTCCTATCGCATTTCAATTTTTTTTGTAATAAATATTAATATTATTAATTAGAAACGAAAATAATTTTGAATAATGTAATCCTGACAATTTAATTTCTTTGGTCACTGTCTGTTATCTGCGTCACATATTTACGATCGCTTTTCTTCATTGTGTTTCAATTAATGTTCCGCTAGAACACTAAATGGTTAAATGATGTTTTTACTGGCATATGATTAGCTCCTTTTTTTTATTTTTTGGCTCGCCGTTAGTTTTTGTAACTGCTGTCATTGCTGCCTAGTTTATTGCTGGCGTGCAAGATAACATTCACTTCTTTTCTCTCCTACCTTTTTTGGAGGTCATCAGCTCTATTAATGATGTTACCTTTAAAGCTATTAAAGGCTGACTTTTCGTTTACCACTGACATCGGCCCTGACTCAGGTGACTGACGACTGTGATAACTCTCCCGGTGATATTTATGTTGGTGTTGCCTCAGTAGTCTCTATTACCACTCAGGAGCGGCTAGACAGGGTTGTTGTGGTTCACTAGGAGAGACGGGGAGTCTTCCTTCATATGAATGTGAGCTGGGCATTGATCTTCAGCCAGGGGTCTTCGGAGGGGGGTTGATTGTGTTACTCTCACTGCGTATTCTACTTTTATTAGCCGTGATAATAAGTCTCGAGTGGTCGGTGTGGGGTAGGAGTTTCTGGTAGTGATGTTTACTGCTAATGAACCCCCTGTGTGTTGTACCCCTGCTGCTTCTACCACTGATACTTGTGCCACAACCACTTCTGTTTTCAGTGATGCTGCAATTGCTGTAAGTGCTGATCCTGCCACTTACAGCGTTGATGCTGGTGCTGATTTTATTACTGTTTTGTTGCTGCTAATGCCTTAGTTAATATTGATGTTCCTGCTGTTGATGCTATTGTTAATGATGTTTTTGCTGGTACTGTTAATGTTGCTGTAAGTGTTGATAGTGATTCTGCAGGTGTTGATGCTGCTACTGTAGACTTTGCTACTACTGCGTTGCTGCTGTTCTTGCTAGTGTTGATGTTACTATTATTTGAGTGGTTGCTACAGAAGTTGTTGTCGCAAGTGCTATTTTTTTTAAGGTGCTGTTGATGCTTTGGATATCAATGATGCTGTTGCTATTGATAATATTACTACTTTTGTTGCTGTAGGTACTGATACTACCAAAACTGTTATTGCTGTTGCTCGTGCTGTTTTTCTTGCTACTGATAATAATACTTCTATTGCTGCAATTGGTGTTGCTACTGCAAGTGGTGATGCTGCAGCCGTTGCTGTTGTTATTGCTGTTACCGCTACTATTGCCATCATTTCGGTCTGTTAGTACTGCTGTTATAACGAAGGTTCCAGATTCTTGGCAATGGCGACTCCTAAGTGAAGTAAATTTAAAAGCTTAATTATTTACAGCAAAATCTCACTGCTTTTATCTCTACTTTTGACCATCATCCGGCTGCCTAACCCAAAGTGATTGAAAATGTAATTACCACGATTACAGTCCTCACCTTGCTGCAGCAACTTGACACACCTGAGTTGAAAACTAATTACATTAATTTGATTCTCACTGACATAGCATTATAATTTGAATATTCGAAGTGGTGGACAATTAAAAAAAAGAGAAGACTAAGAAAGCTTTACAGAGCTAGATAGAGGATGTGAAGCTTTATTATAGCATGCTAAAGCTCTTCTTCGGTGAAAGTTATCATAAATGCTTGGGTTGCTTATTACTCGTATCAAAATGGCCAACTTAACCACTTGAAAAAGGATTCACTGCGCTCACTCGCAGTGAATTCTTGTTCTGGCGTTTTAAGCGCAGTGAACTCGCTTAAAACGTTTCACAGCTACATATAATTCAGCTATATCCATGGGTGTTTAGGAACATGTATCACTCTTATATAATTTGTTCCCCTCCTGAAGGAAGGTTTTCCCTGACACCGAGACCGGGTCTGCCCTCCCCTTGCTTGAATCCAACCTGGATGCCTCCTATGGCTCCTCCCTGGCCCAACATGACCCCTACGGGTTGAGCGCGTCCCCCTGACTGTAATAATAAAATAATAATCTTGTACTGTTGTCAGAGTAACTGGAGATATGTGACTTACTAACCTTCTCGCATCAGCACATTCGTTATTCCTGTATTCTACACATGTGCAACTCTTGGGTATCTTTATTGAGGAAACGTTTCGCCACGCAGTGGCTTCATCAGTCCATACAAAGGAGAATCTTGAAGAACAGGAAAAGAATGAGGTAATCAGTCCCTCAACCTTGAGTCGATGTGGTCAGTCCATTCTATTCAAGATTGATGGACTGACCACATCGACTCAAGGTTGAGGGACTGATTACCTCATTCTTTTCCTGTTCTTCAAGATTCTCCTTTGTATGGACTGATGAAGCCACTGCGTGGCGAAACGTTTCCTCAATAAAGATACCCAAGAGTTGCACATGTGTCTAATTTATCAACATGTCGGTTCTCTGAACCATTCATCTACAGTTCCTGTATTCGTTAGTTCATTACTTGTAAGAGTCGTGCAGATATGATGGTGGATGCTTGTTGTACACGGATGAGGTAACTGGACAGATATGTTCTCTGTTATTGTGAGTGGACATCTGGCCTAGTGTGGGGAGGCTGCTCTCATTAAATATTGATATTCACACATACAGGCATTTACCTCTTACATGAACCAACAGTCCTGACGTAGATAATCTGTGTTCATATTGGCAGTCTTCTGCTGCTGAGGAGGATATTGTTGTAGCTGTTGTTTCTGCTGATGCAGCTGCTGCTGGAACTGATTTATGCATCTTGGTAGGCTGCTGTACTGGTCATCTCACGGGCTGGTCTTCAAGTATGCATTGTAGACTTGGTGATGCATGCAAGTGTTGAATAAGCTTAACCTTCAGTGCTCTACAGACTGTGTGGTCTAAGACGAGAGAACTTTTATTACCTCTCAATGACTGTATTAAGATACGAAATCTCGACTTAAATCCTTGACTGCCATCTTACCGGGCACTAAGCTATACTTACCTGAGGTAATGTAACCAAGAAAAACACCACTGACGAGAATAATAATTAAATTAGGAACATTTGCGTTCAAGGTAACACGGAAAATCATTAAATCACTCCTTGTGTCTAGCTGTAACTTATGAGGAAAAGAATCACACAATAATGTCATAAAAGCAAATAATGCGAGTGACCGTCATCAATGACTGGAAGATGAGTGAGAAAGTAAGAGCGAGTGTGTACTCACCTAATTGTGATTACAGGGGTCGAGACTCAGCTCCTGGCCCCGCCTCTTCACTGACCGCTACTGGGTCCTCCCTCTCCCTGCTCCATGAGCTTTATCATACCTCGTCTTGAAACTATGTATGGTTCCTGCCTCTACTGTGTGTGTGTGTGTGTGTGTGTGTGTGTGTGTGTGTGTGTGTATGTGTGTGTGTGTGTGTGGGTGTGTATGTATGTATGTGTGTGTGTTTACGTATATAACTGTACTTATTGAGCTGAATATGTATGAGTCGATTCAAAGCTCCTGACCCCTGTCCCTTGACTTGAGTATTCTCGAAACTGTGTATAGAGTTTTAAGATTCACTCGCCATGGGTTCATACCCCATCCGTTCCGTGATTTCTATAGAGTTTGTCTCGACCAACTTTAATTTTCACCTGTTGAGTTCCACTTACCGTCCTAGGACTCAAAAAGTGTTTCCTGACGTCCCTGTCTTTCGTCTTTAGTTTCCATCGGGTATGTTCCTTCTCTTCCTATTCTCGTATCTCAAACAGGCTGATCCTTATCAGTTATGTAATCCTCCAAGTATCTTGTAAATTGTGATCAAGTATTCCCTGGTCCTCCTTTTCCTAGTGTTACTAGTTTCAGAAAAAAATAAAAGGGTACAATACCCTGACTGGAACAGAACACAAATAATTATTTGACCATAAACTAGTTAATGGTTCAAGTTGGACCAAAACGTCGGCATAAGTTTCAGTCTCTCATGGGCGGGGTTATTTGTGTATCACAAGTTACACTTCATAAAATCTTCCATCTTAGTTCATCCCCTCAGATCCGAGGCCATTCACGTTGCGTCAAAGAAACTAGATCTTTTCTAGTTTCTTTGAAGGTTTGATCAGATTGCGAGTTCCAAGCTGAAAATGAACATGATCCTCATTCCAGGATGAACCTAACGTACGTTGTGTGTAATATCCAATATGAATCTTTGTTCAGGTTCCTGGAAGCATGTGGCATGCAAAGAGTAGGTAACCTTTATTCGGCGCATGTACACACCCTCAATGAAAGGCTATCTCCCCCAACCAGCGAACTAGGTGCTAAGGGTTGATGATGGGGCCCCGTCGTTCAATCAGTACCCAGGTTCCAGCCAATGAGAAGATGGTTTTGGCATTCGCAGAGGTGTTGTGGGCACCACCCGCTTGTCTGCCCTTGTCATTCCCATTCTAGAGCTGGTTGAAGCACGGTCTGCTCTCTAGTGGCTTCTATTCTGCCTTGCTTACCGTAGAGTGCACTAATACCTATTGTTGTACATAGTGTATATAGTGTACATACTTCTGTTCTAAACTGGTGAAGGATAATACAAGTCAAATGTTTTTCTACTGTGTTTATTTTGCTCCCTTTACACCCAGGATAACAGACCTTTGGGACTCCTGGGTTGTAATAAAGCACTTCTTTGGTTGGCACCGAATTTGTACAGTTGATTCTCAACTAATGTGCTTGTAGCAATGGTTGCGTCTATATCTCTCTGCTTGCACGTTATTTGCAGTGTCTCCCAGGATGTATACAGTGTCCAGTCTTCATACTCCCTCTCCAAGCTTGATTACTTTTCATTTGTCTGGAATTAGCTCTAGTAGATACCTTCTTCGCCAAGTCATCATTTTATTCAGTCCGAGGATTCGATTCCCGGATCACAATGGTGAAAGGTGCGACTCTCACCAATGCTCTACGACTGTCTCTTTCTGTATCTCTCTTTTTCCTTCCCTCGTTTTTTCACACCATCCTCATACGGTGACACATGTAACTTCCACTTCAGAGATTTTAACGCCTCGCCTGGTCCCCAACATTACATTCTGCCTTCTGTTCAATAAGTATTCTTCTACTCACTTCATTACTTCACTGCTACCTCTGTAGTAGTAGTAGAAGTAGCAGTAGTAGGGTAAGTAGTAGTGAGAGTGTATAGTAGTAGTAGTAGTAGTAGTAGTACAGTAACAGTAGTAGTAATAGTAATAGTAAGAGTAGCAATAGCAGCAGCAATAGTAGTAGTAACAGTAGTAGGAATAGTAGTAGTAGTAGTAGTAGTAGTATAGTATTAGTAATATAGTACTATTAATATATAAGTAGTAGTAATAATATAGTATTAATACAGCAATAGTATAGTTGTAGTAGTTGTGAGGTGGTGGTTCTGAGGGACTGTATGTGTGCACTGGAAGGACTGATAACACTGGTCAATAACAACAAAAATTCGTTGTCAAGTTGTTTTGGGGGTTGATGAATTCGATAATATCTGCAGGTTTTACATACTGGCTCTAGTTTGTGAGATACTGCATACCTACCATTAGTTAATAGAGAACTTAGCCATTTAACGCGTGTATAGGTTAGAAATAGCGTTGGTAGCCACAAGACCAGTTACAAAATAATTTCATATTGGTATTTTTCAGATAAAAGTTAGCACAGGACCTCTTAACACCTCAAATGCAATTTTTGAATTCATGTGGCGTTAATAGGAATTTAGCCATAAGTCGTGTATATGTATATGTAATGAGTTGTATCAACAACGACCACGTTACAATAATGTAATTTTATTTTGGTATTTTTTTCCAGATAAACATTAGTTCTTCATGAAGAGTCTGCTTAAACAACCTCAATGCATTTTGATACATTTGTGGCGAATACTCTTTGCAAAAATATTAGGATTATGCAAAACAAGCTCATCTTGCTTATTTTGGAGTGGCGCTGGAAAACAAGTCTTGACTCCCCATTTGGTTTTACAAACCTGTGTAATATGCAAAGGAGAAGTTTAAACTTTGGTGTGTCTATGGTGTAGAGAGAGACGAAAAACCACCACGGTGATTGTCATTTCTGTATGGTGAGTGCGAAAGGTTTCAATCGATACAAGAAAGTCAAGTGGGAATATCCTGATTTGTAGTCAGCAGTGAGACCTGTGTCACACAGTGAAGATGTTACCATACCAGTGTTCACAACACTGCCTGACCTTCCCTTGTCAGATGTTGAAGAAACTCAAGGTTCAGGATGTAACACAGGTGACAGCAGTGAAGTGAATACGAAGTAACATTTCAGCACCCCAGCAGTTCTCCCAATTAGAACTCAGTGATCTGATACGTGACCTCAGACTGTCAAAGCAAGCATCTTAACTTTTAGCATCCAGACTAAATGAAAAGAACTGTTTACAACAAGAAGTCAAAATAACAGCTTATCGGAGAAGAGAGGTTGAACTGCTTCCTTACTTCAGCCAAGATGAAGAACTTGTATATTGTAATAACATCCCTGGACCTCTTCGAATGGGACTTGAATATTGACCAGGAGATTGGCAGCTGTTTATAGACAGCTCCATTAGAAGCTTGAAATGTGTCTTATTGCACAATAGTAACCAATATGCATCTATTCCAATTACTCAACAAAACTGTGCTGATGACCAACATAGAAGAAAATGTACAAACAGTATTTTCATATGCAGTAATTATTGATATCTGAATTATCATACTATGTTAATTTGTTATTATACAGAATGAAGTGCTGGTATGTATTACGTGATTTTTTGACTTTTGCATGATCTGAAAAATAATTTCAGTGCAATTTGTCAGCTCCCCTGATCAATATATTATTCATATCTTTTGTTTTTCAATGGTATATCAAATTTATTTAAAAAAAACTAGAGCCAATCAAGCAAAACTGATAACATATTCGGAATGAACACCACAAACTTACCTAACATCGGTGTAATATCATTGACAAGAAAAATGAGTGTTGACCAGTGTAACAGAGCCATAACTCTCATCTAGAATTCGCCAGCCTCTCCATGGGTTCTAACAGGGCCATATCCTACACGCATGGATGTCAGACTTGACACTGACCACTTACCAATATGATGTCTTTGATGACATTTGGCATCTGGTCTATTACACGGCAGAGTAATCCATCACAGTCACCGTACGGAGCGTAAACTGACATGGTGGTACTTATACGGTGTGTGTGTGGCAAATAATACTTTGACCAGCTCTGGGGACTGGCTCCTACTTAACTCCATAACAACATTGTTTTTCAATTAAATCCCTATCTGCTTGCACAAGATTATGTACTGCAATCTTCATAATGAGCAAGGTGGGGAAATGGACTTATGTACCCCGAGGTCTTCTACCAGAGACTCGCTGTGTGGTGCTCCAAACACCGGCACAGGACACCCATTAACTTCTCTCCTGCTAAATGATGAGTGGTCGTCTTATCTGAATGTCACTATAGGTGACGCTCACTCAGTTTAACCCATGCACTAGTAGCACTCACGAGGTCACAGTCTAAGTGTAGGCTCCAGCTTTCAAAAAAAACTTTATTTCTTTATTCAGTGTACAGAATGTAGTCTACATATAGCAAAATATTGTTAAGCACAAAAGAAAGACACTAGCATGAGGAGCATTTCGGTCCAGAAAGTCTTCGAAATCATTTAAGTGACTCACCGTACTGTTTTACGAACATCTTTGACCAGACGTTGCCAAACTTGTCAAATCAGAGGTCAGGAAATTATTAGCCTGGCCTCCAGGGACACCAGGAGACACATATACGGCGTCTCCTACATGGCGGCATCGGTCTCTAGACCGATAGGGTAGTGCAGACTCGGCTGGTTCCAAGTGCCAGCCCTGCCCTGCCTTATAATAATAATCTTTATTTCTATAAGTACATGATACAAATTATACAGACCATATCTGACATCAATGACATGCTATATAGAAGGCACCTGGTTATGCAGAGCATTTCGGGTAACTTAGGTTAATTTTGTACCCCAGGATGCGACCAACATCAGTCGACTAACACCCAGGTAGCTACTTATTTCTACATGAACAGGGACATCAGGCGTGTTAAGGAAACACGCCCAGTGTTTCCACCCGTACCCGGGATCGGGTGGGGCTCTGTTGCTAATACTCTCAACAAGGAAAAGTAATTACGCTCTTAACATGTGAGAATGTCAGTCACTATGCCATTCATAAATTAAAGGTTCTGAGATATGATGAGAAATAGATCTCATCTGTATTACTGAACCACCGATGATTGAGACATGGCAATTAGGTGAGATATTGTATTGTAGTCTCTCTACTCTCCTCTGAGAAAGTGAGAGACAGTCGTTAAACCTGCCGTTCTTCTCCACTTGGTAGAGGGAATGACTCTCAGGAGAGGAGAAGGTACAGCCAGTAGAATAAATTTTACCACAGTGGTGGCGGCGGCGGCTACTATTTAAATGTTCTGAAGGGGGACTTTCTCACATCATTCTAAATACATACTTCTAAACGTATACTAAAAAGAAAAAAAAAATCGGCCGACAAATAACGGGGATACCAAAATGTGCATAACGTGTCCCTTAATGCTTTCATGAATTTTTTTCTTCCAATATTTTGACTTTCTTTGGCTCGTAACTTGAATATGAACAACTGGCATATGCTGGTGCCCTGTGACCAAGCATGCCCATATAGCACAGAAAAACTTCCAATACCCTGAGTGGTTTCTCAGACACAGCGTCCAGGCTGCCACTCGGTGGCATAAGTTCCAATATTAACTCAGTAACTAAAGAATACTTCTTCTGATTGGCTTCAAAATATTAATGATGATCCTCCACAACTGTAATCTGAGTAGGTACAAATTTGAAGGTTGGATTTTTTTTAAGAAACTTAACATCGTTGGTTTCAAATCATTTACTGATTGGCTTCAAACCGTTATTATTCTGGTCTTTTGGTTTCCGTGATTTTTTCTGAACTGAACACTGACATAAATTTTCAAACTGTTATTAATTCTAAGGGAATTGCCCTCCAGCATTGCCCAGTGATTGCTGTGTTAATACATTCATACATAAACATGCCTGTATATATACGCACACGTATAAGTATAGACACAGACACACACACACACTTAACCCATTTGAATTTTTAAACGGGTAGACAGGTAAGCCAGCCGAAGGCCACGGTCAGATGACTAAAAGCTCCAGTGGTGGGTCAGCGCCCTTGTAAGATACTCCTCCAGCTGTTTATGGCTGACGAAAATCCTCCTGCCCAGGGTGGGGCAGAACATTGACGTCTTCCTGGGGTTCAATGTCTTGATCAGGCTGACAAAGTTGTGGGATACCACTACATGCAGCGGTAACATGTTGGAGACGAATAGGTCCACAGTCTTTGTGTCCACCACAGACTGACGGACGCCAGTACCAGCAGCCGCTCCAGACTCCTCAACAACACCCTTGGGCCGAACAGTAACGTCTCCCCTGTTCATAACGATAAGTGACAACGCACCCCGGTGATCGCTGATACTGTAAGACTATATCAATGCTGCTCAGATGCTGCTGCTACTGCGTTGACAATTCACGTTTACACGTATTTAGCCAATAGCTGCCTAAGACAGCCTCTGCATAGGCTGGAAATATGATGTAGATAGTTTTAGTACAGGACAAGTTAATAGGATAGTTATGATCTCTAACATAAAAAAGTGTGTCAGCAAGACGAACACCTCTTTTGAGTTTAACACTATTCCAGCATTTGTGATGAATGGTTTTGAAAACCGACAAGTTGAAGAATTGGGACACTTATGCAACACATGGGAATCTTTATTGAAGAAACGTTTCGCCACGCAGTGGCTTCATCAGTCCAATACAAAGTAGAAGTGGGTAAGGAGAGTAGAAGTTTGAGGTAATCAGTCCCTCAACCTGGAATCGATGTGTTCAGTCCATCACTCTTGTAGGAAGTGCAGCATAGGGCCAGAGAGGTGGCTTATATACTGCGGTGAGATGAGTTGAAGCAGGAGGAGGCGGGATCACAGTGGGACCTGCCACTAGTGTAAGTAGGTCGTCGTCCAAAGGTTGGGCAAGCGTTGAAGTCTTTGTGTCAACATCCCATGATGTTGCAGTGTCTGACAGATGTGATGAATGGTTTTGAAAACCGACAAGTTGAAGAATTGAGACACTTATGCAACACATGGGAATCTTTATTGAAGAAACGTTTCGCCATGCAGTGGCTTCATCAGTCCAATACAAAGTAGAAGAGTGATGGACTGAACACATCGATTCCAGGTTGAGGGACTGATTACCTCAAACTTCTACTCTCCTTACCCACTTCTACTTTGTAATGGACTGATGAAGCCACTGCGTGGCGAAACGTTTCTTCAATAAAGATTCCCATGTGTTGCATAAGTGTCTCAATTCTTCAACTTGTCGGTTTTCAAAACCATTCACCACATCTGTCAGACACTGCAACATCATGGGATCTTGGTACAAAGACTTCAACGCTTGCCCAACCTTTGGACGACGACCTACTTACACTAGTGGCAGGTCCCACTGTGATCCCGCCTCCTCCTGCTTCAACTCATCTCACCGCAGTATATAAGCCACCTCTCTGGCCCTATGCTGCACTTCATACAAGAGTGATGGACTGAACACATCGATTCCAGGTTGAGGGACTGATTACCTCAAACTTCTACTCTCCTTACCCACTTCTACTTTGTATTGGACTGATGAAGCCACTGCGTGGCGAAACGTTTCTTCAATAAAGATTCCCATGTGCTGCATAAGTGTCTCAATTATTCCAGCATTACCATCATGGTGCCTAGACACCATAATCATTTGTGTTTTCTCAGGACCAAATGTGACCTGCCATCGTTTTCCCCAGGATAATATAACTGCAAACTGGTGACTGATGTAACTTAGAACCGCTGGCATTTACTCTCTTGGATAAGTAAATGCCAGAGCACAATCGTCTGCATGTGCATGGGATTCTGAGAAGAGTTGAAGGTCATTAAGTAAACATTACATAACAACGGACCAAACACTTGCATTGCATCAACATAGTGTTTTGTTGACTCCGTACCCGAGATCTATCTGAAGATAATCACTGAGAAGGCATAATGTACTGCAGGCTACTACTAGTGCTTACAGTTATGCCAAGAGTCCCTGGTGCCACACTCAGTCGAATGCACCATCAATGTCCAGTACTATTACACAACTGTCCTTGGTTTCATCCAGTGACTGGTCCCACTTGGTGGAGAAGTTTAACAGCAGATCAGCAGCAGAGTGACCTTTTCTGAAGTCTTATTGACAGTCAAAAAGAAACGAGTGGTAGTCGAACAACGCTCAAGAATCTTGCCAGTGACTGACAGGAGTGACACTGGTGTGTAGTTATAGATTTCCGCTCTGCTCTTCGTTTTTTGAACAGGAACTACATTTGTTTTTTTCCACGGAGAAGGCTATTTACACTGCAAGGCAGAGATGATACTAGCTGGTCTGCACATCTACTCAGCAATCTTGGGCTCACTTTATCAAGGCACGTAGCCTTTTCTTGGTTCAGAAATTAAGAAGATACACATCATCTTGCCTCATTGTCATCTCTGACAACTTTGTCACAGTTCTTGGGGCTCCCTTATCCCTTGTGAGATAATTTCATCAGGTGAATAACCCTGTCAGTTATTCTCTCTCTCCCTCCCTTCAAGTGCCTCAATACTCGTAAAGGATTATTTATCCAAGGAAAGCATTCTACCGCTCTCTTCCCTTCATTTTCCACAACGCTGTATCACAATTTCGGGTTTAACCATCCTTAATCATTCTTTTTTAGCTTTCCTCCCTCCCTTCCTCTCTTTTCCAAGCCTTGACTCCTACCTGGTGAGACTATGACCCTAGACCACAGAGTTATTAACGACACTCCCGTCGCACCCCAGCCTGCAGTACTAGCAGCAACAACCGCGAGGACATCAATGACCACCACCACCCAGTGATGAGCAACACTCATACTACCACCTTGACCTAAGAGATTATATTATGTGCTGTCTCTTACCACATGTAAACAAACTTGCTGGGGGTGATCTCCTTAAAAGCCTTCCCTGCCGCCTGATCTGCGTGTGATAAGTCGGTAGTGGGGCGGGTTACTCTTCTCCCGTAAGGCACACAGCTGTGACCGCAAGAATGCTAGCTGAATGTTGCGGTTGTGGGCGGCACGTCGCTGTTACTTGCTGCTGCTCCTTCTGCTGCTACCACCTGTCATCGCCATCTGCTGCTGCTGCCTCCACCTGCCGCCGTCATATGCTACACCAGCTGTCGTTGTCACATGCCTTTGCCTATTGCTGCTAACACCTGTCACCACTAGTCGCTGTGAACTGACGCTGCTAATTGTCTCTTTCCGTGTCTTTGCACGCTGCTGCTGCTGCTGCTAGCTGCCTCTGCCAGCTACCGCTCTCACCTTCAGCTGGAACCTTTATTTTGGCGAGTTCCTAGAGTTTTCCTACTTCCAGAACACGGCCATAGGCTCTGTGCTTGCCTGGTCAACCAGGCTGTTACTGCTAATTGCCCGCTGACCCAGCGTTTATCTGTTCAAATTATCATACCCTCCAGTACAAGAATCTAGACAATATTTATACCTAACAAGTAACATTACACCCGCAATAGTGTTGAAAATCCCGCACAAATATATGTGGCAAACAATGGAGCTTATCTCAATTAATGGACTAGTAAAACAATTATTTGTTAAGGACTCCCCTAGCAAGGCAGGAACTGGAAATACCATTCCAGGCAAACGCGAGCTGTAAAATGGCAGGCATGTGGGACTCCTTCAGGAAGGTGCAAACTCGATACTGGTGTCTGTCGCGATATGTGAGGAGCGGTTTAGAAGGTCGCCTCTCGAAGAACGGAGTTTTGGATGCTATTTCTTGGAGAACGAAGTCTGGGAGGCCACCTCTTGGAGAGCGAAGTCTGGGAGGCCACCCCTTAGAGACCGAAGTCTGGGAGGCCACCTCTTGGAGAGCGAAGTCTGGGAGGCCACCTCTTGGAGACCGAAGTCTGGGAGGCCACCTCTTGGAGACCGAAGTCTGGGAGGCCACCTCTTGGAGAGCGAAGTCTGGGAGGCCACCTCTTGGAGAGCGAAGTCTGGGAGGCCACCTCTTGGAGAGCGAAGTCTGGGAGGCCACCTCTTGGAGAGCGAAGTCTGGGAGGTCACTCATGACCTTGGCGTGCACACACTGTAAACATACCCACTGCCACCTATCAAAAAAAAAAAAAAATACTTTTCAGTATAGTTATACTGTGTGTTAGTTCCACTTTACCAGAATTTTAAAAATAATGTGAAGTTCGAAACTGCTTTTTTATCCGCACTGACCGGAGAATACTCTTTCTGACCCGCTAGAACCTTACGCTGTTGCTACCTCTCTTTCCAATGTCTGAATTTTGTTAGTTTTTTTGTATTTAACTCATGAGATGCATTTGTAAAAAAATGAGTTTTGGTCGATTCGTCACCCGTGTTAGATACAAAGATATTTCACCGACCCAGGGGAGCAGTTGTTGTACTCCAACGTCATCATTTACACGTAGGAAATACTTGTAAACAGTTTACCTCCTCCACTTCTC
Source organism: Cherax quadricarinatus (assembly GCF_026875155.1). Taxonomy (NCBI): domain Eukaryota; kingdom Metazoa; phylum Arthropoda; class Malacostraca; order Decapoda; family Parastacidae; genus Cherax; species Cherax quadricarinatus. Next base: position 106,554,262 of record NC_069401.1, on the reverse strand, counting down.
TTCCTCAACTGGTGGAACAGAGCAACGTCCTTAAGAGGCATATGACTGTTAATTCAACGCTTATTAAGTCCACAGTAATAATAATAATAATAATAATAATAATAATAATAATAATAATAATAATAATAATAATAATAATAATAATAATAATAATAATAATAATAATAATAATAATATAATTATAATAATAATCTTTATTTTTACAAGTACATTATACAACTTATACAGTCCTAGCTGACATCAGTGATATACTATATAGAAAGCCCCTTCTTATGCAGAGCATTTCGGGCATCCTAGGTTAATTTTGTCTTCAGGATGCGACCCACACTACATCGGCTAACACCTAGGTACCTACTTTCTGCTAGATAAACATGAACAGCAGGTGTCTTTAGGTAACACGTCTAATATTTTCACCCGTACCGGAGATCGAACCACAAACACTGTATGAGCTGAGTGATCTACCAACCGAGCTATAAATTAGTCTCTCTCAAATGGCCCAGGAGCTGTAAATCAAAGATTTCATGAAATCCGAAAGCTGGAACTCAAACCCATTTGAACACACAACATGTACCAATATGGCGTAACTCTGGTTGCAATATCCGCAGAGTTTTTCCAAACTATGTTTATTTTCATTACTGTGGTGAGTATTGGGCACACGGTAGGATAGTCACTCTTTTTAATAACCATGATTTTTAACGGGATGGACCGGAAAGCCAGATGAAGGCCTCGTTCAGATGACCAAAAGCTGCAGCTGCAGATCATTAAATGACTGAGACCAGCGTCAGGAGAAACTTGTCCTGGTTCCTGACCAACCTTACCTAACTATTGTTGTCATACCACAGAAACCAATAAACTTATAATTAAGAAACCCACGGCAATCGTTCTGAAAAACGTTTAGCATTAGCTGGGCGCCAAGGTGTTGGCCAGTATGGTATGGTGGTAGAGTACTGCGTACCTTGTTCCAAGGTTCGTAGGTTCGAGTCTCCTTCGACCTGAGATTAGTGCTTTTGAATATTTCGCCTGTTCTGCGAATTCTAAACACACACGTACACACACACACACACACACACACACACACACACACACACACACACACACACACACACACACACACACACACACACACACACACACACACACACACATATAGATGTCGTGCCGAATATGTAAAACTGGTCAATTAGCAAGAACTTATTTAAAATTAAGCCCTTTCCAAAATTTTCTCTTGTACGTTTAAAGATATATTTTTTCATTAATTTTAATGTAATTTTTTTTAATTTTGCACCAGAAGAAACTTAGAAAACTTACCTAACCTTGTTATCAGAAGAACAATTTATTTTAGCCTAACCCAACTAAATATATTTTAGATTTGTTTACAGTAATTTAATACTAAACAAACACAATGAAATATATTTTTTTCGTTAGGTTCAGAATGATTTTGGCGAAATTACTGCATACACAAATTTTCACTTGTCCTATATGGCAAGATGAACGTTGCTATTTAAGCCAAGATGGCAAGTTCTGCCTATTCGGCACGACATTATATATATATATATATATATATATATATATATATATATATATATATATATATATATATATATATATATATATATATATATATATATATATATATATATATATATATATATATATATATATATATATGATCTTATTGCACATCGTCGCACATTAACATAAAGTTATTGACGTTCTTAGAGAAGTAAGTATTGATGTAAACAGACTGGACAAATTAATTCTGGCTAGAATCTAATATTATATATAGGAGATAACTGATGACACAAGCTGAAGACTTATTTCATGGTAACAATTTTAAATATTTACATATTATGAGAGGTTCTTCGATTTATAATCTATGTGAGAGAAACATGTTCAGCCACCAGCTTGTATACTTTAAGAATTTACTCAAAGTATAATATCACCAGAACATTATGTCAACAAATTTTTGTCATACTGACGGATTTTATTAACTCATTATGTCAACCACCACAGTTGTTATTAGAGAAAGTTTTTGTTCGGGAATATAAACAACTCGAGAACATAACTAATAGATCCTCGTTGTTAATTTCACTATATTTTTATTATTATTTAACAAGTTTATACACATGTCATGTGGGCTTCAGCGTCTCATACCAGCTGCTGAATATACCAGCATATTCGTAGTAATATAATAATTTTAATTTATGTTGCAAGTTGATATGTTGAATCTAAACTGATAATTGATGCGTTGAATTTACAGTTTTATGTGATATGTTGGATTATTACTGATTAAGTACACTAGAGTGAACCAAGTATTATTCATAATGACTGATGTATCGATTATTTCTATCATTATCTACATTATCTGCTCACCGACTATTTAGGTAAAACCACACTATGCCCTCTACTTAAAGAGAAAACATCGCATACAAATTATGATTTTGTTCTGCACAACCTGTTCATTTACACATCCGTTAGTTACAATAAAAACACTGACAACGGTGCCTTCCTCTAACGTTCGTATTCTTCTTATTAGTTTTACATCATTAGCAAACACTAACACAAAACTCACTCTCTTCTAGTAGGTCGTTCACTTATATTTAGAACAGTAGCGGACATAATGCTCTTCCCTACGGAATCTCACTCTTTGCTCTCTCCCATTCTATGTTTCTTCCCTTACTGTCACTCTCGGTATAGACGTACATGAGTGCGCATGTATCAGCAGAATGAAAGTTGTAGCGGAGGCACACATGAACCACCACCCACCACGATGTTGAACCCTCAGGAAAGATACATTACTAATCGCTCAATAAATATGATATACCAGACGACTGTATCCCGCAGGCTCGGATGTACATCCATCTCAGATAACCAGACCAACTCGGGAAACCGCAGCAGCTGAGCTAGACCAACTCAGCCCCAGTTACTATGCAATCCCCAACTCAGTCTCAGCTGCTGGAGCCAGGCCATCTCAGCTGCTGAGCCATGCCATTTCAGTAGCAGCAACATCTCAGCAGAACAATTCAATAGCAGCTGAGGCAGATCACCTCATCAGCGAAATTGCTACGTGCTGAGTCAAAATGTAGAGAAAAACACTTTGGTGTCGCAATAGGAAATTTGATGTTATACTGAGTAGCACTGACCTGGGAGATCACCAGCGCTACTGATAAATACGAAACCCAAACAACACTATCTAAGGTCAAACTTACAAAAAAAAATGAATAACCAGAACGAACAAACACAATACAAATAAATACTTTCACACCAAGTTAAAATAACTCACATCAGTTAAAAAAAAAAAACATTGATTTAGGTACCCGTGGTACCTACAGATTTCCCGGTAATTTAAAAAATTACAAGTGAAAAGGCGAGGTTGTGCGCAAATTGTGAAAATGACCTACACTGTCAGATATATCCACAAGACGCACAAATGGGCAGGAGCTCCTGCAAATAGGTGTTTATGGATGAGGTGAGCTTGTTCCATCATCGGTCCACAGAAAAGGTAGCAAAGGAGAATAAAATTGGAACTCACGTTTGTTTCCAGTAGTCACTGTCCTACTATGACCTGTGTACACACTTGCCAAGGTACGAGGAGAAATATTTTAACATTTCAATAATCAATTGTTCATAATAGTGTAGCAGTAATAAACATCTTATACAAAACAACAAATGTAATAGGCTTTTGCTCATCGTGTCCTGGAGTCAAAAGAAGACTGGATGTTTAACCCAGGATACTGTCGTTTGAAGAGATTCATTAACATCCCACCAGTGAATATCTCCGAAAATACAGCACCTGCACAAGAACTCTATATGACCTATTTCCGAAAATTACATTCATGTGATTTAAACAAAAACAGGAGCGGCCCTGAAGAACAACCTTAGGTACACCATGGAGTATTTAATACTAATAAAAGCATCACAGAGACTCGAGCCTAGATCCTCCGAACTCTTTATGTTCTATGCTTTGGGTGCTATCACTACCAAGGTACTGGCCAAAGAAAATAACTTCACTTCCATTTCTGTCTCTTGTGCAATTAATTACCACTACTCCCCCTACATACTACTACCACTACTGCTTCTACTTCTACTACCACTACCAGTATTACCTCAACCACCACTTCACTACCTTCTTTCTTCCTCTCTTTGTCCCGTCCCTGTCCTCCTATATATATACTGGCTCTCTCACCTTCGTGTATTAGTGTAACTTGTAAATGGTCCAAGTCGGTCCTAAACGTCGTCATAAGCTTCTCCCATGTGCGGATATTTGTGTATTGTTCCAATCACGGTACGTTCCTTTTTGTTCTTTAACAGCATAATTACACTTCTTCTAGAGATGCACATTAAACCTACACACACACACACACACACACACACACACATACACACACACACACACATACATACATACACACACACACACTCCAATTTCAGTTTATTCCCTATTTATATATATCATTACAATGAAAAGTCTTTAAAATGAGCTTAGGTAGATATAAGCTATTAACTTGTAAATTAAGTTAAGATCTCTTAAGCTATCCCTGTAAAATCTTTGTGTAAATAAAATAAAAGAGAGACAAAAAGATAGACAGAGACAGAAACTGAGTCAGAAATCGAGACAGAGACTGATAGAGACAATGAGACATAGAGTAAGAGATAGTTTCTGACACCACACGGGTCTTGTGGATACGGTATCAGATCATTTATAAGGTTCGTCAGGAAACAGGACAAGTATTTCCTGACGCGAGTGTAAGAGTCAGATGATGACCCGCCGTTGGAGCATCTAGTAATCTGACCGAGGCCTTCCACTGGCTTACTGCTCCACTCCTTTAAAAATTATAGGCATAGTTATAACCATTCGAATTTCAATAGTGGAATGTAGTCTATCAACGACCACCTAGTCGGTAAATACCTGCAAATACCTGCTGTTCTAAGGCGCACCAATAATCACCTTGCGACTTTATCAGTCTTAAAACACGATTTTAGGTTGTATTTGCTTTTAAGTAGGAACATAAGGATAAGTATCTCTAGACAGCATGACCCTAGTGCTGGATCAGTGGTAATAATGACTCTAAGAGTGTTAGATCCCTGGGATGAAATACAAGACAGACAAGAAGTCAACAAGACTAACTCATATCTGGCTCACGAAATCGTAATGACACGACTGCAAACAAACCATACCACGGACGTGAAAAGAACCCGCGATCAGAGAGTCTCACAGAGTCTGGCACTTGCTGGAGAGCAGAGACTGCGAAATGTTGTACAAGGAGCAGGTGCGATGTCTCCTTGAGTATGCTCCACTCTCGTGGACTATCTGCTTCTCGTCTCATTAACAACTTCTGGACAGAATAGAAAACAGTGCGAGGCGACTTATCCCTCGCCTTGACCTGGCCTCGATGGATCCGTCACTTCATTAAAACTTTTTAACAGAGAAGAGATGTGGGTGGCCTTACTCTTATATACAAGACCACTGTCATCACAGTACTACAACTGGCTTCCCTCAGCTGACTGCAAAAAAATACAGCTATACCACAAGACGGGCAGCAAAGAGCAACCACGCTCTAACTGTGCCCATCTCAAGAATATTACTTCATATGCGATCATTTATTCCTATGATGAATCAAATTTCGAATGTTTGTACAGCATAATTAAAACATTTATGAAATAACATTGTTTAAAGTCTCTGACCCGTTGCTTCTTCTTCCTGTTCCTTACTTGTATGTTTCATAGCTTAAGATTTAAGGAGTTTAATAAACAAGCTGAGGCAGACAACAGCGTTTAGTTAGTAAATAGATGAAAATTTAAGCTTAATAATGTAACATAGCGTAGAGAGAAGAGAGAGAGAAAGAGGGTCAAAAGAGAGAGAGAGAGAGAGAGAGAGAGAGAGAGAGAGAGAGAGAGAGAGAGAGAGAGAGAGAGAGAGAGAGAGAGAGAGAGAGGCGATCACCAGTTCTTTACAGATGTATTCTTGAAGCAAACCAGGAGGATCTCAGAACTGATGTACCCACTTCACGTCACCCACCCAGGTACTCCTGTGTTGGCCCAGCAGGTGGTTTTGTGCCTCACACAAGACCACAGACCTAAGTCCCAGCAGCTGCCAAGGTGTCCTACCTGTCTCACGGATAAGTACCTTACTTACCCATCAACTCAAGCTCCACACAGTCATGAGGAGCCAGTCTATAAGCATTAGAGGCTTCATTACCAATGCTGGTGAGCTCATGCACAGTTTCGTGAACAGTCAGCGTCCCAACATGATCACCATTTTTGAGACATTTTTGGACAACGGGACTCCAAAAAAAAATTCCTAGAATTGCTAGCTAAACTTCATAGATAAGCTGTGTGTTCATGTCCAGCTCATTGATGTTGCCATCCGTTCTTCAAGCTATGCATAAAAACTAGTACCTCTGTACTAGCGTGTGCAATGTAGAGACCTCAGACCTCTTGCAGTAAAGACATGAGAAACATTGTTGTCTTCCCTACTCACATTACTGGCTTTTTCCTCGACCCAGTAGTGAGCGATATATCTGAAGGCATACTTGCTTGCTAGCCCCTTGGCTATGTTGGACCATCTGGCCACAAGGCTGTTTTTTACGACAATGAAGATTACAACAGAATGAGGTGAAGAATCTACATTCACAACCTGGCTGTAGAAAAGAGAAAACTGGCTAGCCCTTTGCTCTAAGCTCGCTGCTTCCGATTGGAATGCTTTTCTGCAAATTGATGTTGATATCCAAGTGAATGTTTTCACTGAACACATCTTTAATCTACAACAAGAATACATCCCTCACCGGCAGTATGTGACGAATCCTACAGATCAGCCTTTATTCGGTTTTCGTTCTCTAAAGGTTGCTACTGCTAAGTACAAGGCTTCGAGAAGATATGAGAGGTATCCCACTATCTATAACAGGAACCTGCACAGACAAGCCTATTGGTAAATGAAAGAAGTCCAACAGTAGGTCATTTCTGAATGGGAGGATGGCGAAAGACGGAAAACTGGCGTCAGGTAGAGTGTGCTCCAAAACCTGATGGTCCTTGGTCAGGGACTGACAAAGCTATTAACCGGATGAAATTACTCTACTTCATAAATGGCAGGATGGGACCGGAACACTTTGTTGCCAATACGTAAGTATCTGATCCAGTAAGAAAACCTCCCTTGCTAGCCGCAAGAACTGTTTCAAAGTTGAGAGAAATGACAATAAAGCAGGATAAGTGCATCTTCTCCTTAAGTCGCTGGACCAAGAAAATGCTGTGGGCCCAAATAAGATGAGCCCAAGATTGCTGAGTAGCAGAGCAGGCCAGGTAGCTTCTTCTCTAATTCGCATTTATCAGCCCTGCCTAGCACAGTTTAAATGACCTCTGTGGAGAGAGGCAAATGTAGTCCCTGTTCACAAAATGAATAACAGAGCGGAAATCGGCAACTACAAACCAGTGTCACTCGTATCATTCACTGACAAGATTCCTGAGACAGTAATCTCACTGCAGATAACTGTGTTTTACCACTACCACTTGCTTCTTTGTGACCGTCAACTTGGCTACAGAAAAAGTCACTTTGCCGCTGATCTGCTGTTAAACCTCTCCATTATGTGGCACCAGTCACTGGATGAATTCAAGGTCAGCTGTGTAGTAGCACTGGATATTGCTGGTGCTTTCAACCTCGTATAGCACCAGGGACTCTTGGTAAAACTGCAAGCATTAGAAGAAACCTGCAATGCATTATTCCTCTTCAGTGATTATCTTCAGGTAGATCTTTAAGAGTAGTTCTTAATCGTACTGAGTTAACAAGACACTCTATTGGTGCAAGTGTTCCACAGGGAAGTGTGCTTGGCCCAATGTTATTAAATTTCTACTTCAATGACCTTCAACTCTTCCCAGAATCCCATGCATTTGCAAATTACTGCACTCTGACATTTACTTATCCAAGAGAGGAAATGCCAGCTGTTCTAAGTTACATCAGCTACCTGCTTAGGTTTCGCCAGCCAGTGGCTTCCTTAGTCCATCACAGAGAAGAATGATGGAAGATCAGGAGTCTGAGGTAATCAGTCCCTCAGCTTGGAGTCGATATGATCAGTCCATCAATCTTCATAAGAGTACCGCATATGCGTGGAGAAGGAGCTTATATACAGCAGACAGGTGAGGCGAAGCAGTCGGAGGCGGCGTCACCATGGACAAATCCACAAGGAATTCTACACTTGCTTAACCAGTAAACATGACATACTTCCACCTGTGGATTTTTCCATGGTGACACCGCCTCCTACTGCTTCGCCTCACCTGTCTGTTATATATAAGCCCTTTCTCCACGCATATGCTGTACTATTATCAAGATTAATGGACTGATCACAAAGACACCAGGCTGAGGGACTGATTTCCCCACACTCATTTTTATCTTCCACCATTTTTCTCTGTACTAGACTGAGGAAGCCATTTGGCTGGCGAAGCGTTTCCACAGTAAAGATACCCAAACATTGCCATGTGTCTTATTTATCAACTTCTCGGTTTTCTGGACCATTTATCTACATTGTGGACGTAGTAAAGGATACTGTTCGCAGATGACAGAGATTCGGGAGAGACGTTGCAGAAGTTGGCAAAGAAGTTTGCAAGGGTGGGATAAACAAGGACACGTAAAGCAAATACAGAAATGTATAAGGTAATGAGAGAAAATATATCTATAATTAATTAAAAAAATAGCGAGCAATGTATGGAGAGAAGGTGAAAGTGAATGCATTTAGATACTTAGGAATGAGCGTGATAGAAGAAGTGAAGTATAAGGTAAATCGTAGAATAGATTTAAAAAAAAAATGAAAGTTGAAGAAGTTTTGTGAAACCTGTAAATGAATAAAGTTTGAGAGTGGATGTAAACATGGAAAGTTATTATTGAACAGTAATGTAGACGCATTCTATTATATTCGTGAAACATTGTCTTTAAATGCTGAAAACATTGACGCAGAGATCAACCAGTGATATGGATATAATGCAGAGAATTATGAATGAAGAAAGAAAAAAACGGTGTTATCATTTGAAAGCTATTATTCACCTAGAAAAGGAGGGGGGTTGATGGATGGTTTGGCCATGTAAAAAGTATGGAGTATAATAGTGTCATTAAGAGGGTGTATAAATCTAAGCGAAATGAAAAGAACTGGAATAGGTCCACTAAGAGTGTGTCAAGAGAGTGGTGCGATAAGAGTGATAATATTAATATCTATGAACGAATTCAGGAAATCCAAGTAACCAGATTTCAATTTTTGAGGTAGAAGGTACAAAACTCAAATATAAAATAAAGAGATTAAGCATTTTCTTCCACCGCTCTAAATTTTATAAGAAAAATATAGATTCAGTTTTGCTGACAATTACGTAGTAAATTCACACGGCTAATATAATTATTATTATTATTATTATTATTATTATTATTATTATTATTATTATTATTATTATTATTATTATTATTATTATTATTACATTCGTGGGGGAAGCGTTAAGCCCTTGAGGAATGGGAAACATTCCGGTTCGATCCAAGGATGGGAAGAGCAGATCCAGATCCCTGGATCAAGAGTCCCTCACTATGAAAGCAGATAAATCACGATGTGGCTGTCATCATGATCTTCAGCGGCCGGATGAGAATCGACAATGTGACACACATTCCCCAGTTATACTAGAAAACATATCACCACTTCCCAAAGGGTTCAATACCAAACAAAACCAAGAGTGGGCAGCCTTCTTTAATAAAACCACTACACCAAAAGCATCTAATCCTGTTGTAATGGTTGCTTTAGCGGATCTTGATTCTAGGTTGCAGAGCCGCAGTAAATGCATGCTATTTAGCAAACTCGACTGGCACCTTACTCACAACAGTTATCTTGTACCAGATTCGGAACCTCTTTTAGGCATTACATCGGTTCGAGACTCTTAATCTGCGGACCACACTACACAAATAGTAAACAGCATTCTACTTATCTAAAATCACTACCTGAGATCACATACTCCAAACCGAAGTAATTTTTGTTTATCAGATCCCAGATTTTAGGTCCAAGGAGCTGACTTTGATTTTAAAGGATTATTTAAAAGACGTTCTAAAAACAGAAAATGAGTATAGGTAAACACTGATCCCAAGTTTTTGTTAATACAGGTTTTGCTATCGTAAACAAAGATGTCGACCACTCTAGAACATATACATTATTTCATAAATTCAGGTATGATTTACAGCTGCTTGCAGAAGCTATAATACCTGACACTTTAAAATGACTTGATGCAATTTACTAGCAAAATTTAAGACTTAAAATAATGCCGCTACCTCTCTTGCGGGTGGCATTCTGTAGAGCAGCGTGGGTGGGTGCTCATCAAGGATTCCCGACACTCCTGACTAGGCTCCACTCTGTGACTACTGAGCATCCCATCACCTGCACAACGTGCTTTGATATCAGCGATACACAGTCTGGTCTCGTTTCAAGGTGTTCGTGCACTGCTCAGCGTCTTCACTGTCGAGACGGGCTTTTGTAATAGCTTGCCTCGTGCGAGCTAAAATGCTGAATGGAGGTCGAGACTACGTTAGGAATGAGACCAGAATCCTTACCATGTAGGATAATACTCAAGACCTCACCATTTATTGCACTCGTTTATAAAACGAGTGATCTTGTCATTTATTTAAAGGATAAGTGACTTCTTTTGTTTATAACTAGTGACTTATTTGTAGAGCTGATGAAACTATTGCATACACGAGTAGCAATCTTACCATTTATAAGACTAGGGTCCCTATCATGTATAAAACCGGTTAATATGCCATATACAAGAATAGTTAACATAGCTTATATTCCTTTAAAAAGAATAGCCCTACTTCTTATAAGCCTAATAACCCAAGCGTTTATAACAATTGCATTTCTAATTTTCCCTATATTCTTTAGCTTTCTTTTCGTTTTACTCCTTCAGTGTTCGCATTCACGAAATACTTAATGATATGTTTGTTCTCTTGACTTTCTGTTTTATTAGTGTGTGTTTTATTTCTCATTTTTGCTCGTTCTTATTTTTACAAAAAACAAAAAAAAAATAATGTGCTAGGCTCTAGTCTTCATTATAAAATAGGAACCCGACAGGCGCCATAATCACAAGAAGGTATATTCATTGACCCGCTGAATAAGTCGTTGATAATTTGTAAGAGACGGTATTAATGATCCTATAACTAGGGCTCAGTAAATCCATCCTTACGGCCGGATCTCAGACCAAGCCGCGGGGACGTTGACCCCCAAAACCTTCTCCAGGCAAACTCCAGGATGTCAGTCAGCCCAGTAACTAGGGCGCAACTGCTCACAACAAATGGCATCTGCTGTCTTGTTAAAGAAAAAGTGATGCAGCCCATTATCTACCGGCAACGAAGAGTCGATGGGGTTGGTGATGATCTGAAAACTGAGTCAAGAAACTCTGCTCCTCTTGGGCCAGCCATAGCCATGGGTCTCTGATCGACGGGGTAACTTCAGGACTGACTATAATTGGTCGATGTTTAATATTACTGTCTAGGAAAAAACATAACTTCGTCATTTATTTCCTCTTGCAATATTTTTTAAAGCGTTCACGTGTGTTTTTCTTCCTTTAGCGCAATTCGAGAACATTATACTTTTTAAAAACCGAGTTGTGTCTCTATTGAATATGCCGATTACTCTGCGCATTAGGCACTGTTCAATTTAACCTTGAGTGTGTGTGTGTGTGTGTGTGTGTGTGTGTGTGTGTGTGTGTGTGTGTGTGTACTCACCTATTTGTGGTTGCAGGGGTCGAGTCTTAGCTCCTGGCCCCGCCTCTTCACCGGTTGCTACTGGGCCCTCTCTCTCCCCGCTCCATGAGCTTTATCAAACCTCGTCTTAAAACTGTGTATGGTTCCTGCCTCCACTACGTCATTTTCTAGGCTATTCCACTGCCTTACAACTCTATGACTGAAGAAATACTTCCTAATATCTCTCTGACTCATTTGTGTCTTCAACTTCCAATTGTGGCCTCTTGTTTCTGTGTCCCCTCCTGGAACATCCTGTCTTTGTCCACCTTGTCTATTCCACGCAGTATTTTATATGTCGTTATCATGTCTCCCCTGACCCTCCTGTCTCCAGTGTCGTCAGGTGTGTGTTGTGTGTGTGTGTGTGTGTGTGTGTGGTGTGTGTGTGTGTGTGTGTGTGTGTGTGTGTGTGTGTGTGTTGTGTGTGTGTTGTGTGTGTGTGTGTGTGTGTGTGTGTGTGTGTGTGTGTGTGTGTGTGTTAGTAATTGCAGATTTTAGTTTGCGTTTGATCTCTCATCTTAAGAATTGACTGACTAAACCTCCTATACAAAGTAAGCTTTCTCTCTCTCTCTCTCTCTCACTGCTCACTTCATACTGCTTATTTAACAGTCATTCTTATATCCACGTAATTTATTGGCTTGTTTATGTTGTATTTCTGTTTACTCAGTTATTCTCTTCGGTATGTATTACGTTACTTTCAAAATATACTTTTTTTTCATATTTTTTCCAGTACATCTTGTTTATTTGTTTGAATCGGGGGGTGGGGGGATGTATGCCCTATACAGTAGCTGTGTTTGCCAGTACTAAACTAAAGCGAATTTGGATAAACAACGAAGTAAGTTGACAGGCAGTGAGAAACACTGCTGCAGCAGAGAAACCTCAGTTTAATAAAGCCTTCTCTGCAAATACAATCTTTTTCGCTTACAGAGATTTTAATAACCTCTTTCAGTTTGGGGAGGGGGGTTGTGCTCTATTCCTTAGGCCAGCCTCTTAAATTTCTGTCGACTAACTAGACCTCGCGTTTATTGGCTCAGCCTCTGTCATATCCTCAACAAATTCATTCCAATTCTTTATTTCGCTGTAGTTTGTTAGTATCTGTTATAACATTCGTCGGAAGAGGGAGTCACACAGCATAGTGGTCATACAGAACATGGAAGGATGGGAGGCAATCAGGTTTGATTGAAAGAAAGAGAAGAAACATTGTATTTCTTGAGTCGAGAGTAGTTCACAGGCATCAAGGCACCTCCTTTGAGGTTAACAAAATTTGTACAATGCTTGATTAGTTTACTGTGTCTCGTCTGGCGGTACAGTTACCATTTGTACACAACGTCACTTTCTGATTTCTTCCAGTTTGAAGAATTTGCTCTTGCCTGCTGTGTTCATATCCTGTAGCATTTTGTGTAATACAATCATGTTTCCTAGCGGCCTGCACTCTCTTAGTGATGTGATTTGAAGCTTGCTGACCTATATTCAATACCAGTATGATAGTAGAACAAGACCACATATACTGCAGATGTTGTATTTACATGTGCTTCAGGCGACTTGTTTCTCTTCTCCTTTGAAGAGGAGAAACATGTCGCCTTTCTGAGGCCGATTAAGTGGCATACTTCCCTCAGGGTGGTACACTATCGCTGACATTGTTTCTCCAGCTCAAAGTTTCAATATTATTCTGTTGTTGTGACTGAACTCAATAAGTCACTTGTTCCAGATATTATTACTATTATTTCCTACGATCGTATTCCATTTGTATCCAATTCAAGTGCGAGTTTTCATTTATATACTTATGTACATGAATTGGAGGGGACAGTGCGACTCTGCTTACTGTGAGGACTAGTGTTTGTGTCCTCGTGGTGGAAATAGTCATTATTGCGTTTTCTAAAAAAAGAATTTGAATGTCTAAGGTAACAATTATGAGTTTGAGTGGATCAATAACCCACTTCGATAACCTCAACGCACATGATAACACTAAATGCAAAATATGTAGTTAGTTTTTTGGATCACGTTCGTGAAAACCATGTCCTTGATTGTTCACTTATTTATGGAATATAGAGAAGTACTATTGCCTATATATGTCAAGGTATCTTATTAGTGAAATGAAAGAACCACCATATTAGCAGAGAAGTCTTTATTATAACGTTCCCTCCAGAACTCCGGTAATCAAGACTTGCCTGTAAACACGGTGTCTTCCTCACTACCTGTCGGTTTACACCATTGTTTATCCTGTTAGTGAAACTAAGAAACCAGAAAATTTGGGAGTGTCCTCAAATTTTTTAAGTGAAACGCAACCTATTTCACCACAGTTGTACTGCTACTGCTACTGTTACAACAACAACAACTACTACAACAACTACTACTACTACTACTACTACTGTTACTACTACTATTACTACTACTACTACTACTATTACTACTACTACTACTACTACTACTACTACTACTATTATTACTACTACTACTACTACTATTACTACTACTACTACTACTATTACTACTACTACTACTACTACTACTACTACTACTATTACTACTACTATTACTACTACTACTACTACTACTACTAGTAGTATTACTACTACTACTACTACTACCACCGCCCTCTCGCTACTTTCCACCTGACTCCTGCCTCTGTATGCACTCGTTCTTAGCTATCTCTGTAGATGGACTAAAGAAGCCACTTGTGTCTTTTTTCCACAGATAGAATAATAGTTTGGAAATAAAATTTACCGAAATGTACCGGACATATCCCTATTAGGGCCCATTTCTTACTTTTTTTTATTTGTGTACGTATGTAGTAGACTACTGTCTTCCCGATGTTTATAGGTACAGAATAAATCAGCCACTAATTGCGGTGCAGTAAAAAATCTAATTAATCTCTTCATGATTCAGACCTGTGACTGTATTTTAGAGTTACTGCCGGACTTTTTTACAGACAATGTCAGTGAAATAAACACAACTACAATAAGAATATATATTCAAAGAAATGTTGAAATATTTATAAATAAATTTCGCTATAAAATGAGATATACATATTTAGCATAAAATCATTTTGAAAATCTAACTTTGTTGAAACTTACGAAGTATAATAGGCTATCATCACGACTCACGAAATCGTTAAACACGATTGCAAACAAACCACGGTACGGTTTGGGGTTAGAACGCATGGATGATTCTTATTGTAGCCAGTTGGCCCAGTGGCTTACACACTGGCCAGGAGATTTTCGACTCACTTGCTATGAATTCTAACCCCACCAGTACCATGGTTTATAATACAACTATATCCTACCGAAAATATACAGGGCAGTTTTCAATTTCGTTAATATCATTTCCACTCAATGAATCAGTAATTTCTCGATGTTCAGAGAGAAGCTGATGAGTTTAAACGAAATTATATACTCGTATACGCTCGCCTTGTGTGAGAAATCGATCGTTGCTTTGCAAGCTATGTCTCCATATTGTGGCTTAATTAAAAATAAGACTTGTATATCATAGTCATATCATCCTGTCACTGCTCTGCAGTGTTTGGCACTATACATTTCCTTTATTGTCTTCCAGCAGTGTTTGGCAATTTACCTTTCCTTCAGTGTCCTCCAACAGTGTTTGGTATTACAACTTTCCTTCGGTGTGTTCTAGCAGTTCTCACTACTAAGCTTTTTCCTCAGTGTCGTTCAGCAGAGTCTGGCACTAAGCTTTTCCTTCAGTGTCATCCAGCTGAGTCTGGCACTATGATTCTCCTCCAGTAGAACTTCTTCACATTGTCATGTAGTTCCAAGCGTTGCTATGCTTCAGCATCCCTTGGAACTATATCATTCCATCAGTATTCTACAGCATCACTACTCAAACACAAATTCCCCCACGGGTATTAGTGTAATTGATGACGTTTTAGCGTCTGTTAGTCTTTGGGTGCGTCGTGTTGGGGTGGTCTGCGTCATTAGCTTAACTGCCCTCTGTAATGGATCCATTAAGCTTAGCCGGCTGTCAACAGTGATGGAACTGTTGTCACTGGCGACTTATAATTTTGATATTTATCTTCGACCTGAAGTACAGTGATGCGGAGCTTAAAGTGACATCTAAGAATAGCTTGGTCAAAAGGTAATTGTCAAGACAAAGTTGAAGAATTATAGAACTGTTAGGCGATAAGCACACATGGCCTGTAGACCAAGTGGTCCTACATGATTCACAAAACAGTGAAGTTAGTGTGCTACTGTAATTACATTTATCATCACCTCTGCTGCAGGAGGTTTTTTTTGTCCACTGGTAAAATGAACCATTTAAGGGTATGGAGAGAAGAGAGAGAGAGAGAGAGAGAGAGAGAGAGAGAGAGAGAGAAGAGAGAGAGAGAGAGAGAGAGAGAGAGAGAGAGAGAGAAGAGAGAGAGAGAGAGAGAGAGAGAGAGAGAGAGAGAGAGAGAGAGAGAAAGAGAGAGAGAGAGAGAATTATAGAGGGTGGGGGAGAAATCTGGTTAGTATGCCAGAAATACATGGAAAATGTTGGGAAAAACAAAAGCATGATAATGGTGTGGCAAGAGAGAGATTTAGGAAGGGAAGAGGCTGTAAACATGGGTTATTTACGTTCAAGCAAGCATTAGCATTACTTAGAAAAAATGATAATCAGCAGTTTATTACAGTTATAAATTTAGAAAACCATTTTATAATCATGGGAAAACGTCAAGCTCGTTTGGATCACTCAGTACCTTGGACCTGGGACCTGGGACCTGCATGCCCAGCTGGGTTCATATTTCGCGCCATGCTGGTGTTGCCACCTATAGTCAGTGTACGAGATTACTCACTCTCTCCCGGGCATGGCCGTCCAGGCCTATGCATCTTAAACACACTGCTTGTGTACCATGAACTTAAATAAAGTAGCCTCCAAAACCTTATCATTGACCCCGCTTGGAAAAGCACCCAAATCAATCGACGATAAATGGTGGCTTAGCGGTGGTCACAGCAAGTGTATTGCCCGGAGACAGGAAGGAAGCCGAAGATGTCTCCACTTCATCGCCCCATACAAGAAGCATCCGCCTCTCTACGCATTAACCTGAAGTCGTGTCTGCAAGTTTCATTATTCAGACACAGAATCAGCAGGATCCAGGCTGAAAGTTGCTGAATTTTCCTCGAGAAATCTTTGTGGCGTCACTTGGGTATTCACTGTGTCTCACGCTCTTTTTCAGTCACGCGTTCAATGTCACCTGTACATTTCTGTTGTTGTTGTTGTTGTTCATCTCAGCACGGCTCTTTCAGCAAGTCAGAGGTGAGTTTGTCCGGTGTTCTGCTTCCAGTGTGGTTGATTCTCAACGTGTGTATGAGTGAGGAGGGTAGGCGTGGCAGTCCTGGCTCCACCACACGCACCTCGCCTCACTCACCCAAGCTCATCTCACACCACCATACACCACTAGGATCTCACTCCCTCTGCTGTTTTTATGAATTCAGTGTGACCGAGGTCACTCGAAGCCACGTGGATCACGTATGGATAAGGCCATGTGGAGCGAGCCACATGGGTGAAGAGGCTAGATGTCGACAGCCACATGCTGTTGTCTGTTGCCTGACGTCGTTGCCTGACGCCACCTCACGATGTCACCCCACGACATCACTACAGGACATCTGCCCGACGTCACCCAGGACGTCTACCTGACGTCACCTCGCGACAGCACCCAGGACGTCTGCCCGACGTCCCTCCAGGACGTTACCTGACGTCACCCCAGCGTCACCACTCTGTCCTGACGTCACCTAGCGATGTCATCCTCCAACATCCCTCATGACAGCACTCCTGACTTGTACTCCAGTACCTGGAGGTACTGGTCCCTAATCTACACACAGAAATCACTCCCTACAAAAGTAAAAGACTTGGCAGGCGATGCAACATACCCCCAGCGAAAAGTAGGGGCGCCATTAGTACACTAAGAGAAAACACAATAAATGTCCAGGGCCCAAGACTGTTCAACAGCCTCCCACCAGCCATAAGGGGAATTCCCAGTAGACCCCTGGTTGTCTTCAAGAGGGAGCTGGACAGATACCTGAAGTCAGTGCCAGATCAGCCGGGCTGTGGTTCGTACATTGGAAAATGTGCAGCTAGCAATAACAGCCTCGTTGATCAAGCCCTGATTCACCAGGAGCCCTGGTCATGGACTGAGCCGCGGGGGCGTTGATCCCCAGAATACCTGTCAAGTAGACTTCAGGTAGGTAGGTAGGTAGACATCACCACATGATGTCACATCATCAGTGTTATAGTTTCTCAGTGAGCAATTTGTTGCAGTGTCGAGAGGATTGAGAAAAAATATGTCATGTGTTAATTCCTCTCAGTTAGTGTTCTTTACCAGTGTTCTCATATGTTCGTGAATGCCTTAGTGTCGATTTTTGCACAGAGAAGCATCATTTGTTAGTGCAAGCCATGCAGTAACCGCATGTGCATTGCGGGTGTGTGCAGATTTTCGTATCCTGATGTGTGGTCTGAGCCCAGATGTATGTGTAGACCACAGTGTGGTCTGTGCACAGACCATTGGTAGCACCCTTGTGTTACATGTCACATGCTGTGACCATTTGGCAGCTGACATTAGCCAGTCCAGGTGTCAGTTTATGAGCGTCTGAACCACCGTGTACAGAAAGCTCTTATGCTTGCCGCTCGTAGATGCCATTGAGACTCGTTTCACTCCACCTCCTGACTGTCAGAGTGCAGTTATTCACAGAAAACCAGTCTGAGGATGCTTAGACTAACCTCTGCTGTTAGGTAAGACACATATGCAGCAGTTAGACAACTTTATTCCGAAACGTTTCGCCTACACAGTAGCCTACTGTGTAGGCGAAACGTTTCGGAATAAAGTTGTCTAACTGCTGCATATGTGTCTTACCTAACAACCTGTCGGTATTGTATACCATTTTGATGTTAACCTCTGCTATGGCTCCAACTGTCGAGAGGATGACATCGTCAAGCCACAGTAGCCCTGTCAGCAGGCGACTGTCTGACTTGTGTCACAGCTTCAGTGAGCACCCTGCACAAAGTATGATGTTACTTTGACTGATAGCCCATTCACTCCAGTTATGGTGTACGCTGCTACGACTCTCAGATGTTTCACCTGAGTCGTCTCTGCTACGACTCACTTCACTCTCGCCATCAGTGACAGCCCCAGCGACAGTACCAGTTGAGAAATGTGCTCCTGAGTTCCTTGTATGAAGTCCTGCCCAGTTGCCGAGTACTATTGATGCCTCACTCAAGGGCACCAGCAGGTTGTGCCCCAGGATGAGTGAACCCTGCAACGACTACTACAATGACTGATTCACCGTTCCAGAGGAGACCATACCCTGTTACATCATAACTCAGCTGCAGCAATGTCTCCTGTGTTGCAGTATCTGTCCAGACAGAGGAAGGCGAGCAGTGACGCCTGCCGAGGCTCACTGCCTTACACCATGATGTTCAGCAACCCCTTGTGCTACCAGGTCTGGTGCCTTGCTCCTTCCTTCAGTGGAAGTGACCTGACTAGGTGGTCATTGTTTTAAGCCAGGGGAGTGGCATGAACCTGCTCGCATGAGTCAGTAGGCCTGCTGCAGTGTTCCTTCTTTCGTATGTTCTTATGTTCTTTCTTTAGGAAGTTGTTTTTTATCCATGTCTACATGTATATGTACATGTATATATGTATACATGTATATAAATGTTTTTATTCTGTGTTCTGTGTCCTGTTCCTGAGAGAGAGATATCGAGAGTTTTTTTTTTTTTAGTCAATCATGGTCGAGGACGACCATGGATAGGTGGCCAAGCCATGTATGCCTAACTGAGTTCATATTTCACGCCATGCTGGTGCTGCACCACACTTACCCTATCTCATTCTGGCAGCCAACCTCACTTAGTCAACAAGGTCTACTCCGTCACTCTCTCCCGGGTATGGCCCTCCGGACCTGGGCAACTTAAACGCACTGCCTGTGTACCAAGAACCCAAATAAAGTAACGTAGCCTCCGACCCCTTATCGCTGACCCCACTTGGACAAGCACCTAAATCAATTGCGATATACCTGGGACCTGGAGGTGGGAAGTAAACAGGTTTAGTGCATCGAAGGGGAGGGCAGCTCTAGTTCCTTGGACCAATAGCCCCTCACAAACATCTAGGTACCCTCTTGGAAGAGTGAAAAAAGGCACAAGTTTACCAATTACTATGTTATACTACGACAACTGTATCCGCGATAAAACAGTTACGATAATTAATTATTAGCAATATTTTTGATAAACACAAAAAACTCTACCATTTTCCTAGATGTGTAACCACATTATAAAATATTATTTATTATTATTACTGCGGTCATGGGGAATCACTAAACTCATAGGGGCATACAGAGCCTGGAGGAATAGAAAGCATCCAGGCTTAATTCAAAGAATTGGAACACAGGTTCAAGTCCTTATGTCAAATAATCCCTCACCAGCATCAAGGAACCTACCTTGAGAGGTATGAAATGTGAAGGCGCTGTCGTAATATAAAATGTGGACGATCCTCTCATTAAGAAGACGCTGGAAGCCTTGATTAGGTCAATAAGTCAGCTTCAGAATTTCAGAGGCAGAATTCCAACCAGATATAATTAAGAAATTCATGTTGAAGACCATACCAGAGCTTAATTTAGTTAGAAAGGCAGCAATTGCCTGACACGTCAGTGATCTACTCAAAGAGATGTCATTTGCCTGATAATAAGGACTGACATCTACTTGTCCCATTACCTAGTCGCCACTACAAGGGTTCAATCCACACTCAATTTATCTTCGGTATTTAATTACAGGGGTTCAAAGAAGCGATGACCTTCCTAAAGTACATTATTGGCACTGAAAGGCTTTGAGCTGCAGCTCATCTCGAGTTGAATTAGTGAAGGAAGAAAGTAATATAAACTTAAACATGAAGATGTAACAGGTGACGCTCTCAGATGTATCACCTGAATAAAACAACTAGCTGGTCATTCTATTTAATGTAAGAATCGTGCCTAATATCAGTGGTTAGTGCACTTGATATATGTAAACTCGTAGGCACTGTTTATATCCCCACCCCCACACAATTTATCTTTGACACTTAGCTTCATTACAATATATATATATATATATATATATATATATATATATATATATTATATATATATATATTATATATACATGTATATAGGGGTCCACCTCTGTGTAAATTGTGGGACCCATAGCCTCGGAGAAGTGGATAAAAAGGCTTCAAGGAAGAATATTTGGATTTCTTCCTGAAGCCATTTGAATATTCCACTTCCCCTACCACCCCATCTTTTAATCTATTTTTTTTACCAATAGGAATATTTTATTATATATACATATATATATATATATATATATATATATATATATATATATATATATATATATATATATATATATATATATATATATATATATATATATATATATATATATATATACATACATACATAAGATCACAGTAAACAGGTGATAACACAATATGCAGAATAATCACTGCGAAAAAAATAGCGAAATTCCAAGTTGTCCTTCCTCACCTCATCTTAAAAGTGATCCTAGCAGAATATTTTTTTTTGTTTATTATATTCAAGTGAGTTAATGCGTAAATTAGCATTGGAAAAAAGATATTGGTAAAGCCAGCTATTAGTTTTATGTTGCGAGAACCTGTTGTGTATGTAAACTTTCCTTGTAGTGAATAAAAATTATAAAAACTCTTGAGGTACACCAGCGGTCCACGAATTATAAAAACTCTTGAGGTACACCAGCGGTCCACGAATTATAAAAACCTTGAGGTACACCAGCGGTCCACGAATTATAAAAACTCTTGAGGTACACCAGCGGTCCACGAATTATAAAAACTCTTGAGGTACACCAGCGGTCCACGAATTATAAAAACTCTTGAGGTACACCAGCGGTCCACGAATTATAAAAACTCTTGAGGTACACCAGCGGTCCACGAATTATAAAAACTCTTGAGGTACACCAGCGGTCCACGAATTATAAAAACTCTTGAGGTACACCAGCGGTCCACGAATTATAAAAACTCTTGAGGTACACCAGCGGTCCACGAATTATAAAAACTCTTGAGGTACACCAGCGGTCCACGAATTATAAAAACTCTTGAGGTACACCAGCGGTCCACGAATTATAAAAACTCTTGAGGTACACCAGCGGTCCACGAATTATAAAAACCTTGAGGTACACCAGCGGTCCACGAATTATAAAAACTCTTGAGGTACACCAGCGGTCCACGAATTATAAAAACTCTTGAGGTACACCAGCGGTCCACGAATTATAAAAACTCTTGAGGTACACCAGCGGTCCACGAATTATAAAAACTCTTGAGGTACACCAGCGGTACCACAGAATTATAAAAACTCTTGAGGTTCAACCAGCGGTCCACGAATTATAAAAACTCTTGAGGTACACCAGCGGTCCACGAATTATAAAAACTCTTGAGGTACACCAGCGGTCCACGAAAGTTTCCCAAATATGCATTCCTGAGACTCTTGGTCTTGTACATCACAGTAAGGCGCTTAACATCTCTCCGTTGTTGAGTGGTTTTCCCCAAACAGCAGGTCCATTCAGGAAGGACAAGAAGAAAAACGAGACGCCGTGCACAGGAAGTCCAAGAGAGTGGTGCATACTCAGTGTGAGATAGAACCTCTGCCTCAAATGGAGCTTTGTCGCTTCTATCAGGCACGTACTAAATGCATTTTAGTTTCTTGCCAGCCTTACAAGATTCTCCATATAATTTTTCATAGTCATTACAGAGTCAAATTTCATACATAAGTTATCAGCTTTATCAGTAGGTGTTAAGACACTTCCATCTATTCTTACACCACCTCTTGTATTAACATCATGCTGTTTAGAGACCATTATCATTTTCTCTGTAGCAAATGTAACCTGCCATCACTTGCCTCAGGTAGATATATAGCTTCAAGTTAGAGACTGAAGTGCCTGAGGACAATTTGCATCTTTCTTGTATAATTAAATTTTAAAACCGCAGTCATCTACGTTGGCTAGGGATTCAAGGATACGATAAAGTAGGTCACTGAATTAAACATTCCAAACCATAGGACCTCGTTCACTTGATTTTGGTAAGTTTTCACTGAAAGGCAGCTTGCAAACTTTGCTCCATTAAGAAATACTTTAAGAGATCGACCTTGGAGGGTATCACTCAAAAGGTATCGGGAGGGGCCAGAGATTGCTAGACCTTGATGATTTACTATAAGGCCACAGTAGCAAACCCAATTTTATTTTATTTTATTATCACACTGGCCGATTCCCACCAAGGCAGGGTGGCCCGAAAAAGAAAAACTTTCACCATCATTCACTCCATCACTGTCTTGCCAGAAGGGTGCTTTACACTACAGTTATAAAACTGCAACATTAACACCCCTCCTTATTATTATTATTATAATCAAGAAGAAGCGCTAAGCCACAAGGGCTATACAGCATAGCAAACCCAAACAAAGGTACTGTCTATGTCTTCTGCAACAACTCATCTAGGATTCATCCAGTGACTAATGGCCTTGTTTCAGACCGCGCCTCGGGGGCGTTGACCCCCGAAACCGTCTCCAGATAAACTCCAGGTAAATATAAACCAAAATGTTGTTTTAGGAAGGTTGATAGTGTTTACATCTGAGGCTTTGTTCTGCTGGGTTTCTCTCGTAGCTTCTTTTGCTAATTGTAACCCCATTTGACTTTATTCTAGGCAGTTAACAAATGAGAATTACGGTGTTAATCTCTCTCGTTTCCACATCCTTTTATATTTTTTTGTAATTGAAAAAAAAATATTTACCTCTTTCTAACCTGTTGCATTTCCGATAAACTGAACACGGTATTAAGAATTGGTCATCTTAGCTTATATCACACCAGTGAAAGTACGTTCAAATAGGCTAGTTTTTCTTCAGGGTCAGAAGCAATAGTTCCATTTGGTCAATATAAAGGTTCAATAGTGCGATCAAATGAAAATCTCGTGCAGTCTTTGACCAAGAACCACAACGTTTTAGAGTAATCTCATCCATATTTCAGTTATATTTTCTCTTATCTATTCTAGAGATGCCTCAGCATTAGGCCTCCCACATTTACTGACAGTACACAAATAACCAGCACATAGGAGAAAGAAGCTTATGACGACGTTTCGGTCCAACTTGGATCATTGACTGGTCACAGTACGTGACCGAAACGTCATCGTAAGCTTCGTTCTCCTTATGTGCCTTTTGTTATTTACTGATAGGTTTGTCTGTAGAGGTTCCCGTTGCGGAAGACAGCTGCCTCTTATACCACCTCAAGCCTTGTACCTCGAGGCAGCAGTAACCAAATCAAAGCTGGTCTAAAGGCCTTCATGTACTGCTGATGAAGACTGCAATTCTTGAGGAAATGGTCTGGTGATACCGACAAGATGTGGAAAAAGACACTTATGTACAGTTCAGGACATTTATTAAAGGAAACGTTTCGCCACGAGTGGCTTCTTCAGTCCTGAAGAAGCCACTCGTGGCGAAACGTTTCCTTTAATAAATGTCCTGAACTGTACATAAGTGTCTTTTTCCACTGCAATTCTTGCTTCACATGCCTTTCATTCTAAATATTTTAACTTGTTAGCGAGGTCTTAGCAGTTATTTAATTAACATTTTTATCTAGCGGAAGTCCTTTAATTTTTTTTTTTTGCCTAGCAATTAGTTTCCTTTATCCATAAATCGTTTCTTATGTTACTTGGTTTATAAAATTTCTTGTGTCAGTTCTCTCTTCCCATTTTCTGTGGCCATGATCAAGTCCATGTCCCGGTACTCTAGTTTAAGTGCCTGGTTCCAGGCATATAGCCATTACATTGTCAAATCCTCCAAGCTTCGGGACATAAGTGACTTAACCTGATTCTTTTTTCTACTCCTCTCTCTACCTCTTCTCCTTTCCTTTTTTTCTTTTTTCTTGTTTTGTGTTTTCTTTTTTTCTGCCTTGGGTGATCTGTCCTTCATTTTCCCTCCGCCCCTCCCCCTTCCTGTGGTTTTGGTCTTACGACTTGTGGGCCTTTAGCAGTGCTCCTCTTTCTTGGCCTTTGATTAACCCCACTATTCTATTTCCTCTCCTATTTTGGCTCCTACCTTCATTTTTGCCTCCTTTCATTCCCCATTTCTATTCTTGTCCCACCAACCATTCTCCCTATTTTACACTACTACCACTACTGCTACTACTACTACTACTGCTACTACTACCACTACTACCACTACTACTACTACTACTACTACTACTACTATACTTACTACTACTACCACTACTACTACTACTACTACTACTACTACCACTACTACTACTACTACTACTACTACTACTACTACTACTACTACTACTACTACTACTACTACTACTACTACTACCACTACTACTACTACTACTACTACTACTACTACTACTACTACTACTACTTCCACCAAAAGTTTTACCCCTACCACTACTACTCCTCCCACGTCTCTTGTCCCGTCCCTGCCTCAGCTGGTCTATATATAATGACTCCATCTCTCTTTTCTGTTAGTGTGACTTTGTAAATGGTCCACGTCGAACTGAGACGTCGTCGTAAGCACGGAGTCACTGCTTTTACTACAACTCTTAAAAATAGATTTCTCTATTTTATAACAATTACAGAGATGGGATTGAAATCTATGGAACTGCTGACAAGTCAATGGAGGGAAAGATGTCTGTCTAAAAATAAAAGCAAGGAAGCGGCTGAAAAGCAGTGGAAATATTATTTTTGAGATATATGTGTTGTGAGTACTATGGAGTATAAAAAGAAATAAAGAATATTGAATATAGTATTGTGGTACTAAAATAATAATAGGAAGACCAGACGGGTTGTTGAATTGGTTTGGGAATGTAGAAAAGAGGAAAAGTATTGTGGATGGAAGGCGTAAGGGATGTCAGAGGAAAAGGATGGAATGACAGTATAAGAGATACACTGACTGGCCATGAGCATCAAACAGGTTGATGTGAACGTGTTACATTAGTGTGTATGTAGCACATTATAGCACTAAGAGCGACAAACATCAACCTTGCTATGTGTTCTAGGCCTACTCCTTGCCAGACGCCAGACTATGTCTTCCCCTTTACTTATTTACAGTTAGATATAAGTTCTTATAGTCTTATGTGACTTAACCTCGACTTAATGGAAACTCTCCTAAATTAACTTAATATAACTTAAGTTAAAGAAAATGCAATTCTGAGAAAAGGGATAGAATACGATTTTGCTAGAGTTTGAGCGTAATTAAAATTTATTAAAGGATCCAAGTACTACAGTTACCTGGATTCCTTATTGGCAGTGACATGTATCAGTCATCCGCAAATAACGTATTATAGTGGATCTTCACTGCATTACTATATCTGTGTTTTTTCTGGACATGCAGACAGGAAGTGGCAGTAAATGTATTGTTTTTAGCCATTCTCACCTGGAGAAATAAAGCCTTAAGAAAATATAGCGACAAAATTGTAATCAGTCCAGCGTTCTTATTAGGCAGACGCAGATAAATCGCAAAGATAATAAATTATGTAAACTGAAAAAGCCCTGAAGCCTTGAGCGCCAGTGTGACATGATCACTGAGGCCAACAGCGTACCATCATAATCACTAGTAACATTATTTATGGACTCATGCAGTAATTCCTCTCCATGCAACACATATGCCCCTTTCCATTATAACTATTTGGCTCCTCATCGATGGTGATTAATGTCTGCACTGCAAGATGCGATGCTCCCAAGACTAACTTTGTCAGTATTTATTAGAGTGTAAAGCAATATGTAATTTTCTGTGTTTTTTTTGTACGCATAAATGTGCATAATTATGTGCGCATGATGTATTTACCTGTAGCGCATAGCGCTGTGAAGTGGGTACTTTAATAAGACGAAATGAAGTGGAAGGTCGTAATTCATGTGTGTGTGTGTGTGTGTGTGTGTGTGTGTGTGTGTGTGTGTGTGTGTGTGTGTGTGTGTGTGTGTGTGTGTGTGCGTGTGTGTGTGTACTCACCTATTTGTACTCACCTATTTGTGGTTGCAGGGGTCGAGTCTTAGCTCCTGGCCCCGCCTCTTCACCGGTTGCTACTGGGCCCTCTCTCCCCGCTCCATGAGCTTTATCAAACCTCGTCTTAAAACTGTGTATGGTTCCTGCCTCCACTACGTCATTTTCTAGGCTATTCCACTGCCTGACAACTCTATGACTGAAGAAATACTTCCTAATATCTCTCTGACTCATCTGTGTCTTCAACTTCCAATTGTGGCCTCTTGTTTCTGTGTCCCCTCCCTGGAACATCCTGTCTTTGTCCACCTTGTCTATTCCACGCAGAATTTTATATGTCGTTATCATGTCTCCCCTGACCCTCCTGTGTGTGTGTGTGTGTGTGTGTGTGTGTGTGTGTGTGTGTGTGTGTGTGTGTGTGTGTGTGTGTGTGTGTGTGTGTGTGTGTGTGTGTGTGTGTGTGTGTGTATGTGTGTGTGTGTGTGTGTATGTGTGTGTATGTGTGTGTGTGTGTGTGTGTGTGTGTGTGTGTGTGTGTGTACTAACCTATATGTACTCACCTAGCTCCCGGGTCATAGCTCCTGGGCTTGCTTTTTCGCTGGTCCCTATTAAGTCCACTCCCTGCTCCATAAGCTTTATCATACCTCTTCTTCAAGCTACGTATGGATTCTACCTACACCACATCACTTTTCAGATTGTTCCACTTCCTGACAACTCTATGACTCAATAAGTGCTTCCTAGCATTCCTGTGACTCATCTGAGTTTTTAGCTTCCAGCTGTGACTCCTTGTTGTTGTGTTTATCTCTGAGACATTCTGTCCCTATCCACCTCGTCAATTTCTCTCAGTATTTTATATGTCGTTATCATGTCCCTCTGTTATCTCTCCTGTCCTCTAGTGTCGTCAGGTTGAGTTTCCTTAACCTCTCCTCGTAGGACATACCCCTCAGTTCCGGGAATAGTCTTGCTGCAAACCTTCGCACTTTCTCTAATTTCTTGACGTGTTTGACCAGGTGTGGGTTCCACACTGGCGATGCATATTCCAATACGTGCCTGATGTACATGGTATACAGTGTCGTGAATGACTCCTTACTTAGGTGTCTACACGCTATTCTCAGGTTTGTCTGGAGACCATATGCTGCAGCAGTTACTTGGTTGATGTGCACCTCAGGAGATGTGCTCGGTATGATGCTCACCCTTGTAGAAAGTCTTTCCACAAGGGTGATGGACTGAACACATCGACTTAAGACTGAGGGACTGATTACCTCAAACTCCTCCTTTCCTTACACCTTTCTACTTTGTAATGGACTGATGAAGCCTCTGTGTGGCGAAACGTTCCTTAATAAAGATTCCCATATGTTGCATAAGTGTCTCAATCTTCAACTATTGTTATTATTATTTTTATTATAATTATTATAATTATTATAATTATCATTGTTATCATCATTATTGTAATTATTAAAATTATTATTGTAATTATATTATTTTTATTATATTTATTTTATTAATTTACCGACAGCTACTTGTTGTCACTCTGTCATTATTATTACTCTTAAATACATATAACCTACGTTCATCCTGGAATAAGTATTCCTGTGCACTTTTTTGGGAGGAGAAATATTAACGAAAATCAGTAAATTTAGGTTAAGATCAGCTAGGTTAAGTTAGGGTTGTTTAGGTTACGTTTAGTTAAAGACGGGGTTAGGTTAGGTTAGGTTACTTAAGGTTAGGTTACCTTTAGCTAAGGTTAGGTTAGGTAGCGTTCGGTTAGGTAATATGCCTCAAATATACAGCTTTTTTGGACTAGAGAGGTAAACCTACTTTGCTGACCTAGAGAATGCTGGACTCTCATCCTGCGGTATCACGTACACATTATATAAGCATCTTCTTTCTAGGTGTACTCTCAAGGATGTGAATTTGTTGCTTAATCTCGGTTTCTGGCCCAGTTTCTTAGCTGAAAATGACAGGTTGCACTAGGTACCTGCCTCGCCAGTAATTTCGTGATCGGTATATAAATGATTCAGAAAACTGGTAAGTTTATATACTTGTCAGGCATAACAATATCTTGAAATTATGGTACAAGGAATTCTTCATCGCTTGTCTTACATATAGGCATGGCTTACTTCCTCTAGTATATTTTTCCCACCGGTGACGCAGTTTACAACTGCTTCGCTTCACTTGTCTGCAGTATATAAACTCTTTGTCTGCACATATGTTGTACTTTTATCAAGACTGATGGAGTGAACGCATCATCTCCAGGCAGAAGGACTGGTTATCTCAAAATCCTGGTTTTCCACCGTTTTTCTCTGTACTGGACTGATGAAGCCACTGGCTGGCAAAGCGTCTCCATAATAAAGATACCCAAATGTTGCACAGGTGTCTTATCCTTCAACTTTTTGTGATTATTCGTGAAACTGTGCATGGTGGTCGTTTCCATTTCCTCCATTATACTCCCTTACTTCCCTGAGACAGTAGGAGTATTTCTTATTACAACATTATCTTGCATTAATACCCCATTTTATCCTTTCAAACAATCTGTTCTTCTGTGCATTATCAAGTTCTCGATGTATCTTTTGTACATTATTATATCTTTCGTGTTTCTGCTGCACTCTGACCTGTGGTGGGCCACCTACGAGAGTGCCAGGCAGCTGCCCACGGTGCTGGTGCCACACTACAGTCACCAATGTAAAGTTTATTTCTATAAAGAATCTTTAGCAGTCGGTACAGAAAAGATATTATCATCAAAATTAGTTCTTTTACTCTGTCCTCGTTGGGAAGCCCTCCCTCTGGGACCAGTCTCATTGCGAAACCCTAGACTTTCAGATTCTTCTCATCCTTAATCTGGCGTGGGCACAAGACTGGTGTTGCATTTTCTATGGAAGGTCTGACATCTGTCGCATGTGTTCTTAAATGACACCTTGTTAAGATTCCTTAGTTCTGGCTTTGTTTTTATAGCTGCCTGCGTCAACGTGAAGTATTTTTCTCTTCTAAACACTTGTCTTGATCTGATTTCGGCTTTCTCTTGAGCATCCTAGACCTAACGTGACTTCTGGCTTTCAGTCTTTTCTGTCCATCTTTCTTGCGACTTGATAACTGCAGCAGACGGACCGAAAGGTCGTCTTGTTTACATTTCTAATTGGTGGGTAGATGTGAATTATTCCAGCCACGGTACTGACTTTAGTTGTGTCTAACCAAGTGAAACACAGTAGTACTACCATCGACCAGATGAAAGTTCAAGATGAGAGCCCGGCAGGTGGAGCCTCAGAAACGTCACATCTTTCTCATAACGTTGCAACACTAGTATTTGTAATGATAAACATCTTGATCGCGACACTTATGTTACCAACTTTATTTTAAATCCATGATTATTTTTTTGTTCTAGCTATGACGTGCATTTCCATAGCTGAAACTAAATTAATTTTTCTACCTTGTGGTATTAGAATAATAATGCATCAGATTATTATTATTATAATCAAGGGGGAAGCGCTAAACCCGGAGGATTATACAGCGCCTGGGGGGGGGATGTGGAAGGCATTCAGGCTTAATTCGGGGAACTAGAGCACAGATCTAAATCCCTAAATCAAGAGCCCCTCACATAATATAATGCATCAGAGGTTCTTTAAATATTGATGACACATATTTTAGACCTGTTTTAACTATACAGTCTCCAGAACATTACATACTTAATAATACATATAAGAAACCTTAAACCATTTTATATTTATAGTTGTTATAAGACGTCTTTGAAAATTACCTCTTGATGCCGAAAGTGGTAGACATGTATGTCTGTATAATCAATAAGACAACAGGTAATAAGAATAAGGCAAAATAAGAAGGAGAATACACTACTTTTCCGCCAAGAAGAGGCAGTATCAACTACATACCGAATATATCACACAACACATATTGCACACTAGAGCATCTAACCTGAGTTCTTTCGGTTGTGCTTCTCATGCTTTTTAGGAGAAGCTTGAGGACTTGGTATATGAGGCAACGATAGTTTCATCCATGAAGCCGGGGGTAAATTCATTGCAGTATTATTACAGAGAAAAACAGCCTGAACTTCTAAAATTTAATAAATTTTATCTATACCAAATATTGCTAACAAAAATTAGGTTGTGCTAAGTTAACTTATTAAAGATTAAGCTTTAAGGCAACTTTAACAATGTTATGATAAAATTGCTAACTTTGTCTTGGGGCATAATTAAACATTAGCGAACCAAGCTAACCCACCTATATATATATATATATATATATATATATATATATATATATATATATATATATATATATATATATATATATATATATATATATATATAATATATATATATTATATATATATAGGACAAGCCACGAAGGGATGGAAATCTTTAGCTCAAATACTTTCACACTCTTCAGTGCGTCATCAGGAGCTGTACAATGTTGCAAGGGAGCAACCAAAGCAGGGAGAGAGGTCTCAGAGTAGCACCTACGCTACTCTGAGACCTCTCTCCCTGCTTCAGTTGCTCCCTTGCAACATTGTACAGCTCCTGATGACGCACTGAAGAGTGTGAAAGTAATTGAGCTAAAGATTTCCATCCCTTCGTGGCTTGTCCTGCATAGTTAAGATCGTGTGTGTGTGTGTGTGTGTGTGTGTGTGTGTGTGTGTGTGTGTGTGTGTGTGTGTGTGTGTGTGTGTGTGCGTGCATCAATTCATAAAGAAAATATTTATAGCATATCAGCTTGCGTGATCACACTGGCTCAGAAGTCCGAGACTTGCATCAATTACCAGTGATTCAGAAGCTGGAATCTTCAATCTTGTATTTTTAAACAGATCTATATCTGGCTTGGAGACTTAGTGGGGTTTCACGGGAAGTTTTGTCATGTGTAGGTGGTGTCACAGTGGCAGGTTTTCAGTGGAGTGTTAGTGATGTCACAGTGGTAGATTTGCGGCGTGTGTAATTGATGTTACATTTTTCTAGTGGTGGTTCTAGAGGTTCTCATAAAATGTTGCAGTTTGAGGCCGTCGCATACATTCCCAGCAATTCTGGTTGAATAATTCTGAATTCTTAGTGCTATCTACGGTGCTAATGCACCGCTGGACTTCTGATTCAAAAGCAGTAGCGCAAACGCACGCACGCACACACACACATACACACACACACACACACACACACACACACACACCACACACACACACACACACTACACACACACACACACACACACACACACACACACACACACACACACACACACACACACACACACACACACACACACACACACACACACGACACTGGAGGACAGGAGGGTCAGGGGAGACATGATAACGACATATAAAATACTGCGTGGAATAGACAAGGTGGACAAAGACAGGATGTTCCAGGGAGGGGACACAGAAACAAGAGGCCACAATTGGAAGTTGAAGACACAAATGAGTCAGAGAGATAGTAGGAAGTATTTCTTCAGTCATAGAGTTGTAAGGCAGTGGAATAGCCTAGAAAATGACGTAGTGGAGGCAGGAACCATACACAGTTTTAAGACGAGGTTTGATAAAGCTCATGGAGCGGGGAGAGAGAGGGCCTAGTAGCAACCGGTGAAGAGGCGGGGCCAGGAGCTAGGACTCGACCCCTGCAACCACAAATAGGTGAGTACAAATAGGTGAGTACACACACACACACACACACACCTGACAGCCCAAACAAAAACATCACACTCAAAATTCATGAACCTAAAATGTGCACGTACAAAAGCACATGCACGAGATATTCAACAAAACATGAATATAAACAATCACATTATCCACAGTCTTTCCGGAAACATTTTGCTTCTGAATGGAAAGTCAAATTTATTCCATGTTTTTTTCCTTCAGGCTGGAGTGGAGGCAGGTCGCTGTACCTGCTCCAGTGACAGGTAATCAGACCTGCCACTAGAACAGGTACAGTACTGTGGCATCCACACGGCCTGTATATTCTGTTCGTCAGTCAGGTCAGATACGCGTTAATACAATATGTTTATGTCAGTTATGTCATACCTGCAGAAGACAGACATTTGTACACATCTGTCACCTCAGAACTTCGGCTTGTAGACGACGTTGGAGTACGTCCGTCATTTCAGAACTGCGAAAGATACATGATGCTTATCATGTCAAGGCTGTAATTTGCACACAGTGTGTTGATACGTCAATCACATCGGACCTTTGGAAGACGCATGAAGTGTATGTAACACCCGCCATGTCAAGAAAGATCACTCTTGTCCGCCCTTCCATCTTGATCCACTTCGGTGAGAGCCCTGCTCGAGATACCATTTAAAAGCATCTGATTGGTATGACTGTATTAAAAGCTATTTTCATTTGCCTCTTTAGCCAGGAGATGAAGTAATGTGGTTTACGCTTGAATTGGAATAATGAGGGTGAAGTGGGTGGAAACACTGCCTCATAATAAGGAATGTATATTTTACCTCATGACAGCGTGTTGTTAGTCCTTCTATAATGGTAGGATGCCGCCTGGCATATATTATTAGATTGCACTCCTGCATCAGTTCTGCCCTAGCCATTAATAACATTTAGGTATACGCATTATGTTCATAGTACCCATTATCTGGGAAGCCTCAGAAAATAGCATAGAAGTGCAGTTAAGAAGAGAATGAGGAGTGGCCAGCAGATATGTAACTTAGTATCTCACGTTTAGGCTACTGGGGCCACGCTGCGGGATCTGGGAATGCAGTACAGGCAGATGTTTGGCAAGATGGTGCCTTAATTTTAGGCTCCTTGGAGCCATGCTGTGATACCTGGGGATGCTGTACATACAGAAGCATGACTGAAGAATTAATACCTAACGTTTAGGCTACTGGGAGCCAAGCTGCGAAAGATGGGTATGCTGTACAGGCAGAAGTGATTGGGAAGAGTTAGGACCTCATGTTTAGGCTAGTGTGGGGAGAGAGGTAGGTAGCTGAAAGATTTAGGCAATAAAAAGTCTGTTGTTTTGGGACAATAAAAAGTCTATAAAACCATCAATTGTAAAATTAACAAAAACAAAAACTGCTAATTTTGTAAATAAAACGCAAAACACTGTGGCAGCAGTGAAGAGCTTGTTGACGTTATAAAAGAAGGCCCCTGTTCATAAAGCCTAGGATTTTTTTTCTGGCTACACAGCCTGTGCGGCCATCTTGGTATCGTTCGTTTCCAATGCAGTATCTGTGCCCTTAACTGTGCACTGCAATGAGGATGATCGGAATCACGACTGAAATCAAGATATGATGATGGAGATGATGATGGTAAATACTGGATAATAGAAATGATGATGGTAGATACTGGATGATAGAATTGATGATGATAATGGTAGAGAATGGATGATATTTGTTAACGATGACTGTAACATTGACAGATTAATATAAATGAGGAAGAAATACAACTGAGTCAGATATATTAAGTTACAACTTGAGAATCGTAACCTGAATGTAAAAACAAACACATAAGAAAAAAAGTCTTGGAATCCAAAAAAAAAAAATTGCTTGGTAGCTTGCAGGGATGTTTGATTAATTAAAATAATAACACAATTAACTCCACCACATATAATTGATTGTAAAATATTTGTAGGCAATTAAATAGCATGACAGAAACTGACTGCAGTATTTTAGATAATACGTGCTCAGCGGCCCATTAAACTATACTGCCATGATCAGTTCGTATGGTGAATTACTAAGTACATAACCTTTCTGTTGTGTCCAGCGCAAGGCCACGGACAGCGATGGTAATTATTGTCAATTGTTACTCCGTACTTGGCATTAATTAAGCGACTTTAAGAAACTAGGATAAAAGTAGTGGGTGAGTGTGCATGGGGACGAAATTAAATGATTTATTTTGGATGTATCTGAGAGACGTAGAGCTTAATAAATTGTGGCTGTTATCTTGAATGAGCAATTGTGGGCAGAAAAGGAATCTGGTATAAATATTTCATTTCAAGACTTGTGAGTTTGTGAACAAAAATGTGATAAAAGAAGGCAATAGTCAGTGTGTTTATGAAAGTAGAAATGAGAGTAATATAGAAAGAAATTATGGAAGATGTTTAGTGAATACTTGAAGACCTTTAGGCTAAGGGAGGAAATAATTGTGTTATGGATCATAGAGTCAAGTTAGGAGAAACTGCTGAGAAAGGTAAAGTGCAGGTGTAAATAACTAATGGGCACCGACTGAGGCATCTATAGCACATCTTTCCCAGATAATGAATAAGATGGTGAAGCATGTAGAGAAATGAACTAAAGTAAAAGGACACAAGTGCAACTAATGTGACATTTATTGTGGCTCCTGGAGAGCGAAACGTTGCCACAATAAATGTCACATTAGTTGCACTTGTGTCCTTTTACTTTACATATTGTCGGTAATTCTACCAACTTTATTACAGAAATGAACTAGCTGATGAAAGAGAAACGAAAGTGAATTTATTACAATAAAGAATGTTTAGTGAAAATCACGAACAATTGTTTGGCTGGAGTGAATGACAGTCGTGATGAGGCAGTCAAAAAAGAGGATAGGAAAAAAAAAAAAAGCAAAGGCAAGAAAATGAAATGCATTATCAGCATTTATAATTGCAAATAAGAAAAACCTTCGTGCAGAGAGATAAAAATGTTGAAAAAAGAAAACAAATGGGTTTATGGTCAAGACAATTGCAAGTTTATGAGGTACTGAAATTAAAAAGTGGCTAAAACATGATAATAATGAATATAAAGGATAAAATGGAAGCCAAAATTTCATGCTTAGGTAAAGAAAGAAAAAGACTTACTATAATGAGTTAAGATTCATAAATGAAGAAGGTGTAATGCAGTACTTTGAAAGTAGGAAAACCAGAGGTTTACTGATATAGTCGCTTCTTCTGTCTGTGCTGATTGTCATGGTAATTATACTTTTTATCTATTTTTTTTTTCATATTGTTGGACGACCTCATGTGTGGTTATTCTCTTTTTCTACGAGCAATTATCTCTCTCTTTCTCTTTCTCTCTCTCTTTCCTCTCTCTCTCTCTCTCTCTCTCTCTCTCTCTCTCTTTTTTTTTTTTTTTTTTTTTTTTTTTTTTTTTACACATGGTTTGACAAGGTTAAGGATCCCTAGCTTTATTGACAAGCTATTTACAGGTTAAGGATTCCTAACTTTATTGACAAGCTAAGAGCTGTTACCTACATCAGCTCATTTGAAAGCATTTTTATTGTTATGAGACATACAAGTAGGGAACAGGATGAAGTTGGAGCCATCTGTGGGCCAGCATTTTCATTTGATCAACTGACGTTATCTCGTTGACATCATTATGCTGATGTTCTCTCTCTCTCTCTCACTCTCTCTCCTCTCTCTCTCTCTCTCCTCTCTTCTTTTCTCTCTTCTCTACTCTCTCTCTCTCCTCTCTCTTCTCTCTCTCTCTCTCTCTCTCTCTCTCTCTCTCTTCTCTCTCTCTCTCTCCTCTCTCTCTCTCTCTCTTCTCTCTCTCCTCTCTCCTCTCTCTCTCCTCTTTCTCTTCTCTCTCTCTCTCTTTCTCACTTCCTCTATCTTTCGCTTTCATTTCCCACAACTCCTCATCTCTCCCTCCTCCAGTCCCTTTCTCCTCCCAGCATTTCTTCACTCATTCCTTCAGATCCCATCACCTTTTCTTCACAAGTTTCTTCCTTTTTCTCCCTTCTTCCCAATACCTTCATCCCAATATCTTCTTCCCAATATTCCTCAACCCAATACCTTCATTCCCATACCTTCATCCCAATACCTTCTTCCCATACCTTCTCCCAATCCTTCTTCCCAATACCTTCATCCCAATACTTCTTCCCATACCTTCATCCAATTCTTCTTCCCAATCTTCATCCCAATACCTTCTTCCCAATACCTTCATCCCAATACTCTTCTTCCCAATACCTTCATCCCAATACCTTCTTCCCAATACCTTCATCCCAATACCTTCTTCCCAATACCTTCATCCCAATATCTTCTTCCAATATTTCTTTCCAATACCTTCTTCCCAATAACCTTCATCCCAATATCTTCTTCCCAATACCTTCATCCCAATATCTTCTTTCCCAATACCTTCATCCCAATATCTTCTTCCCAATACCTTCATCCCAATATCTCTTCCCATACCTTCATCCAATATCTTCTTCCCAATACCTTCATCCCAATACCTTCTTCCCAATACCTTCATCCAATACCTTCTCCCAATACCTTCTTCCCAATATCTTCTTCCCAATACCTTCATCCCAATATCTTCTTCCCAATACCTTCATCCCAAATCTTCTTCCCATACTTCATCCCAATATCTTCTTCCCAATACCTTCATACCCAATATCTTCTTCCCAATACCTTCATCCCAATATCTTCTTCCCAATACCTTCATCCCAATATCTTCTTCCCAATACCTTCATCCCAATATCTTCTTCCCAATACCTTCATCCCAATATCTTCTTCCCAATACCTTCATCCCAATACCTTCTTCCCAATACCTTCAATCCCAATGTCTTCTTCCCAATACCTTCATCCCAATACCTTCTTCCCAATACCTTCATCCCAATACTTCCTTCCCAATACCTTCATCCCAATACCTTCTTCCCAATACCTTCATCCCAATATCTTCTTCCCAATAACCTTCATCCCAATATCTTCTTCCCAATACCTTCATCCCAATATCTTCTTCCCAATACCTTCATCCAATATCTTCTTCCCAATACCTTCATCCCAATATCTTCTTCCCAATACCTTCTTCCCAATACCTTCATCCCAATACCTTCTTCCCAATACCTTCATCCCAATACCTTCTTCCCAATACCTTCATCCAATACCTTCTTCCCAATACCTTCATCCCAATATCTTCTTCCCAATACCTTCATCCCAATGCCTTCTTCCCAATACCTTCATCCCAATACCTTCTTCCCAATACCTTCATCCCAATATCTTCTTCCCAATACCTTCATCCCAATATCTTCTTCCCCAATACCTTCATCCCAATACCTTCTTCCCAATACCTTCATCCAATCTTCTTCCCAATACCTTCATCCCAATATCTCTTCCCAATTCCTTCATCCCAATGCCTTTCTTCCCAATACCTTCATCCCAATACCTTCTTCCCAATACCTTCATCCCAATATCTTCTTCCCAATACCTTCATCCCAATATCTTCTTCCCAATACCTTCATCCCAATATCTTCTTCCCAATACCTTCATCCCAATACCTTCTTCCCAATACCTTCATCCAATACCTTCTTCCCAATACCTTCATCCCAATACCTTCTTCCCAATACCTTCATTCCAATATCTTCTTCCCAATACCTTCAGCCCAATATCTTCTTCCCAATACCTTCATCCCAATACCTTCTTCCCAATACCTTCATCCAATACCTTCTTCCCAATACTTTCTTCCCAATACCTTCTTCCCAATACCTTCTTCCCAATACCTTCTTCCCAATACCTTCTTCCCAATACCTTCTTCCCAATACCTTCTTCCCAATATCTTCTTTCCAATACCTTCTTCCCAATACCTTCATCCCAATACCTTCTTCCCAATACCTTCTTCCCAATACCTTCTTCCCAATACCATTCTTCTCAATACCTTCTTCCCAATACCTTCTTCCCAATACCTTCATCCCAATACCTTCTTCCCAATACCTTCTTCCCAATACCTTCTTCAAAAATACCTCTTCCCAATACCTTCTTCCCAATACCTTCTTCCCAGTACCTTCTTCCCAATACCTTCTTCCCAATACCTTCATCCCAATACCTTCTTCCCAATACCTTCTTCCCAATACCTTCTTCCCAATGCCTTCATCCCAATACCTTCTTCCCAATACCTTCTTCCCAATACCTTCTTCCCAATACCTTCATCCCAATACCTTCTTCCCAATACTTTCTTCCCAATACCTTCTTCCCAATACCTTCTTCCCAATACCTTCTTCCCAATACCTTCTTCCCAGTACCTTCATCCCATTACCTTCTTCCCAATATCTTCTTCCCAATACCTTCTTCCCAATACCTTCTTCCCAATACCTTCTTCCCAATACCTTCTTCCCAATACCTTCTTCCCAGTACCTTCATCCCATTACCTTCTTCCCAATATCTTCTTCCCAATACCTTCTTCCCAATACCTTCTTCCCAATATCTTCTTCCCAATACCTTCTTCCCAATACCTTCTTCCCAATATCTTCTTCCCAATACCTTCTTCCCAATACCTTCTTCCCAATATCTTCTTCCCAATACCTTCTTCCCAATACCTTCTTCCCAATACCTTCCAAACAAGTCCCTTCCTTCCCCCGTCACTTGCTACGGTATCCCTTCCTCACTTGTTCATTTCCAGAGTCCCATTTTTCCTCTACCCTTTGTTGCCCTCCCTTTCCCATCAGTTTCTATCTGGTGCCTTCATCCCTTCTCTCTGGTCCCTTCCTCTTCCGCCTCTTCCTCCTCCGTCCCTTCCTTGCTCTTCTGTCCCTTCCTAGCTCTCCTGTCCCTTCTTAGCTCTCCTGTCCCTTCTTCTATTGTCTCTTCCTCCCAAATTTATTTTTTCCCTATCTATTTCGTCCCATTCGTTCTTCTAACCCCCTCCACGCCCTTCCTCCTCTTCCCACTACCTTTTATCAACAACGATCTAATGTTAGTGTTTTGTCTTGACAAGTCCCTCAAGTGTATGGTGGCTCAGGAGGTGGCGGGTCACGGTTTACTGCCTGTAATAACCTACTAACTCCTCCCTCAGTCATCATCAAGACGCAAATGGTTAGCGGAACTGATGAACAAAATCTGAATGTTTTCCCACCGTGAAACCAAAACTGCGCTTAAATACCAACACACAGCGTGAACCCCCGAGGAAACCAGTGGAAGAAAAGTTTATTTATTTTCTGCTAGTATAAGCGCTGTGCGCTTCGTTGAGTTATGTGTTGCTTCTGGCCAAGAGTCAGAGGGATGTCTGCAAGTGCTACTTGACAGCGCTACTTAAAATTGTAACCGGGAGTTCTATGTGGAATTGTTACCTGAAGGTGCTACTTGAAAGCTACCTACGCCCGTAAGTGTGGTCTCCAGGACCTGTGTCTTCAGAGGAAGTGGTTCTCTGAGTGTGATTATTGCCTTATCAGTCTTACTTTTAAAACGCCTCTAACAATGTCGTATTTACAGTGTCTTTGATAAGTCATTCCTCGAGGTACACAGAGCATGGATCCTGAATTTTTTGCGCAGAATATAACTGCACATATCAGAGTGCAGCTACAGCTGCTACCCTTTTATTATATGCTTAGATCAAGTTACTTTCCTTACAAGAATCCATTAAATGTTCACAACATATGACTTGGGATTATTATTATTATTATTATTATTATTATTATTATTATTATTATTATTATTATTATTATTATTATTATTATTATTATTATTATTATTATATTTATTGTTATTATTATTATTATTATTTTTATTATTATTATTATTATTATTATATTCCTGTAAAAAGTTCAGAGCCCGGGGAAACGGGACGTAATAAATAATATTTGATTCTAGGAAGGAGAGGGTAAATGAAATTCCTTGAATCAAAAACCTTTCTTAGGAGTTAGTGAGTTAAGGGAATAAATCTAATAAATATTGAAGCTGCTGGGAAACGAACTTAATGCTTAGTTTCCTAAAACTAATGAAATACATGCAAATTTCCTTCAGACTTACACTGAAGATTGAGACACTTATGCAGCATATGGGAATCTTTATTCAGGAAACGTTTCGCCACACAGTGGCTTCATCAGTCCAATACAAAGAGGAAGGCGTAAGGAGAGGAGGAGAATGAGGTAATCAGTCCCTCAACCTGGAGTCGATGTGTTCAGTCCATCAATCTTGTAGAATTGACTCCAGGTTGAGGGACTGATTACCTCATTCTCCTCCTCTCCTTACGCCTTCCTCTTTGTATTGGACTGATGAAGCCACTGTGTGGCGAAACGTTTCCTGAATAAAGATTCCCATATGCTGCATAAGTGTCTCAATCTTCAACTTGTCGGTTTTTCAAACCATTCATCACAGACTTACACTGTTGGCAAGCTGAACTTGAGTTACAGGGCATGGTTAGTCCAGTACTCTGCCTTAAATTACAGGGGAAAGATAGTCCAACATTTTGCTTGATCTTGAGTTAAATTGCATGATTGTCCAATAATTCACCTGAACTTCAGTTACTGAAACTATCTGAACTGCAAATACATAGCAGACAGTCCGTCACTTTCCCTAATCGTCACTTGTAGAGCATAGCCAGTCTAACATTCTACCTGAACTTAAGTTACAGAGCATCGCTAGTCCGCCATTCTACCATAACTTCAGCTATTGATCATAACAAGTCCAATATGTGACTTGAACTTCAGCTTGCACATGTGAGCTGTAATTCACCTGTAAAGCTTGACTAGTCCAACACTTTAACAAACTTCTGCTACAGAGCATAACTAGTTCGACACTACCTGAATTTCAGTTACAGCGCATTACTAGTCCAGCACTCTATATATCGAGATATCTGGTTGAATAATAGTCTCTGGAGGAGACTCTTAGGTATATTGGGTATGTGATACAGGCAGTGTGCTGGTTGCTTGTCCACGCTAGAACGAGGCCTAGCTAGATAGAGTTGGGTGAGCATTTTGCTGCTCGTAGGTCTGACGAGTGAGTGAGAGTGAAAGGCCTCTCATGCACTTAGCTCTAGTTGTGCAAGAATGGTATATAATACCGACAAGATGAAATTAAGACACATGTGCAACATCTGGGTATCTTTATTGTAGACGTTTCGCCATCCAGTGGCTTTATCAATACAAATTCCAGGACATAACTTGGAGACAGTAGGACTATATACAGAAGATGAGGTAATCAGTCCCTCAACCTAGCAGTAGGTGCGAAGAGCACCATAGTCGTGGAGATTCTGACCTGATGTTAGTATATAAGCGCCAGGCTCCTTGCTTCTGCTTCAGAATCTCCACGACTATGGTGCTCTTCGCACCTACTGCTGGGTTGAGGGACTGATTACCTCATCTTCTGTATATAGTTCTACTGTCTTCAAGTTATGTCCTGGAATTTGTATTGATAAAGCCAATGGATGGCGAAACGTCTACAATAAAGATACCCAGATGTTGCACATGTGTCTTAATTTCAACTTAGCTCCAGGTTTGAACCAGGCTCAGCAGACGGCAGCACCAGGCCTAGAGTGGCATGGCGCATTGTTCGTACAGGTTACACAGTCTATCCGATCGTGACAAATGATTAATAAAACTCGTAAAGACAAGGCACTGGTGCATATGTTAGGCATGGTAACACACTCAGGTTAAACACTGACTATCCTTAGTTCTACCTCCGGTACAGGTGAAAACATTGGGCGTGTTTCCTTAAGTCACCTGTTGTTCCTGTTTACCTAGGCGACTGGTGTGGGTCGCATCCTGGGGACAAAATTAACCTAAGTAGCTCGAAATGCTCTGCATAACCAGGTGCTTTCTATATAGTATGTCACTGATGTCAGCTATGGTCTGTATAAGTTGTATCATGTACTTGTAGACATAAAGATTATTATTATTATAGGCAAAGAGAAAGCTCCTATCATGGGGGAGAAAAAAAGAGGATGTGCTAAAAAATGGAGTGAACGATGCAATGAGCCATTGGCAGGACGCCATGGCAAGAAGGAACTCTGGATGGAGGATGTACGCCCTCCTGGAACTGCCCCAACAGACTATGAGACACGTCAAGAAACATAACTGCACTAAGTAAATGGACAGTGTTCTTGCCTGGGGAACTGGCAGATACGGCAGGGTTACTCTAGAGTGGCACCTGATGGTGCCGGCAAGCAGGGTGTCGTGGGAATTTGGCATGCTACAAAAGGGCCTGTAGTCTGTGTGACACTCCAGGAGACGTCTCTACCGGGACTGTGTGGCAGGCAGTCGTCGGCAGGGGTGGCACGACATGGTACTACCAGCGAGTGGGGTGTCGTGGAGACGATGGCGATGAGGGAGTTGTAAGAACGACTCAGGCAAGTGCCAGAATTTGTCGTTGCCAGAGAATGGCACTGCGTGAGGGAGTCAGGTGGTGTGTTTAACTGTCCACTTATTGAAGAATATAGACATAGTATAATAACCTATGTGACATGTCAAGATAGCTTATTAATGGAAATAAGAGTCCGTAGGATAGATATAGGGTGCGCATTAAACGAGCCACTACGGTCACAAAATCTAAAAATAAAAATTCTAATGTGACGTCAGTGACGCCAGCGAGCGCAGTTCTCTCTATGGGGCGCTCGGTCGACTCGCGCATCTAACGCGAATCTTCTCTAATGTTTAATTAATCTCCGTTATTCTATTATATCTCGTAGCTCAGCGTAGCGCTCTCGCCTGAGATAGGCTGAGCCGAGGTGTTATAACAACTCTTAACTGTAAATTCAGTGATACTGAAAACAAAACGCCATTAATTTCGTGAGGTCTAACCTAGTATCACCCGGTCAGTAATGATTCTGTAGTAATAAAGATCTCCCCTAGAACCTAGTATCACCCGGTCAGTAATGATTCTGTAGTAATAAAGATCTCCCCCAGGTGCACAACCACACTCATTCTGATCATATTATCCGAGAGAACTTTAAAAATTATAGCATATGTATGTATTAGTTCTGTTCTGCGAATGGGTCAGGTGAAGTGGTGAGAGGTGAGATGATAAGTGGGTGAGTGTGTGGAGGAATTAATGACCAAGCGGTTTTCCGAACACTTCTCCCGCTACCACCCCCGACGAGATCATTTTTTGATTTTTCTGTTCGTTGTTTGTTTTTTTTATTTAATTTTATGTTTTTACTGTGTTACGCAGAGCGGGTTTTCGCCCCGGGTAGGGGTGGCTCCCCGCGGCCCCGGGGGTCTTCGCGGGTTTCCCGCTTTGGGTTTACTGTCCTTTTTCAAGTGCCGCCTGACTTTCCTTCACCACCACCCCGCTTGTCTCTATTTTCTTCCCCCCCCAATGCCTATCTTTCGCTTCCTACATACCTCTTCCACCCAGTCACAATTTCTTTGATGACAAGAAAAAAGAAAAAAAAATTATGTATATTTGAATAGTTAGAAGGACTTTTTCAGCTCCCTGTGGCTTGTTTTGCAATGTGACGCGGGATCGAATCTCGGCCAGCTGCAGTTTGGTAAATGATTCAATACCACTTGTTTTGTGTTTTCATTACTATATAAACTTCTTGTGGAGGTATTCAAAACGGAAGGAGGTTGAAATTAGCTCTGAGCTTTCCAGTGCCACGAGTGTCCTCATACCCTGAACAACACCTAGCTCTGCTGGGTGCATTGTAGGATCGATGGTTTAGTGCCGCGGGGTCAAATCTCGGCCAGCCGCAGTTATGCAAAAAGAATA
The DNA here is from genome assembly GCF_026875155.1 of Cherax quadricarinatus. Taxonomy (NCBI): domain Eukaryota; kingdom Metazoa; phylum Arthropoda; class Malacostraca; order Decapoda; family Parastacidae; genus Cherax; species Cherax quadricarinatus. The sequence continues at coordinate 106,510,235 of NC_069401.1, read as the reverse complement.
CACACACACACACACACACACACACACACACACACACACACACACACACACACACACACACACACACACACACACATATATATTATATATATAATATATATATATATATATATATATATTATATGTCGTGCCGAATATGTAAAACTGGTCAATTAGCAAGAACTCATTTAAAATTAAGCCCTTTCTAAAATTTTCTCTTATACGTTTAAAGATATATTTTTTTCATTAATGTTGATGTAAAAAATTTTAATTTTGCACCAAAAGGAACTTAGAAAACTTACCTAACCTTATTATAAAAAGAACAATTTATTTTAGCCTAAACCAACGAAATATATTTTAGATTTGTTTATAATAATTTAATATTAAACAAACACATTGAAATATATTTTTTTCGTTAGGTTCAGAATGATTTTGGCGAAATTATTGCATACACAAATTTTCACTTGTCCTATATGGCAAGATGAACGTTGCTATTTAAGCCAAGATCGCAAGTTCTGCCTATTCGGCACGACACACACACACACAATACATAGCTTTAAGAAGAGGTATGATGAAGCTCAGGGTCAGGGAGATGACCTAGTAGCGATCAGTGAAGAGGGGGCCAGGAGCTCGGATGCCCCCCCGCAACCTAAATAGGTGGTAAACAAGGTGAGTCACACACAACAACAGTATTTTTTAATTATATAATAATATATATATATTAATATATATTAATATAAAAACCCTGATCTCTGGTGAAGGAGACTCGAACCACAAACCTTGGAACAAGGTACGCGGGTGCAACCAATTACCCCAGGGACCTTTACTTTGGGTCAGCTTGCGTAGACTTGAAAGGCACCCCAGCTTTCAGGAGAGGCTTACCCCTTTCATCTCCCCCCTGCATGATCAGCCTTATAGATTTTTTAACAATGCAAGGGAAATTCGAAGGCGGGAAAAAATTACACAAACACTAAACTTGGCTGAAGGAGACTCGACCTACGAACCTTGGAAAAAGGTACGCAGTGCATTCCCTTTCCCTCACCACATTGGGTCCATGTTTTGTGTTATTTCACCTGCTCTTGCGAATTCCTTGTTGTCAAAATCCTAGTAAGGCGATGCATGAGGGGATGCGTGAAAAGCTGAAAGCTTCTCCTGAAGCGGCTGCCTTGGATAAAACGTTAGCAAGCTGGACCCCAAAGGTATTGGCTAGTGTGGGAGAATGGAATGCATGGTATTTGTTCCAAGGTTCGTAGGTTCAGTCAACTTCAGCCAAAATCAGTGTTTTTTGTATATTTCCCCTGCTTTGCAAATTCCCTTGATATATATATTATATATTTTTATTATATTATAATATATATTATATATATTATATATATATATTATATATATATATATATATTTAATATAATATTTTATAATAATTTTTAAATATATATATATTATATATATATATATAATATATATATATTATATTATATATATATGTATGTAGTTCTCAAGGGAAAGGGAAAAATCGCAAACATCCTATTGGGGCAAGGTTCCACAAGGAACGTGGGGGGGACCTTGTTAGGGAAATGTTACTTCAACGACCTTTTCATCTCACCCCGAATCACATCCCATATCAGACGACTGTACACGACATTCACTTATTCCAAAGAAGAAATGCCAGTGCTCTAAGCTACCAAACACACTTTAGAACTATATCAGCTTTGGGGGAAAAAGATGGAAGTAACATTTTCACCCGAGAAAACGAAATGATGATTCTTAGGGACATGATGATAATGCTGGTGCATTTAAATAAGGAAATGGGAGGGCGTTGGCCCTGGAGAAAAAGTTTATATCCTTTGGGGTGAAAATTTTACTCCAAATAACCATGAAGAACCATGTTGTAAAACTTGAAAAAAGGCAGCCCGGAAATTCAGCATTCGCGTACTGATCACTTGACGTAGGGGGGTTTCAAGATTCTGTACAGGACAAGTACGCTCACACCTTGAGTATGCTCCCCTTTCTTTGGGTTTGCCTGCCCCCCCTCTCACTGCGACACTTGACAGGTAAGAAAGAGCAAGACGTCTCACCTCTCGCCTGGACCCATCCTGGTTAGATCTATCATTTCAGCAGAGCCTTCAACACAGGAGGGATATGGGTGGCCTTACTGTTATGTACAAGGCCAATATTGTCAAAGTACCACACTTGGATCCACTTCGAGGACAGCGTGAAACAAGTTTTTATGCCACAAGACGGGCAGAAAGCAGCAACTTCACTCTGGCTGTACCCTTCTCCAGAACATCACTCCATCTGAGATCATATATACCCAGGATGACTCGAGTATAGAACACATTCGTACAGCATAATGATGTCAACGAGATAAAGTCAGTTGATCAAACGAAAATGCTGGCCTACAGATGGCTCCAATTTCATCCTGTTCCCTACTTGTATGTCTCATAACAATAAAAATGCTTTCAAATGAGCTGATGTAGGTAACAGCTCTTAGCTTGCCAATAAAGTTAGGAATCCTTAACCTGTAAATAGCGTGTCAATAAAGCTAGGGATCCTTAACCTTGTCAAACCCTGTGATATATATATATATATATATATATATATATTATATATATATATATATATATATATATATATATATATAATATATATATATATATATATATATATATATTATATATATATATATATATATATTTATTATTTCTTTCAACACACCGGCCGTATCCCACCGAGGCGGGGTGGCCCAAAAGGAAAAACGAAAGTTTCTCCTTTTACATTTAGTAATGTATACAGGAGAAGGGGTTACTAGCCCCTTGCTCCCGGCATTTTAGTCGCGTCTTACAACACGCATGGCTTACAGAGGAAGAATTCTGTTCCACTTCCCCATTGAGGTAAGAGGAAATAAACAAGAACAAGAACTAGAAAGAAAATAGAAGAAAACCCAAAGGGGTGTGTATATATATGCTTGTACATGTATGTGTAGTGTGACCTAAGCGCAAGTAGAAGTAGCAAGACATACCTGAAATCTTGCATGTGTATGAGACAGAAAAAAAAAGACACCAGCAATCCTTCCATCAGTGCGGTTGTTCAAAGGGGTAATGCCTGCTGTATTTTGGCCACACGCCTCAGCTCTGAGGAGCTGGATGAGATTTTCGCCTTATAATCGGTGATACACACGTAACATGTACCGTATATGCCACCTTTATATCAACAATGTATCTCTTAAATCTTATGTACCATTGTCGTGGGGGGTTCGTAGGAGATATGATGCTTGGAGTTAAACACACTTGTTGGATGGTTACACTATATTGCAGAGTGTGAGAAAGGGGAGAGCCCAAACTGCCAGTCTTGCCTGGCGTAGAACTATGCCGGAACTGAGGCCGAGGTAGCGCGTCCCACGCACTCATGTCGCATCACGTGACGTCATACAAACTAGTCACTAGGCCTAGCAATGGGGTCGTGTATGTAAAACATATGGATGGTACTAACTATGATACTCAGATAAGCTATACAACACATGTATGGGAACAGCAACTATGCTGACACCATATTATGTAATAATATATTCCTATTGGTAAGAAAAAAGAATTAAAAGATGGGGCGGTAGGGAAAGTGGAATATTCAAACGGCTTTGGGAAGAAATCCAAATATTCTTCCTTGAAGCCTTTTTATCCACTTCTCCTAGGCTGTGGGTCCCACAACTTACACCAGAGGTGGACCCTATTCATATTCATATATATATATATATATATATATATATAATATATATATATATATATATAACAGGCGAAATATTCACACACACTAATCTTAGGCCGAAGGAGACCCAAACCTACGAACCTTTGAACAAGGTACGCAGTGCTCTACCACCGTACCACACTGGTCATTACCATGGTGCCCAGCATTCAGGCAGGAGGCTTTCAGCTTTTCATCTCATCCCCTCCATGCATCAGTCGATGAGAGATTTTTACAATATTTAGAATTCCCAGAACAGGCGAAATATTCAGGGAATGAGATGAAAAGCTGAAAGCCACCTGCCTGAATGTTCGCTGCCTTGGACTAAAAACTTCTAGAAGTAGCTGGGCAGCACCATGGCATTGACCAGTGTGGTACGGTGGTAGAGCACTGCGTACCTTGTTCCAAGGTTCGTAGGTTCGAGTCTCCTTCGGCCTGAGATTATACATATATTTAAAATACTATCCCTTTCCCTCAACATCCAAATCCCCGTTCTTTCCACTCGCTAACCCTTCCACTACCTCTCATCCCTTCATCCTCCTCGCCTTCTTGTCTTCTCCCTCTCCTTCTCTCCCTCTTCTAATTATCTTCACTACTATAAAAATAATCGTGTAAGAGACGACCACTTTGCATGTGAAAGAAGGTGACCTGGCTTTGTTGGGCTCACATGTACTCTTAACAGGATAAGACGACGTTTTCCCTGTGTCCATTCTAATTTCGGGCGTGTTAAAGCGTGTCGACGGCCAGCGCCTGCCTTCATGATTATCGATAATTTAGCTTGTCACAGAGGTCGATGCGCGCTTGGTTTATTGCCGCGGCCTTCTCTTGTTTGCGGGGAAGTGCGTCCTGTGGCCTCTAGCTGGCGCTGATGGTGTATAAACACCGATTGGTGTTTCCTTTCAGTGTATATATACTGTCAGGTATGTATAAATCTCTGCCTTCTTACAACGATAGGAGTATATTACAGTGTATATGCATCGACAGGCGTGTACGTCTCTAAAGAAAGCATTCTTGATACTGGAGTAGTGATCTGCAGCCTTATTGGCCCATGTACAGTATGCTTTAATTATTAACATCTTGAACTTCCTCTCGTAGCAAGTTTCCTCAGTTCAGGAAATGAGAGGTCCGTACCCCCATCCTTAAAACAAACCTGATTACATTCCATTCCTAACTGCTGTAAGACCCGTTCAAGCTTAGCAGTTCACCTTGAGACAGTCTAAGGCGCAGTATCTCTAAACTGAATAGGTTATAACCATACTCAGTGTAAGCAGACTCCACCGCTGCTTGGTTCACTATTTCACATATATATATAAATAAATGTCACTTAAGATTCTTGTCTACCTACCTACCTGGAGTCTACCTGGAGGGTATTCCTGGGATTAATGCCCCCGCGGCCCGGTCCACGACCAGGCATCTACAAACTATTCGACTATTCGACTACGTTGCACTTGTACAAGAATGGTATACAATACCGACAAGATGAAATTAAGACACATGTGCAACATCTGGGTATCTTTATTGTAGACGTTTCGCCATCCAGTGGCTTTATCAATACAAATTCCAGGACATAACTTGAAGACAGTAGGACTATATACAGAAGATGAGGTAATCAGTCCCTCAACCTAGCAGTAGGTGCGAAGAGCACCATAGTCGTGGAGATTCTGACCTGATGTTAGTATATAAGCGCCAGGCTCCTTGCTTCTGCTTCAGAATCTCCACGACTATGGTGCTCTTCGCACCTACTGCTAGGTTGAGGGACTGATTACCTCATCTTCTGTATATAGTTCTACTGTCTTCCCATTATGTCCTGGAATTTGTATTGATAAGGCCACTGGATGGCGAAACGTCTACAGTAAAGATACCCAGATGTTGCACATATACGTTGCACTCGCACCTGTGTGTATCTAACAAATCATTTAGCTGGCTGAAATAATATTTCGCAGATTGACTTGTCGTTAATTTAGCAGAAAGTTGCTCAGCCGAGAAGTATTGTAGTTAAAAAATTATTAACTTGGCCATATGTTATTATCGAAGATTAAAACGGTAAACACTTCAGTGTATGAAGACAATTACAGACGTACAAGGATGAGAAAATAAATTACTCAGTAGATCAGCTCGTCTTCTCAACTACGGCCCCTCAAGGAAGGTTCCTTGACGCTGGTGAGGGGCTCTTGATCTAGGGAACTGGATCTGTGATCCAGTTCCTTGAATTAGGCCTGAATACTTTCCATCCCGCTCCACAGGCGCTGTAAATTCCTACGGGTTAAGAGCTTCCCCTTGATTATAATAATTCTCAACTACGGGCATCGTGTCACTATCAAAAAAAATCCGTTCGAAGGGTGACTGTTGGAGGTCCCTTGAACAGTTGAATTATTACTGATTCATGGAAAAAGGTTCTTATGTGATAATTGATTTAGAAGACCGCAAACTCAAAAATGTAACATTGAGGAGTCTTTATTGTTGCACAAAAGTCTCATTTTTGAAAGACTCTTATTGAAGGAAACGTTTCGCAAGAGAGGCTCTTGTCGTATTACAGAGACAGGTTCATGTAGGTTTGCCAGGACGGGTTCTAGCCTGGGTCTTCTCCATGTGGTGACCCGGCAGTGGTTCCCGGAGTCTACCCTCCTTTCTTTCATATGTATATATTGAACAAACACATAAACCAGTCCAAAACCTATACCCCCACCTGTATTTCATTTCAGTCTTAATCAGCTTCTATCCCAACTGCTTTACCGCATTTCATTCTACCCACAAGCTCACACAATTCCCACATCTACTCTTCCTTACTCCTACAAGATGTTTTACTTCCCTGTCCAATGCATGACATCACTGTTGTCATTTTTTAACAACATACAATAACTTCTCAAGATTTTCCCCACCATCTTCCCAGTACCTACACTTCTACATCTAACATCTCACCTCCTTAGTTTTTCAATGTTATATCAATATATTTTCTATTCTTTCTGAAATTGTTAATCTAATTGGCTCTCAGCACACACTCATCCCTCTTGTAATCTTTCTTCTATTCTCACTACACTCCGCTCTCCGTAATCACTTCTGCCTTGTAAAAAACTCTCATTTGCTATCGTTTTCTCCCTCAACAAACTCTTTGCATCCTCATTACTCCACCTCACTTCCCACCAGCAACCTCCTATACCCACAAATTTTTAAGTTTTATGTAAACCTCTTCGACCCCTTCCTCATTACCTGTTCTCTCACTAACCTACCTTGCTTATATCTTACGTTAAGTATCTCCTTTAATTTATTCATATTTACCTCTTATCAACTGATGAAATTCATCATATACCTTATCTACCTAATGCTTTCACTGTAGCTGCCTCAGAATAATGATCTGATATATCTGTCGTTTCTTGAAAAGCATCAATGACAGGAATCTACCTGTCAACCTTTCTATCTGCTAACATAGTCTAATAAGCTGTTGTTAATATACCTACATCATAGCACGTATTCTTATTTATCCCCTTTTTCTTAACATATCATTGCCTATTACCAAGCCTTTTTCTATATATATATATATATATTTCAGTTAGAGGCTCCACATCATGGTATACCCTTGCCACTCGACACATGCCGCGACCTCTGCTACACTTTCTCCCACTTTAATATTTAGGCGCCCCACAACAGGTTTTGTTTTCTTATTTGATTTAACATTTCTTAAACATTCGCTTAACACGTCCCAAAATCCTCTCTCTCTCTTTCTCTCTCTCTCTCTCTCTCTCTCTCTCTCTCTCTCTCTCTCTCTCTCTCTCTCTCTCTCTCTCTCTCTCTCTCTCTCTCTCTCTCTCTCTCTCTCTCTCTCTCTCTCTCTCTCTCACTCTCTTTCTCTCTCTCTTTCAATTTAATTTTCTCTCGTCCTCAGCAGCTAGGTGAGCTGATGAAGAGGAGCAGCCGTAGTCTGGCTACCTGAGGAGCGAGTCACGAGCGGCTAATGTCTTAATTCTTCACGCACCTGCTTTCGGTGGGTCATGGGAACACTCCTTCCCCCACTTGGGCTCCTCCGCTCAAACCATGACACAATGAGTCGTTCATGTCGTCGGCGACTACATAAAGTGCGTTAAACCCTCTGGCGAATAAATCTTAAGTACCCAGCATTAACGATATACAATTTATTCCTCTTTTATTCCTTCATTTTATAATGTTGTATATATGCAAATGAATACATGGGCTGTTAATTTTATCCTTTGTTTATTTTCTTGCTTGTGCTAATCTAGTTTCTGTTTTTTTTCTTTACTCTAAGAAGATCAGCTAGTAGATAAAAGGTGAGGTCTAGATCTAAGTCTACAACTAGACGAGCACAGTTAGGCTAAACAACAACAACAGTAACAACAAAAAAACAACAATACACAAACAGGATACGTGTCTGTCGACAAGTGCCTTTTTCCTGCACATTTTGAATATAAATCGTATCGATTGTCACTATTATGAAAGTAAATTTTATTGATAATATATTAATAAATATAGATTCTAACTCTCAGGAAGTTCCAAACTATCAAGTTTAGACTGTTCTTGTGGTGGTCTCTCAGAAACAGTTCCACGTGTCCGTTTTCTCGTGTGTTGTAATAACTCGTTTCATTTTCAATAACCATTACCTTCACTGATTTTGACAAAGTATTATGGTGACGCTTTTCATTTCTTTAGTCAGGACACTGATAATGTGTTTTCAACTTCAGCGTTTTTATTTTCACATGGTATGTTTTGATTTGGCTCTGGGTTGTCCTTACTCGCGTCTGCCTGGAAGGACCCATGGCCAGTAAACCGCACTCTAGTCTACAACTGCCTACATATCCTGCACACAACTACCTCGGTATTCATCACGGCAGCAGAGGCACTTTTACAATATTCCGCTTGGGGACTTGTGCTAGATAAAGGAAACTCATTTATAATAAATACCTCTGAGAGAGAATACACAAACATGTGTACTAATTAATGCCTCTGCAAAACGCTTGACACGATTATTATTATTATTATTATTATTATTATTATTATTATTATTATTATTATTATTATTATTTATTTTTATTATTATTATTATTATTATTTTCACGAAGGTTTAAGAGCTACAATGGAAATAAGTCACTTTGACTTTTTTGGGGTTATCTCAGGTTCTCTACACGTATGCTGCTATGTATGATAATCTATGTAACTGTATTTGTGTATACCTGGGTAAACTTACTTACATCAGTAGGGGTACTACACTGCCTGGAGGAATGAGTGGCTATCAGATTCTATTCAAGGAAGGCAATGGCAGGTCCAATTCATGCATTGAAACTTCCTCACCGAAATTAAACAATCTTCCTTGAGGGTTTAGCCACGAGAACTTAATTCTTGTAAGCTCATGCAAGGCAGCAGTTTATTTCAAGTAATTATTCCCAGGACTTTAAAGTCGTGTATAACTTTCACTGGGAAGAATGAGCATAACAAACCGAAACGATGATTAAAAAAGAGACACACGAACACAGATGGAATTAGGCCATGTTGATAAGTGAGACACATGTGCAGCAGTTAGGTATCTTTATTCCGAAACGTTTCGCCTACACAGTAGGCTTCTTCAGTCAAGTACAGAGGAGGCAGCAGAAGCAGTAGAGATGTCAAGACGATGTAATCACTCCATCACCCTAGAAGACGTAGTTTTGAGGTGGTCAGTCCCTCAGCAACAAACCGATGACTTGGTAAAGCAGAATGAGTGTGTGTGTGTGTGTGTTTAACACACACACAAATCAACAAATAGTTCTCATTGTACCCAGAAGTGTACCACTTAAAAGTGTTCACGAGGTAATCGTTGGTGGCATCTGGCCAGCTGCTTCGGATGAACACAGGAACTACCTCATGAAGACCTTGGAGGTAACTATGGACGTTCCCAACCTTGACCTATTTCACTGCACTGTCCTGAAGTGTCTCACGTAATTCACTTCACTGGTTTGCAGTGTCTCGTGTAATTCACTGCACAGCTTTGAATGTCTCGTGTAATTCACTGCACTCCAACCTTCCTTTCCTAGGCCGACCTCTACTCGGCATTCCCTCCACAACAGATTTATACACTCTCGAAGTCATTCTAGCTTGTAGTGTCTCACGTAATTCACTGCACTGGCTTGTAGTGTCTAGTGTAATTAACTGTACTGGCCTGCAGTGCCAAGTGTAATTCATTGTACTGGCCTGCAGTGCCATGTATAATTCCCTGCTCTGGCCTGTAGTGTCTTGTGTAATTCCCTACACTGGCCTTCAGTGGCTCGTGTAATTCCCTACACTGGCCTGTAGTGTCTCCTGTAATTAAATATACTGGCCTGTAGTGTCTCGTGTAATTCCCTACACTGGCCTGTAGTGTCTCGTGGAATTCCCTACACTGGCCTGTAGTGTCTCGTGCAATTCCCTACACCGGCCTGTAGTGTCTCGTGCAATTCCCTACACTGGCCTGTAGTGTCTCGTGCAATTCCCTACACTAGCCTGTAGTGTCTCGTGCAATTCCCTACACCGGCCTGTAGTGTCTCGTGCAATTCCCTACACCGGCCTGTAGTGTCTCGTGCAATTCCCTACACTGGCCTGTAGTGTCTCGTGCAATTCCCTACACTGGCTGTAGTGTCTCGTGCAATTCCCTACACCGGCCTGTAGTGTCTCGTGCAATTCCCTACACTGGCCTGTAGTGTCTCGTGCAATTCCCTACACTGGCTGTAGTGTCTCGTGCAATTCCCTACACCGGCCTGTAGTGTCTCGTGCAATTCCCTACACTGGCCTGTAGTGTCTCGTGCAATTCCCTACACTGGCCTGTAGTGTCTCGTGCAATTCCCTACACTGGCCTGTAGTGTCTCGTGCAATTCCCTACACTGGCTGTAGTGTCTCGTGTAATTCCCTACACCGGCCTGTAGTGTCTCGTGCAATTCCCTACACTGGCCTGTAGTGTCTCGTGCAATTCCCTACACCGGCCTATCTCTTCTCGTTTAACTGTACTGGATCGTGTTATTTACTTCATCATTGCCAGGTAATGTTCGTGCAAACTTAATCATCACACAACAAAAAAATTATGTGAAACATACAGGAGGCCCTCCACATTCGAGAGTTTCACTTTCGCGAGTTTCGAACATTCGCGAATGGTAATATTTCCATATACCCAGACGTAATTAACGCTGTTTGATTGGCACCAACGAAACCAAAGGACATTGAAACAAAACTGTAAAGCACTCTGCATTCTGGCATATATGCAGGCGCCTCACAAATGTGACAAACACCTGTTTGAGCAAAAGAAGAAAGCTCACGTGTAGACAAAAACGCAGACACGAGGGAATAATCTGTATATTTCGATCCCCCGAAGCGGGTCTTAGTTGAAGGTCGAAAAACTTATCATCCTAACATTAATTTGTGTGTTTCTGTTTACGTGTGTTTTTCCTTACATTAGCATGTTGGATAAAAGTGTTTATTTCTATTAGAATACATTCAACTATATGAATTAGGTATTTGTATAAATGTGTTACATTAGCTGTTAATTAGCATTAGTAGAAATGTGGCAAATGGCTGTATTCTTCAGATCACCCGCGCCAGATAATAATAAAAGTTTATTTTTTTTAAATTTCTCTATGAAAGGATATATATATATTCTTGTCTTGCCTCCAGATTTGGCCTGCAATCAGTTATTTTTTACTGTAGCTGAATAACACACCACAGACATATTATTTTTATCTTCAAGATCAAAGGTTGTGAATTTCTTGGTCCTCTTCCATTGATCGAGAACCCCCGACACACCAGAGGCTCTGAAACTGGCAACTCCCACTTCTTGAACCCTGGACACACCAGAGGCCCTGGAGCTGAGAACTTACACTTCTTGAACCCTGGACACACCAGAGGCCCTGAAACTGACAACTCACACTTCTTGAACCCTGGACACACCAGAGGCCCTGGAGCTGAGAACTTACACTTCTTGAACCCTGGACACACCAGAGGCCCTGAAACTGACAACTCACACTTCTTGAACCGTGGACACACCAGAGGCCCTGAAACTGGCAACTCACACTCCTTGAACCCTGGACACACCAGAGGCCCTGAATCTGACAACTCATGCTCCTTATCTGTGGTGGAGTTAATGTATTGATGAAATAAGCTTAACTAGAAGCGCTCAGTGAGAGTCATTGTAGGGAAGAGACATAAGTTCACAAGCTTGATTCAGATGCAGAATTACCCACGATAATGAAGAAAACGTTTCGCTAATGTACATAATGTTCCATACGAATAGAAAAATTGACCCATGACATGTTTTGCAAAGTGTCTTAACTGTTCTTTCTTCACTAATGCCTCAATGATCAAGTTGGTCTAATCCATTTAACTAAAGTCACCAGCGAGGGAAGGTAGAGCGTAAGTCGGCATTAAAAAACAAATAATTATATGGTCCGACACCCGCTGTCTTCAACGGTTCAAAGGACATAATGTGGCCCCGTTTGGATGATGATCAGAATTATTGGGGTTACCTGGACAAACAATGAAGGTTGTATCTTTTTTTTTGCTGAAGCGTTGGACGACTTTTCTATGGGATCCCATTAGCCGTATTTCTGCATGTTATACCGTCCCCCAGGAAAACTCCTCGACGCTACAACAATTTGTATACAACTACCAAAGTACATTTCTCCTCAAAGCATACATTTTCATCCCGATGTGTGTACATCAGCTTAATTAACATAAACAGAAGAGACGAGGTGGAACGTTTGCCACGGTACTCAATGGGTCTTTCAGCGTAGTTAAGTGCTTATGGAGACAAATAATGAAGAATTAGCGTTTATTATCAAGACGTCTTCTTGCAGGTTTGAATTTGACTTGACGTTAGTGAAATAATGCTAAACTTAATTTCGCGGAAATAAGGTCTTGTTGCGTTTGTAGAAAAACTTTGAATGGCCTTTATATGTACTGATCTACAGAACTAAATACGCCGTCGGAGTTCCTGGATTCTCGAGAAACTCTCCCGTCATCCTCGAGTCTTCTGGCCTCGTTATGGCCACACCAGAGACCCCGTCCATTCAATGTATTTTGAACTCTTTTTTTTTGTGTATATGAGTTTGTATTTGTTTGTTTGTTTGTTTGTGTGTCTGTGTACTCACCTATTTGCGGTTGCAGGGGTCAAGTCACAGCTTCTAGCCCGCTTTTTCGCTGGTCGCTACTAGGCCCACTTCCTGTTCCATGAGCTCTGTTGTATCTCTTCTTAAAGTTATGTATGCATTCTGCCTCTATTATATCACTGTGCAGCAGTTATTTGGTTGATGTGCGCTTCAAGAGATGTTCTCGGTATTATACTCATAATAAGATCCTTTTCCTTGACTGAAGTTTGCAGTTTTTGGCCCCAAGCCTGTAATCTGTCTGCGGTCTTATGTCAGTTTTTTCAGTCTTCATTTGGTGGGGTTAAACTCCAAGAGTCAGTTGTTTAACCAGGCTTACAGCCTGTCCAGTTCCCTAGGTAATCCCACCTGATTCTCATCCATTTAAATTCTCCGCATTAGCTTCACATCGTCTGCAAACAAGGACACCTCTGAATCTATCCCGTCCGTCATGTCATTCACATATACCAGAAACAGAACCGGCCCCGGGACTGACCCTTATGGAACTCCGCTCGTCACAAGCGCCCACTCCGACACCTCGTCATGTATCATCACTCGTTGTTTCCTTCCTGTCAATTATTCTCTGCAATGCCTTTTCTGTTATTCCAGCCTTCACCTCTAGCTTTTACACTAATCTCATGTGCGGAACTGTGTCGAAGGCCTTCTTGTTGTCCAAGAAAATTCAGTCTACCCCCCCCCCTCTCTCTCTCTCTCTCTCTCTCTCTCTCTCTCTCTCTCTCCTGTCCTACTTTTGTCACCTTGTAAAACTCCCGTAGGTTTGTGGCGGAGGACTTCCTCTATCTGAAACTGTGCAGGTCGTCGTGTATAGGCTCATTCCTTTCTAGGTGTTCCACCAAGGAGGCCTATCAATTAGATTCACTATGAGTCAGCCCTAGCTACAGAACTCTTCCGTGAGGAAGACCTAACTATTCGACTTTGGATTGAGGGAGGCCTGCACGTTTAATAATTGGGCTCTTGTAGGTAAGGGAGGCCTAACTCTAGAACTCTGCCTGTTCTGTAGTGACAACCTATATAGACAGTTTACAGAAAGTTAAATTTAGTATTGCGTGAGCATATTTTTATGTAAATGTCTGTATGCGTATACGAGCTCCTTGCTGCACCGCACCCAAGCCTCGTTACTCATATTTATGCTTCCCATCCATGTCTCTCTCTCCTTCTTGTCTTTGGTATTTCTTTATCCATTGAAGCTAATTTCGCAGTTATTGATTAACCTGTTATGGGGTATGGTATTAAATATCTACATAAAAGTTAAAACAAATTATCCATCCCTATCCAGTATCATTCCCATCTTATCTTTGCATGAAGGAGTTAATTAATTGCTAAGTCAATTAAATCTGCTGGAAATAAGAAATTAATACTAAACATGTTTTATACTCTCAACAGCTTTGTTTCGTAAGACGTAAGGAGTGACAGCTAGTGAGCCGTCGCCTGCCATCACCTATGACAGCCTACGACGCCAGTAAAGGTTCCTAACCTTCAATCTCTTCCACACAAAAAGCTGCGGCCGGAGCCTCGTAATTGGAGATGGGATCACATATCGCTTCGGAAGATATCAAACTCTGGACAAAACTGGACACATAAAAAACTCTTTTAAAGGTGAAGGCTCTTGTTGTATTTTTTTTTTCGAAGAATCCCGAAGAATGAGATTCGTTCCGCGTGTTCTAGTAACAATTGAGTTACAGAGTATCTGTTACTTTTAATCTAGTAACACCACTCACAAAGTAGCAAGCTGACAAGAAGTTACACCCATCTTATGTACAGCAACAATGGACACCCACCAACATATATATACATACATACATACATACATACATACATATATATATATATATATATATATATATATATATATATATATATATATATATATATATATATATATATATATATATATATATATATAATATATATATATATATATATATATATATATGTCGTGCCGAATATGTAAAACTGGTCAATTAGCAAGAACTCATTTAAAATTAAGTCCTTTCTGAAATTTTCTCTTATACGTTTAAAGATATATCTTTTTCATTAATGTTAATGTAATTATTTTTAATTTTGCACCAAAAGAATCTTAGAAAACTTACCTAACCTTATTATAACAAGAACAATTTATTTTAGCCTAACCCAACTAAGTATATTTTAGATTTGTTTACAATAATTTAATACTAAACAAACCCAGTGAAATATATTTTTTTCGTTAGATTCAGAATGATTTTGGCGAAATTATTGCATACACAAATTTTCACTTGTCCTATATGGCAAGATGAGCGTTGCTATTTAAGCCAAGATCGCAAGTTCTGCCTATTCGGCACGACATATATATATATATATATTATATATATATATATATATATATATATATATATATATATATATATATATATATATATTTATATATATTTATAATAATTATTATTATTAAAGATTAGCCGGTATTCTCCCGGCTCGGGCCTTTTCCAAGTGGTGGCCCGGCCTTGGCTCCCACTTTAGGGAGTGTCTGAGACCTAAGTCTCCCATGGGAGGAGGCACAAGTACCTCCTCATCTTTGGGACCAACTGTCCCCAGGCCTAGCCACAAGCTAGGCCTCTCTGGTCTGCCATCCCCGCCCCAAGGGGGCTAATGGGAATGACAGTCTTATGAGCTAAAGGCTCGGGCTCAGGCACCTACCCTACCCTAGAAGGGTTAGGCATGGTATCGATCTATATATTTATATATACATATTATACAGGATTGGGAGAACTACACACTGACATACAGTCAAGTTTAATGAATGAAAGGTCTAAATACAAGACCATGTACACCCATCCATTCCTTCCCTCCTCCGTTCCGCAGTGGAATTCAACCTTCTATACTGCTGTTCGTTTTATAAGCCTAATAGCGCTCGTGCCACGCGAAAATTTGTCTACACTTACAATTTACTATCCTGTTGTGTCTCTCTTCATATCAGAGGGTGATGGAGGTGATCTATTTAATTAGGGGTAAGAGCCTTCTAGTCCTGGTCAAGATTTGTCCGAATGTGGCTATAATAAGATTAATTAATATTTAGACTAAATCATTTGTTAAATTGGATTTCAAATTAATTTTAGGAAAATATATAGTGCATTACTAAATAATGATGCTATAGAAGTCTAAGGAAATATGAATTCTCCATTATTTTGTCTTGATATCTTGTTAATAATAAATATAAATGCTTCAGATATCATCGCTAAAATTAATAATTTTAAAATTATACTATTTTTAATTATATTTTATAATACGGAATCATCAGAGCAGATAAACCTTGAACTAGATCCTTCTTAATATAGGGCAACCCGAGAATAATATATGAGGTATGAGCAGCGAATCCCACACCTGGAGTGTTAGTTTGGGGACTGTATATATATATATATATATATATATATATATATATATGGTTCGGACATGTAGAGAGAATGGAGCGAAACAGAATGACTTCAAGAGTGTATCAGTCTGTAGTGGAAGGAAGGCGGGGTAGGGGTCGGCCTAGGAAGGGTTGGAGGGAGGGGGTAAAGGAGGTTTTGTGTGCGAGGGGCTTGGACTTCCAGCAGGCATGCTTGAGCGTGTTTGATAGGAGTGAATGGAGACAAATGGTTTTTAATACTTGACGTGCTGTTGGAGTGTGAGCAAAGTAACATTTATGAAGGGATTCAGGGAAACCGGCAGGCCGGACTTGAGTCCTGGAGATGGGAAGTACAGTGCCTGCACTCTGAAGGAGGGGTGTTAATGTTGCAGTTTAAAAACTGTAGTGTAAAGCACCCTTCTGGCAAGACAGTGATGGAGTGAATGATGGTGAAAGTTTTTCTTTTTCGGGCCACCCTGCCTTGGTGGGAATCGGCCGGTGTGATAATAAAAAAAAAAAAAAAAAAAAAATATATATATATATATATATATATATATATATATATATATATATATATATATATATATATATATATATATATATATATATATATATATATATATATATATATATATATATATATATATATATATATATATTATATATATATATATATATAATATATATATATTTTAAATCCTGATAACTCGCTGATGACGCATATTACTGCCACTTAATTCCACTCGACTGCCTTAACCAGTACGCCGTATTACAGTGACTGTTAAAAACACTGAGCACTTTCCTTCACTCATAGCGACCACATACGTCAAGATGGTACTCTTCCCACCTCCAGCTGCAGTGGTGGTTACGAGAATATTAAACCACAGGTGGTGAGGTTTTTTAACGTTCATTAATAATTCTTACGACGTCTTGAGGCTACTCAAAGTCATGGAGTTTGCTATACTGAGTTAATAAAGCAATTGTTATTCGTCTTATTAAATAGGTTTAATAATGAAGACAGAGACAATCAGTTGAGAGCAACAGGAAGTTGAAATAAATATACTGACAAGATCTTTTCTCACATTCAAGCACAATTAGTACCATTGTGGGCTTAATTACGATAATTTCCCTCCCTCACACATCTTCTGTTTTAATTAACTTCTATTAAATCTTACACATAAATAATGCTAAAACCTCTGAGTTCACGTCTCAAATAGTTTCTACGCAAAATTCCAGTAACGCACTTCAGGAAGGCTGGGTAATCTTTTCCTCAGTTCTCTTTTAGACATTTGTTTTATTTCTAGCGATACTGTTCTCGTACAGGCTGCACGGGTGCTTTCCATAAATTGCATTATATAATGGGTCAAAATCTTATTTCATTGTGTTTCATCGTCAAATCACTAGTTAGTACCATTTTCATTCCCAACTTAGGAACACCAGAGAGACGATACCTCGACTTGTTCAAACACTTGAGGCTCTGGATATATATATATATATATATATATATATATATATATATATATATATATATATATATAATATATATATATATATATATATATATATATATATATATATATATATATATATATATATATATATATATATATATATATATATATATTATATATATATATATATATATATATATATTAATTGTTCGGTAGTGCCACAAACCAACAAATGCATTATTATTTCATTCCAGGGCGCTAAACTCGTAGGGGTTATATAGAACCTCAGGAAATTAAAGACTATCTAATTCTATCCAAGAAAAAGGTGCACAGGTCAAATTTCTTGGATCAAGAGCCTCTTACTAGCATTAAGGAACCTCCCTTGAGAGGATCAACAGTTTCATTATTAAATTTCCAGATGTGCCCTAATCCCTTATGGATTAATTTTAATCAGATTTGACCCCGTGTAGATAGATTTTGGAGAGACACTCACAATATATACATAGTAATCATTTCTCAGCTGTTTTCCGTGACTGATTACCTAGAGTCATCCCTCATATTCAGGACTCAAAACCAAGATTCCCTGGAACTGGAAGAGCAATTCCAGGGAGTCTACAAATATAGATTCAAATTAAAGAAATTAAATTGGGTTGTGTCTGAATGGTTGTCGCGTTTACCTGGAGTTTATCTGGAGGGGGGTTTCGGGGGGTCAGCGCCCCCGCGGCTCAATCTGAGACCAGGCCTCGTGATGAATCAGGATCTGATCAACTAGGTTGTTACTGCGGGCCTCACGTAAACTGACGTACGAACCACAGCCTGGCTGATCAGGTACTGACTTTAGGTGCCTGTCCAGGGGGGTCTATGAAAACATATAAACAGTAAGTCTAACTATAATCCATTGGCTTATTTATGCAGTGTAAACAATCCTGGTGTGCTCACCACAGCTGTTCTGAGTGAGCTTAAGCCGGTGGGAGAATTGGACCTGCCTCACATGGGCCAGTAGGCCTGTTGCAGTGCTCCTTCTTTCTTATGTTCTTATATGCATAACATCCTTCTATACTACCTTATTCCTTCAGAAAAATAAGAGAAAGTCTCATAACACTGGAAATTAAACTTATTTTACTCTTAACTAATCTTATTTAAAACGTCTTTTGCCTAAGTGAACAAAACTATGATTCGAAAGACCGTAAAGTGTTAACATCATAACTGGAAAACCATTCAGTAGATCTACCTGTAAAATCTGAAAGTAAAATCCCAGATAAATAGAATTTTTCTTAAAACGTTTCAATAATAACGACACCAAACTGTTGTACATGTGGCTTAATTATTAATTTTTCGGTATTTTATAGTATTTTCAGCAAATATAATTTCTATATAGCCATTCGGACCACCTCTATGACCACCTCTATGACCACCTCTATGACCACCTCTACGACCACCTCTACGACCACCTCTACGACCACCTCTACGACCACCTTTGAAGCAAGGCGTGAACAAGAGAGCACAGTCTGTGTTAAGAGACCCAGACAGCGATATAGCATCGTAAGTTTTAAGAATATAAGGTATGACTTACGAAATCGTAATGACACGATTGCAAACAAACCATACCACGGGCGGGGATAGAATCTGCGATCAGAGAGTTTTGAGACTCTGATCGCGGGTTTAATATAAGGTATTGTATCACGTGTTCCGAGATGTTCCTAGGGAAAGGTTATCGTGCTTTAATGTACTTATATGAACCTTAAAAACATATTGCTACTATCATATTTACCGACATATCATCACCACCGACATATCATCTTCACTGACGTCTTCTCTCTAACGTTTTACATTAAACGACGAACGATCGATAACATATCATTTTCTGTGATATATAACATAAACTGACGTATGCTAACTGACGTATATTCTGCTATATATTTTATACCTTCAAGATGGCGCAAATTTTAGACAATTTAATTATACGCTAATTAGTGTTAATAACTTTAGAGTTGAGGATATATATTTGTGTGGTTATAAGGTGAGAGAGTGAGAGGTTTGGTGTGTGTGTGTGTGTGTGTGTGTGTGTGTGTGTGTGTGTGTGTGTGTGTGTGTGTGTGTGTGTGTGTGTGTGTGTGTGTGTGTGTGTGTGTGTGCGCGGGCGCGAGAGCTCACCTATTTGTCCTTATGTGGTACCGCTGATCGAGTCTCCGTACTTAGCGCTGTCTCTCATCTTGCTGATTGCCTGATATACTCTGTTTTAGCCTAGTGGACCCTGTCATACCTATTCTTAAAACTCTGAATGGAATCTACCGCTTCTGCTTCCTCAAGTCTATTGTACTTCTTGACCAGCCTGACTGGTCTTTAACTTCCAAGTATTCGATCGTATAAGAGTTTCCTGCCTTTCCATCAGTCTGTCCCTGCCCATCCTATCAAGTCTTCTGACTTTTTTGAATGTCGTTATCAAATCTCCTCGTTCTAACGCTGTCAGGTTCAGTTCCTTGAGCTTCTCATCGTAGCTCATTCCCCGTGATATTCCTCTGTACTCACTCCTCTTTCTTAGCTTGATTTGCCAGGTCAGGGTTCCATGCAGGTGCTGCACTCTCTGAGAAAGACCTAACATACGACATCTTGAATATAAGGCAGGGAATTATTATTGACATTCCTGGAAGATACTTTTAGGTTGATCAAATGAGAATTCGTTGTAGAGGTTATATTGTGTAGATGTGTTCAGCTGGCGATTTAATCAGCTTTATGTTCACCCTTACATCTTTCTCACTGACAGAAGTTTGTAACTTTACCACTGCTACTGCTTCTTTTTCTTCCTCTCTTGGTCCCTTCCCTATCCCCCTTCACCTATATATACTGGCTCCCTCACTCTTTTGTGTTAGTGTGACTTTGTAAATGATCCCAGTCGGACCGAAACGTCGTCGTAAGCTTTTCTCTCTCTCCTATGTGAGGGTTATTTGTAAGTGTTTTTCACCCTCTTTTCAGTGTCCACACTCAGTTTCTGATGGTCTTGACTCTTCTTATATTTCCACAATCCTGCATTTGCTTTAGTTAATTTTTAGTATCCACTTATCTGTCCAGTTCTGTAATTTGTCCGGACGTGTCGGTCCTTTTAGGTCCACGTCGAACCAAAACGTCGTCATAAGCTCTATGTGCAGGTTATCTGTGGATCACACACAGTTAAGCGCGAGTTACGCTGGGGTCAACTCTGTCGCTTGATCTTCAGTTAGTTCCAGACTTTGGGACAGAACTTCTCCAGGCTGAGGGACTGACAACCTCAAATCTACGACTTCAAGGGTGATGGACTGATTACATCGTTTTCACATCTCTACTGATCCTGCCTACTTTCTGTACTCGACTGAAGAAGACTAATGTGTAGGCGAAACGTTTTGGAATAAAGTTGCCTAACTGTTGCCTATGTGTCTTATCTACCAAATTAGGATGTCATCAGATTTGATCCAAGGAAGTGAATAGTACATCTAATTCCCTAGATTAAGAGCCCTCGCCTTCATCAAGGTACTCCCCCTTCCCTTCCCCTCGAAGAGAGGAATCAAGACAGAAGCAGACAGACAATTGTCTACATTCTCATCATAACACAACCAACTATAAGCTAATTTGTTCTCCGTTTATTTTTTAGTTTATTAAGATGATATACTTTATTTTGGGCAGTAATTTTATGAATAATATTGCATCATAACGAAAATTAATCCGATTACTAATCTGGGGTTTATACTATGTTAAACGCGCCAACAAATTAAGAAAGCAAAATAAACCAAATCTTTGGACAAATATAACCTGATAAACTAGTACACAGTCATGTAACACTAGTCTAGTAACACTAAGTGTTACTAAGTGTTGGTCATGTAAGATTTCTTACAGCAGTTCAGGTGGGTTATTAAATGTGTTGGTCTTGTAAACTTTTATCACAGAAATGTTGTTTGATTATTATTATATTCATAAGGAAGTTCTTAGCCCTCGGGGCTCATATAATTAACCAGAATATCCAATGGTTTCCAACCAGTTTAGAAACCTTAACCTAATTTAACCTAACATATTTTTTTAGCAAAAATTCTTTTTTATATATATATATATATATATAATATATATATATAATATATATATATATATATATATATATAATATATATATATTATATATAGGGAGGTACCACCTCTAGAACTGTTATAGGGACCCTCATCCTCAGAGAAAAGAATAAACTTGCTTCAGGGAAAACTCAAGGTTCTCCCTGAAGCTATTTGAGAATGTTCTCCTACCACCCCCTATATTTAATATATATTTTATTTAAAGACAAAATACATTGACAAAACATTCACAAAGTTACAATAGAAAGTAAAACATCGTAGGTAACTCAGAGCTACGTCTCGAATACTTCATCCAGCTCCCCGGCGGTGGGCCGCGTGCCCAGAATGCTGCAGGCATTTCCTCTCTGCATCGCAACACTGAGCCTCTGAAAGAGGAAGCTGGTCGCCCTGTGGTCCTTGGTTTCTATGATGAGCTTTTCACCCAGCTCATTGAGGAACTTGAGAGCACACTTGCCCCATGCTCCAGGGGTCTCCGATCCTATTGGGATGAAGTTATAGCAAGGGGGGAGGTCTTCATTTTTGCGGATCTTCTGGGTCTCCCTGTGGCTGGCAGCTCCACCCCCTTCCACTACGAAGTATGGCAAATAGGTGTCTGCCAATGTGGCGGCACAGGTGTAGTCCCAGGCAATCTGCTTTCCATCCTTCCATGGTCGCATAGTGGCTCCATCAGGACGCTTTTGACTTCCGTCAGACCTCTGCACTTGGGGTTCCCGTTGAGCTGGACAACGGGCTGTGGCGAGGCTTCTCTTTATGATGTCATTGACTTCCTCATGCCTGGCATACTTCCCTTCTGCTGTGTGACACAGAAGACCATGAAGTCTGAATTGATCAGCTGTCACCCTGCCGTGTGAGTGTGTAAGTCATAGGTCAGATTAAATTTATTTAATAATACGTAAAATCGATTATATATATTTTTTCCGTTATGTTCAGATTGATTGTCGCATATTTATGGCAAAAACAAATTATCACTCTGTTTATGCTGCAGAAAACACAGTGTCTTTTTAATCAGTAACAGGCAGGCATATACAGAGAAAGGTCGCACTAAGAAAGATTCGAAATCACTTCACGGGCGTCTGGCAAAGTTCCCAAGTAACGCTTTAAACCACTCGGCCACGTGGTTTCGACTCCTGTTGACTGCGGTCTTTCTCTGTATTTACCCGCTCGTTTCTGCGTGGTACATTGATATATACATCGTTTCAGAGGTCAGAACATACGGGAGAAGAACGAAATAGGTTGAAACGATGCATGAGCCCGGGCACTGGTGTGCCCTGGCTGGGGAGAAACGTGTAAACTAGGCTGTCCAGGTTTTGGTCTAGAGCGTCACTTGAGGAACCTTACCACACGCCACTGACGTGATTTCGAATCCTGTTGGTTTTAAGCAATTAACAATTCTGCGACTAGCCGAGGATCGACCCCGTGGTAGTTTAGCCTACCTCGTGGGGAGCCAGCCAAAATCCACGAGGCTCTAACCACTGAGCCATCAGTGCTATAAACATCAGGTGCCCAGTACCACTGGAATGTTATGCCTGATGCGAGCCCATACATGGCTGTGGTAAGCTCAGAGCTTATTTCGTTCTACTGTCGTATGGAATACTAGTCCTCACGAGCAGTACACATAGTGCATACACGAACAAGAAGATTAAAGCATTTAACAATACTGCGACTCGCCTGGGATCGAAAATAACAGGGGTTCCTTGGGATATGATGTGAGGCCAAAAAGAGTTATTCTCTGTCTCGACGCCTTCCCAATGTCCATCCCACTCGGGTACCATTAATGAGTCACTAATACTCGCATCGGTAGCTTAAGACTCATGAATTAATGCTTGAATTATCGTACGTTCTCTTGCGAGAAAACACACATGGGCCACTGGAATATCTCACAGAGACGCCGACCTACAGCCCTCCCATCTTGTGGGTTTAGTGGTTAGTCATGACGATAATAACAACAACAACAGCAACAACAACAACAACAACAATAATATAATAATAATAATAATAATAATAATAATAATAATAATAATAATGATAATGATACAGCCCTGCCACCAAAAGCTCCAGCTGCGAGAATTCACGTGACAAAGACCCGTGTCTTACCTAACCTAACGCTCCCACTGTGCTTGGCACCTATAATGCCAAGTTGTAGGCCTATGGAGAACGACAATTTCGGTACTTAAGCTACTTGCACTTACCTTCCCAGCCAAACTTAACAGTGTAAACTACAGTCTTGTACTAAACTAATAGCTGTACGACTAACTAGCCTTTCAATCAAGGTTTAGGGTGAAGGCATGGCAAAGTTGCAATATATCACAAACCTCTAACATGAA
The DNA here is from genome assembly GCF_026875155.1 of Cherax quadricarinatus. NCBI lineage: Eukaryota > Metazoa > Arthropoda > Malacostraca > Decapoda > Parastacidae > Cherax > Cherax quadricarinatus. The sequence goes on along the minus strand of NC_069401.1, from coordinate 106,486,181 downwards.
GGCTCGCATGCCTCTCTTTCTGTGTCTGTCTGTCTGTCTGTCTGTCTCTGTCTGTCTGTCTGTCTGTCTGTCTGTCTGTCTCTCTCTCTCTCTCTCTCTCTCTCTCTCTCTCTCTCTCCCTTACACATGTGTTGTTACACTTACACGGAAAACTTGGGTTTTCCACATCATTAATATCATTTAAGAAGAAAAAATATTGAGTAGTAATAAATTAGTTTATTTTAGCACTGTGATGCTGTTATATTTTCATGGGAGAGAGCGCAGAACAACCACAGAGGGAGTTAAATGACAGATCCAGGCCTTTCGTGTCGAAGTTAACACATCGTCAGGAGCTTGCAATGTTTCAGAAATAAGAACAAACCGTTCCCCTGAACAAATCTGCTTGGACTTTCTACTCATTTCTGCAACATTGCAAGCTCCTGATGTATTGATTGCAACACGAAAGGCCTAGAGCTATCATTCAATTCCCCCTGTGGTTGTTTTGCATCTTTTGTTGCTTGTTTTGCATAATTGGAGAGAGTGTTTATATTCTCTCTGCCTTGCTTTCTCTCTTGCTCTCTCTCTCTCTTTTTTTTTTTTTTTTTTTTTTTTGTTTTACACAGGGTTTGACAAGGTTAAGGATCCCTAGCTTTATTGACAAGCTATTTACAGGTTAAGGATCCCTAGCTTTATTGGCAAGCTATTTACAGGTTAAGGATTCCTAACTTTATTGAAAAGCTAAGAGCTGTTACCTACATCAGCTCATTTGAAAGCATTTTTATTGTTATGAGACATACAAGTAGGGAACAGGTTGAAATTGGAGCCATCTGTGGGCCAGCATTTTCATTTGATCAACTGACTTTATCTCGTTGACATCATTATGCTGTACGAATGTGTTCTATACTCGAGTCATCCTGGGTATATATGATCTCAGATGGAGTGATGTTCTGGAGAAGGGTACAGCCAGAGTGAAGTTGCTGCTTTCTGCCCGTCTTGTGGCATAAAAGCTTGTTTCACGCTGTCCTCGAAGTGGATCCAAGTGTGGTACTTTGACAATATTGGCCTTGTACATAACAGTAAGGCCACCCACATCCCTCCTATGTTGAAAGCTCTGCTGAAATGACAGATCTATCCAGGATGGGTCCAGGCGAGAGATGAGACGTCTTGCTCTGTTCTCTACTCTGTCAAGCAGCCACAGATGAGAGGGGGGAGGGCAGGCAAACCAAGAAAGTGGAGCATACTCAAGGTGCGAGCGTACTTGTGCCTCGTACAGAATCTTGGAACCCCTACTATCAAGTAGATGCGAGATACGGCGAAGTGCTGAAAGCTTCCTGGCTGCCTTGTTTGCAGGATTTACAACATGGTTCTTCATGGTTAGTTTGGAGTCAAATTTCACCCCAAGGATATCAACTTCTTCTCCAGGTGCCAACACTCTCCCATTCATCCTTACTACTGCACCAGCATTACCATCATGGTGCCTAGAGACGATCATCATTTGCATTTGCTCAGGTACAAATGTTACTTGCCATCTATTTCCCCAAGCTGATATAGCTCTCAGCTGGTGATTGATGTAGCTTAGAGCAGCTGGCATTTCTTCTCTTAGATAAGTGAATGTCAGTGTGCAGTCGTCTGCATATGCATGTGATTCTCTCTCTCTCTCTCTCTCTCTCTCTCTCTCTCTCTCTCTCTCTCTCTCTCTCTCTCTCTCTCTCTCTCTCTCTCTCTCTCTCACTCTCTCTTGTTGGCTGAGAATGATGGCTGCCCACCACCACCACCATCACTGCCGTTGACTGTATTTTAGGGTTTATGTGGTAGGTGGCTTTTGTATATATTGTGGTGTCACTGAAGTCATTCCCCAGATCTGCTGTATGTACGTATGTTCGTAGGCACGAATATTGTTGTTGTTGGGGAAAGCCAAGAAAGGTATATGGATAGGGCGTTCTGCTTGAAGGACAGGAGTAGGAGACAGAGAGTTTGCTTTCTCGGGGGCTGGGATGGAGGATATTGTTAGCCGTCTGGATGACATCATGAGAGGTAATGGGAGTAATCCTATTATCTGTCTCAGTGCTGGAGGCAATGATGTTGGCAGACGTAGGAGTGAAGACCTGATTAGCAGGTATAGGTCAGCAATAGAAATAATTAGGAGTAAGGGTGGGAACCCTGTCATATGTGGTATTTTGCCAAGGAGAGGAGTTGGAAATGAATGGTTGTCCAGGGCAATTGGTGTCAATTGCTGGCTGGACAAATACTGTAAGGAAAATGCGGTAACATTCATTGACAACTGGGACCTCTTCTATGGCAGAAATGACATGTATGCCAGGGATGGGGTTCACTTATCTAGGTGTGGGGTGGGAGCACTGGCAACTGCAGTGGAGGGAGCAGTTAGGACTTTAAACTAGGAGTAGTTAGTGGTATGGGTTTTGGCAGGAAAACAGTGAAGTCCCAGTGTAGTAATATTACGAGTTCTAGGGGAACTAGTAATAATAAGAACGAGGTAGATATTGAAAAGCCAGGGACCTTGGGTGATAAGGACAGTAATAGGTTTAGTAGAAAAATAGAAATGAGCAGGAAGGGTAAAGAGAAAGGAGAGTCTTTGAATGTTTATTATGCTAATTGCCGTAGTGCTAGGAATAAGATGGACGAGTTGAGATTAGTTGCTAGTGCAGGTAACATTGATGTATTTGCCTTAACTGAGACGTGGTTTAATTCAAAAAGTCGGGACATGCCTGCGGAATGTCATATTCAGGGTTTTAAATTGTTCCAGGAAGATAGAAGTATTGGGAAGGGGGGTGGGGTGGCATTGTATGTCCGAGATCGCTTGAACTGTTGCATAAAAACGGGTATTAAGTCTGAAGTAACACATACAGAGTCTGTTTGGATAGAATTTTCAGAGGGGCATGAAAAACTGATTTTAGGAGTGATATACCGTCCCCAAAACTTAGATAGGGACCAAGGGAAACTACTATGGGAGGAAATTGTTAAGGCCACAAGGCACGATAATGTAGTAATTCTAGGAGACTTTAACTTTAGTCATGTTGATTGGAATTTCTTGACTGGGAATTTAGAATCATACGACTTCTTAGAAGTATTTCAGGATTGTTTTTTTGAAGCAGTTTGTGACAGAACCTACAAGGGGAAATAACCTGCTTGACTTAGTTATGGCAAACAATGAATCCCTTGTTAATAATTTAGAAATTTCAGAGGAACTGGGTGCTAGCGACCACAAATCAATTACATTTAGCATTGAATGGAAGTACGATAGTAGCGATAACTCAGTAACAGTCCCAGATTTTCGCTTAGCAGATTACGATGGGCTTAGAGAACACTTATCATCTGTTGACTGGGGTAACGAAGAGAGCTATCAATATGACAGTTTTCTGAACACTATACATGCTGCTCAAAGAGCGTTTATCCCATATAAAGAAATTAGATCAAATAGAAATGACCCAAAATGGATGAATAATAGGCTTAAATATCTACTAGGGCATAAGAAAGGAATTTATAGGCGTATCAAAAGAGGTGAGGGTCATCTTATGAATCAGTATATTGACATTAAGAGGGACATTAAAAAGGGGATAAGAAAAGCTAAAAGGGACTATGAAATTAAAGTTGCTAGGGATTCTAAAACTAACCCAAAAAGTTTTTTCCAGGTCTATAGAACAAAAGTTAGAGATAAGATAGGTCCCCTTAAAAATAACTATGGGCACCTTACTGACAAAGAGAATGAAATGTGCTTGATTTTAAATAATTATTTTCTCTCAGTTTTTACACAGGAAGACACTAACAATATTCCAGTAATTAATTTTTACAGTGGGCTAGAAGAAGATAAATTATGTAACATCACAGTCACTAGTGAGATGGTTGTGAAGCAGATAGACAGACTGAAGCAAAATAATTCGCCGGGCCCTGATGAGGTTTTTTCAAGGGTTCTTAAGGAATGCAAAATGGAACTCTGTGAACCATTTACTAATATTTTTAATTTATCTCTTCAAACAGGTGTAGTGTCTGATATGTGGAAGATGGCTAATGTAATTCCTATTTTTAAAACAGCGGACAAGTCGTTACCGTCAAATTACCGCCCAATAAGCCTGACCTCAATTGTAGGCAAATTACTAGAGTCAATTATAGCTGAGATTATAAGAAGCCATCTCGATAAGCATAGCTTGATTAATGATACTCAGCATGGATTTACAAGAGGCCGGTCTTGTCTAACTAATTTATTAACTTTCTTCAGTAAAGCTTTTGAGGCTGTTGACCACAATAAAGAATCTGATATTATTTACTTAGATTTTAGTAAGGCTTTTGATAGAGTTCCGCACCATAGACTGTTAAAGAAAGTGGCAGCTCATGGCATTGGGGGAAAAGTGCTCTCGTGGATCGAGTCATGGCTCACTGACAGGAAGCAGAGAGTGTCCATAAATGGGGTTAAATCCGAGTGGGGATCTGTAACAAGTGGCGTTCCACAGGGATCAGTCTTGGGCCCGTTGTTGCTTATAATATATATCAATGATCTTGATGTGGGAATTACTAGTGATATGAGCAAATTCGCCGATGACACAAAGATAGGTAGGATAATTGATTCAAACGTAGATGTTATGGAACTTCAGGAGGATTTAAACAAACTCTATTCTTGGTCAGAAAAGTGGCAGATGCAGTTCAATGTAGATAAATGCAAGGTTCTGTAGCTTGGGAGTGCCCATAACCCTAGTACTTATAAGTTAAATGATGTAGAACTTAGCCATACAGATTGCGAAAAGGACTTGGGGGTTATGGTGAGCAGCAACCTTAAACCAAGACAGCAATGCCTAAGCGTACGTAATAAGGCAAATAGATTACTGGGATTTATATCAAGAAGTGTAAGCAACAGAAGTCCAGAGGTCATACTGCAGCTTTATACATCATTAGTAAGGCCTCACCTAGATTATGCAGCTCAGTTCTGGTCTCCGTATTACAAAATGGACATAAATTCGTTAGAAAACATTCAGCGTAGGATGACTAAATTAATACATAGCATTAGAAATCTTCCTTATGAAGAAAGATTGAAGACTCTTAAGTTACATTCACTTGTTAGACGAAGAATGAGGGAGACCTGATCGAAGTGTATAAGTGGAAGATAGGTATTAATAAAGGGGATATTAATAAGGTCTTGAGGATGTCTCTCCAAGAGAGAACCCGCAGTAATGAATTTAAATTAGATAAGTTTAGATTTAGAAAGGACATAGGAAAGTATTGGTTTGGAAATAGGGTAGTTGATGAGTGGAACAGTCTACCTAGTTGGGTTATTGAGGCTGGAACTTTGGGTAGTTTCAAATCTAGGTTGGATAAGTACATGAGTGGGAGGGGTTGGATTCGAGTGGGACTTTCACATCAGAGCTTATTTCTTGGGTGGCATTGAAAATTGGGTTGGGCAAATGTTTTGTTAATGGGATGAATTGTAAAGGACCTGCCTAGTATGGGCCAGCAGGCCTCCTGCAGCGTTCCTCCTTTCTTATGTTCTTATGTTCTTATGTTCTTATTGTAAGAGTCAGCTGGTGGAAGGATTTCTTCATACTCGGGACACCTAAGACTTTGTTACTAAGGATGATCCAATGAATTTTGGACTTCCTAGGGTCTTGTTAGTATGTCTTGTGGCGTGAGAAGTAACATGGTTTGCCCATTTTTGTGTTTTGTGTCTATACTGTAAATATTATTTAAATATATTTTTCTAAAGCTATGTTTGTCTGAAACCGAAGACACAATGCAAAAGCAAATGTGAAATAATCAGTAATATATAGATGATGAACTTATGGTGTTCAGAAAGGAGTAGTTACGGCCCCTCACACTTTAATTAACAGGTCTGATTAGCCACAGTGGGCGCAAGGAGTTTACTTTGATTACCTGTGAGTCCCTAAACCAAGGCAAGAATATAATAATCATGAACACTAATTTTATCACCTTATCTCATTCATTACCAACCATTAAGTATCTTCTTTACTACTGTTCCTTACTATCGCCACCACCCATCACCATTACCACTACCACACAATCATTTAACACCAGTACCCCCGGCCACATACTTCGTCACCACCAATACGCATCAACACTACCACAACCAACAGTATTACCACTACAAATCACTATTACCACTAATCATTACTCCACCGTCACCCATCACCACACCCACCCATTATTACTACAACTACCCATCATCACCACCACCACTCATTACTTCGACAACCCCCACCAGCAAGCATCATTACTACGACCACCGATCACCACCACCACATCGTTACTATTATCACCCATCACGACAACCACCACCCATCATTAATATCACAACCCATCATCACCACAACTACCACTCACTGTTACGACCACTTTCGCGATCATGACTCTCACGATCACCACCACTCATCAAACACCATTTCCACCACCACACACCCGCACTACGACCATCCTACACCACCATGACAACCACCACACATCACCACCACCACCCAACATCGACCACCCATCACCCCCTACCACATATACTACTAGTCATCACCGTCCATCAACAAACCCTCACACCATCAGAACCACCACCACCCACCACCACCACCACCACAACAACAACAACAACAACAACAACAACAACAACAATCCATCATCCCCACTGCAAATCACCAACACCACCCATCACCAATACTACCTATCACCACCACAACAGCCCTCATCACCATCACTACACCACCACCACCCATCACCATCACTTATCAACAAGTGTTCCAGCCACCTCAGCCAGAGTCTGCGCGAAGAACTGGGTTACAAGAGAGAGATATATCGCTACGTCTGGACTACCTTGGCTGGAGTCCAGATAGACACCCGGGTAGCTGCAGCAGATACCATGGTCAGAGGAAGTATTCATCATTGAACCCTCTAGGGAGGTGCCATAGTATTAGTGAGGGGCTCTGGAACCCAGGAATTGAACCCATCCTTTCCTTTGCTCGAACGTGATTGCTTTCTATTAGCCAGAAACTGTAGGAAACTAACGGGTTTACCGCTTCCTCTTGCTTATATTATTAATATTTGTCAACTGACATATAATGAATATATAATACTAGGCTCTAAACTCGTGTGTGGGTAAGTGATCGCAAATAATTGTGGAGGTTCGATCCTCTGACTGCTTAGTCAGAGTTAGATCTGTTACCCCGTCACTGGACGAGTGGAGTTCCCTCCCATGCCTCTCTTTTCCCTAATAAAATACTGGAATTTATATTTTTTTCAATAAAGTTCATAATTGTATGATTTAATTTTATTGGTTCACGATTATTTTAGCAGTTATGCCGTATGGAGGGAGTACCTTAGTTCATCATCAATTCTACCTGGAATATACCTGGAAGGTGTTCCGCGGGTCAATAGCCCCCGCGGTCCGGTCCATGACCAGGCCTCTCGGTGGATTTTCTCTTAGGGCACTCAGGTCATCTCTGCTTTTCAAGGGGAGGGATGTTGCACCGTCTGGTAAGTCTTGTGCTTTTGTAGGGAGTGATTTTTGCGTGTGGATTTAGGGCCAGTCCCTCTAGAATTTTCCAGGTGTAAATTATGATGTATCTTTCTCTCCTGAGTACCAAGGGGTATGGGTCAAGGAATTTTAAACGTTCCCTCTAATTAAGATGCTTGACTGAACTTATTCGTGCAGTGAAGGTTCTCTGTACATTCTCCAGATCTGCAATTTCATCTACCTTCATTGGGGATGTTGGTGTACAGTTAGTGTACAGCGGTATTCCAACCTGAAGAAAACAAGCGACTTAAAAAAAGATTATCGTTGGCATAGCATCCCTTGTTTTAAAGGTTCTTAGTATCCATCCTATCGTTTCTCCCCCCCTCACAGTTGTGATAGTAACACTGTTGTGATTTTTGAGGGTGTGATCCTCTGACATTATCACTCCTAAGTCCTTCACATTAGTTTATCGTTATAATACGTGGTTAGAATTTAATACTCCCTTCTAGCTTTCATTTCCTCAAGTTATCCATAAGATAGTAACTGAAAATTGTCCTCACTGAACATCACATTGTTTTCTACGGTCCCACTGAAAGACTTGATTTATATCCGCTTGGAGATTTACAGCGTCTTCAAATTCTCGTATCGTTTGCAAAGGCAGACACGGTGCTGTGGTTTATATCTCTGTTTATGTTAGATATGAGGATGAGAAAAACGATGGAATAGAGCTTTTTACTACAGCAGCCTCCAACTTAATTCTGTTTACTATTTTTCTTTGTGTTCTTTCTTTCTTTCAACACACCGGCCATATCCCACCGAGGCGGGGTGGCCCAAAAGAAAAAGTTTCTCCTTTTACATTTAGTAATATATACAGGAGAAGGGGTTACTAGCCCCTTGCTCCCGGCATTTTAGTCGCCTCTTACGACACGCATGGTTTACGGAGGAAGAATTCTGTTCCACTTCCCCATCTTTGTGTTCTGTTGCTTAGAAAGTTCAGTTGGCTCGGATGGCAACGCTCTCGCCTCACACATTTAGTGCCACTGGTTCAATCCCCGGCATGGGTAGAAACGTTGGGTATGTTTCCTTACACCTGCTGTCACTGTTCACCTAGCAGTAAGTAGGTACTTGGGTGTTAGTCGACTGGTATGGCTCGCATCTTAGAGGACAAGATTGAATTGAAGAACCACAATGGAAATAAGACAGACAGTCCTCAATGACGCATTGACTTTCTTGTGCGTAACCCTCCGTTTTAAAAATCCCATCAAATCTTATCTTATCTTTTCTGCCCACTTTTCCGTTTATTCCTTTAGCACGTATCGCACTTGTCGAAAGCTTTTACAAAGGAGGATAAACAGAATGCAGTTGTATGCTACAACTGCATTCTGTTTATCCTCCAGTGCATTCAAGACCATCTCGTAGTGGTCAAGTAGTTGTGAGAGGCAGGAGCGACCTGCTCTGAACGCATGCTATCGTGGGTTGTGCAGTTGTTGGGTATCCAAGTGATTGCCGATCTTGCCTCTTGCAACCCTTTCAAAGATATTTATGATGTGGGACGTTAGAGCTATCGGTATGCAATTCTTTGCTATTGCTTTGTTGCCACCTTGTGGAGTGGGGCTATATCTGTTGTTTGTAGTGATTGTGGGATGACCATCGTGTCTAGTCTCCTACATAGCTTCCTTAAGACATACAGTTCTTGGTGAAGATGGATTTCCATGAGTCTGGGCCTGGGGCAGAGTGAATGGGCATGTTGTCCATTCCCGTGAAGGGCTCTTAAACTTAGGAATTACAGCTACACTTTCTATCCTTGGTGCTGCATGACCCGTGTTCGCTTCCTAGTGAAAATAATAATTCCATTACAGATAATATAGCTCGTGGATGATTTTACGTGTTGCGCATAAACGTGAAAACGAAGACACGCGTTGCAGACCAAGCTGTCGTTAATTAACGTTTGCCTCTATATACACACGGTAAATACTGGGTAAAATTCTACACAGAATACTGAAAATACGGTATTCAGTGGGTTAAGTTTTTCACAGTATACAGTAAACATTGTAGTTAGTGTGTCACGCTCTACACAGTATTCATTATGCAAATCTCTACACAGCTTAAAACACACACAGTATTCAACATGAAAAGCCCATCACAATATATAAAACACACAATATAAAGGTATAAAGTTTACAAACCTTACTCAGAGCGACACAAGTTGCCTCAATAATAGCGTATTTAGCAACTTAAATCTCTCTCTTCAACATAACTCACGTTGGCTCCCTGAAGCAGTGCTGCATAAAAGTTTTAGTTACCGTTGCCCTGGGGAACGACGGTATGAAGAATTGTAGTTTATATACAACCGTCTCCGTAAGATGCGGAGTCTGAGTCTTCAAACAAAGAAAGTCATTCAAGTCAACATTTAACCCCTGTACTCTTTTGGTCAACGTAAGAGATTAATGCCAGGATAGGGTGTACAATTTCATAAATATATCAGCATTTATCTGTATATATATATATATATATATATATATATATATATATATATATATAAATATATATTATATATATATTTTTAAATATATGGGGAAGTACCACCTCTAAGCTGGAATGGGGACCCTCATCCTCAGAGAAGACAATAAACGACCTCAGGAAAACTCAAGGTTCTCCCCGGAGCTGTTTGAATATTTTCTTCTCCTACCACCCCCTATATTTATATTCTATGTGAACATTTATTAATAAACAAAATACATTTACAGAAAAAAACATAAACATGAATACAATGGCACAATGTATCAAAGATGATGAATTTCCTCCAGCTCCTCCGGGGCTGGACGTGAAACCAATATGCAGCAAGCATTTCCCCTCTGATGGCGACGCTGGGGCCCGCTGGAACATGAAAGGGGCTGCCCTTGGGTCCCTGGTGGTGTCGATGAGTCTGGAACCCAATTCTTTAAGGAAACGTGTGGCATTTTTCCCCATGATCCCAAGGTCTCTGATCCCACTGGGACAAATTGATACTGTTGGCTAATGTCCCTGTACTTGCTGATCTTGTACTCCTCCCTGTGGTCAGCAGCTCCCCCCTGTCGCCCCACACTGTGATGGATATAGGTGTCAGCCAGTGTGGACACACAGGTAATCCCATGCAAAGAGTTTTGCCATTCTTCCAAGGATAGATGGTGATCCCGTCGGGGCGGTTTGCTGGGTTGTGGGTTTTGTTTGCTGCAAGTGATCGTGCTCCCTCTCGGCGGGGCATCCAGCTGTAGCAAGGGTTCTTTTAATGATGTCGTTGACCTCATTGTGTCTTGCATGCCAGCCCTTGGTTTTGGAACATTTAAGACCATGTAGACCGTTTTGGGTCTGCTTGCACTTGGGCCGCAAATACCATATATTCTGTGTGAATTGGGGCAGCAAGGCGCAGAGCCACTGCAATACGGGGGGCTTTAGGTCGAGTCGCGTTCCCATTGCCGATATGGGAACTGTTTGGAGGAAGTCCCCGGAGTGGGTGCACTCACAGCCTGGAGAGGGGCCCAATCTCCCTATCTGATGTTGCAGCCCTAGCATGTTGGCAAGCCCCTTTTTCAGCAATTGGGCTATCCCAGCTTGACTGTTTGTGAGCCAGTGCTGCACTAGGGTTTTTGGTGCTGGAGCAGCAAGAGTCTCCCATTCGGTGATGGCACTGACATAGCTGGGGTCTTCTATTCCTGCTGAGTCACTGAGGGTGTCAGGAAGAATTTGTCTTATCAACTCGTTTTGATGCAATGGAAGGGGAAATAGGAAAGCTGGTAGAGGGAATTTTGGGAAGATCGCGTACTCCTAGCCCTCCAAGCCTGACCGGAAGTGAGGCTTGCAACCACTGTCCATCGTCAAGGGAAAGATTCAATACACTCTCTAGCATGGCCTTCAGGAGAGAGTCATATTCCTTTAGTTTTGGGACTGCTGAAGGCTGGGGAGCATCTCAGAAAAATAGTAAGTTTTGGGTTGACAGGCACCTGGTGAGTAGGTAGAAGGCATCGTGTGTCAAAGTCTTTCATCCTGCTTTCCATCGTCCGGAGGTCTGAGACTTTTTTTCCTAGGATCAGATCGATGGCATTGGACCCAAGAGGGGCACCGAGGAGAGTGCTATTGGCCGGATCAAAGGCTCGTGCTCCTGGGAAAATGGTACTAATATTCTGGATCAAATGTGATTTGGGAGAAACTATTTCACATTTGGTGGGGTTTAAAGAAAGTCCCAGGGTTTCTCCCATGTCTTTAATTTTACTGATGTCCTCCAGGAGAGATTCTGTTGTGCCAGCTAGGGTACCGTCGTCCAGGAACCAAAATATTGAGCTCGCTGGAGAGTGCCTCCGTGACTTCCTTGATGACCAAACAAAATAGAAAGGGGGCGAGAGGGTCCCCTGTTGCACGCCCTCACACGAGTCAATTTCATGGTCCCCAAACAATATTTTGGAAGTCACACTATAACACGATTCTATGAAGGGATAAAGGGAAGGAAGTTTCTATAAACTGCTTGGAGAGCAGCATCCCTTCTGACTGAGTTGAAAGCATTGGCAAAGTCCAATTTGACCAAGGCTTTTCATAGACATGTTTTTGATATATATCGTGCTGCGTGGGCAGCTGCTTCACAGCCCTGTTGAACGCCGAAAACCGAGCTGAGTTAGTTTCAGCATTGCGGCAGCCTCTTGACTCACCCTTCTTACTGCAGCCTTGGCGACTAGGCGCCGAAGGGTGTTACCCACTGCAATGGGCCTGATTCCGCCATCCTTTTTCCGGAGGGCACACAATGAGGCACCAAAGAAAAAGGGTCTGATGGCCTCTGGGACACCGCCAGCCAGGCGGTATATACATACATACATATATACATACATACATATATACATACATATATATGTAATGTCGTGCTGAATACGTAAAATTTGCCATTTTGGCTTAAATAGCAACGCTCTTCTTGCCGAATAAGGCAAGTGAAAATTGGCGTATGCAAGAATTTCGCAAAAATCATTCTGAACCTAACGAAAAAAAGTTATATATTTCATTGTGTTCATTTATTATTAAACTATTGTAAACTTATCTAAAATATATTTAGTTGGATTAAGCTAAATTAAATTGCGCTTGTTATAGTAAGGTTAGGTAAGTTTTCTAATATTTATTTGGTACAAAATTATTATTTTTTTCATTAACATAAATGAAAGCAACGGGGGATACGTACATATTTTAGCTCTCATATCATTTTAACTTATTAAATTTATATTACAGTTAAATCCTCCTTCTTGATAATTATTCAGTCATCAATACGTTTAAATAAATTCTATTGTAACTCATTTCTTCTTACTTATAAGTTGCACCTTGATCTAATATATTTATCATTTTATATTTCAATAACTCACTCAACGAAGATTATCTTATAATGACGGCATACAAACTGTAAAACAAACGTAAGAGTCTTCGTGTTGCATCATTTACAAAACAGGTTCCTCTAACAAGACTAAAATACCAGTTTTACCTATTGGGCACTTCATATATATATATATAAAATATATATAAATATAAAATATATATATATATATATATATATATATATATATATATATAAAAATATATATATATATATATATATATTATATAAAATGCTAGATAACAGGGATATCTTGCTACTCCAACTTACACTTTGGTCACACTTCACAGCAACGCACATGCATATATAAATACATACATCTAGGTTTTTCCCCTTTTTCTAAATAGCTCTTGTTCCTCTTTATTTCTTCTATTGTCCATGGGGAAGTGAAAAGAATCTTTCCTCCATAAGCCATGCGTGTCGTATGAGACGACTAAAATGCCGGGAGCAATGGGCTAGTAACCGCTTCTCCTGTAGACATTTACTAAAAAAGAGAAGAAGAAAAACTTTATAAAACTGGGATGCTTGAATGTGCGTGGATGTAGTGCAGATGACAAGAAACAGATGATTGCTGATGTTATGAATGAAAAGAAGTTGGATGTCCTGGCCCTAAGCGAAACAAACCTGAATGGGTTAGGGGAGTTTCGGTGGGGGGAAATAAATGGGATTAAACTGGAGTATCTGAGAGAGTTAGAGCAAAGGAAGGGGTAGCAGTAATGTTGAAGGATCATTTAAAGGAAGGAGAAAAGATAATATGAATGTGTAAATTCAAGAATTATGTGGATTAAAAGTAAAAGGGTTTGGGTGTGAAAAGTGGGGCATAATAAGCGTGTATGCACCTTGGGGAAGAGAGGGAAAGTAGAGGAGAGAGAGAGATTTTTGGGAGATGTTAAGTGAATGTATAGGAGCCTTTGAACCAAGTGAAAAGATAATTGTGGTAGGGGATCTGAATGCTAAAATAGGAGAAACTTTTAGAGAGGGTGTGGTAGGGAAGTTGGGTGCCAGGTGTAAATGATAATGGGAGCCCTTTGGGTTTAACTTTGTATAGAAAGGGTTTAGTTATAGGTAATACATATTTTTAAAAAAAAGAGGATAATAAGTATACAAGATATATGTAGGGCGAAATTTAAAAGTAGTTTGTTGGATTATGTATTGGTAGATAAAAGACTGTGAGGGAACTTCAGGTGTTTCATGTTTTTAGAGGGGCCACAGATATATTTAGATCACTTTTTAGTTGTTTGGTACACTGAGAGTAAAAGGTAGATGGGGTACAAAGGGGAAAAAGAAGCATCAGGGAAGAGAGAGGTGAGGTTTATAAACTAAAAGAGGAGGAGTTGGGAAATAAAACAGCTATTTGGGGGATAGATGGGGTAATGAGAGATAGGCAATGGGGGCGAAGAGGTACGGGTAGGTTTAAAAATGTAGTGTTAGAGTGTTCAGCGAAGTTGTGGACAGGGAAAGTGGGTGCGGGAGGAAGAGGAGCGTTGGTGGAATGAGATGTAAAAAGAGCAGTAAGGGGGAAAAATTAGCATATGAGAAGTTTTTACAAAGTAGAAGTGATGCAAGGAGGGAAGAGTATATGGAGAAAAAGAGAGAGGTTAAGAGAGTGGTGAAGCAATGTAAAAAGAGAGCAAATGAAGAGTGGGTGAGGATGTTATCAACAAATTTTGTTGAAAATAAGAAAAAGTTTTGGAGTGAGATTAACAAGTTAAGGAAGACTAGAGAACAAATGGATTTGTCAGTTAAAAAATAGGAGAGGAGAGTTATTAAATGAGAGTAGTTAGAGGTATTGGAAAGATGGAGGGAATATTTTGAGGAATTGTTAAATGTTGATGAAGATGGGAAGCTGTGATTTCGTGTATAGGGCAAGGAGGAATAACATCTGTAGGAGTGAGGAAGAGCCAGTTGTGAGTGTGGGGGAAGTTCGTGAGGCAGTAGGTAAAATGAAAGGGGGTAAGGCAGGTGGGATATAATTTGGAGTGGTTTGGTGCAATTATTTAATAAATGTATGGAAGAGGGTAAGGTACCTAGGGATTGGCAGAGAGCATGCATAGTTCCTTTGTATAAAGGCAAAGGGGACAAAAGAGAGTGCAAAAATTATAAGGGGATAAGTCTGTTGAGTATACCTGGTAAAGTGTATTTGTAGAGTTATTATTGAAAGAATTAAGAGTAAGACGGAAAATAGGAAAGCAGATGAACAAGGAGGCTTTAGGAAAGGTATGGGGAGTGTGGACCAGGTGTTTACGGTGAAACATATAAGTGAACAGTGTTTAGATAAGGCTAAAGAGTCTTTGTGGCATTTGATGGATTGGAAAAGGCGTATGACAGGGTGGATAGGGGGGCTATGTGGCAGATGTTGCAGGTGTATGGTGTAGGAGGTAGGTTACTGAAAGCAGTGAAGAGTTTTTACGAGGATAGTGAGGCTCAAGTTAGAGTATGTAGGAAAGAGGAAAATTATTTCCCAGTAAAAGTAGGCCTTAGACAAGGATGTGTGATGTCACCGTGGT
Organism: Cherax quadricarinatus; assembly: GCF_026875155.1. Taxonomy (NCBI): domain Eukaryota; kingdom Metazoa; phylum Arthropoda; class Malacostraca; order Decapoda; family Parastacidae; genus Cherax; species Cherax quadricarinatus. Next base: position 106,470,853 of record NC_069401.1, on the reverse strand, counting down.
TGTTTAATATATTTATAGATGGGGTTGTAAGAGAAGTAAATGCGAGGGTCTTGGCAAGAGGCGTGGAGTTAAAAGATAAAGAATCACACATAAAGTGGGAGTTGTCACAGTTGCTCTTTGCTGATGACACTGTGCTCTTGGGAGATTCTGAAGAGAAGTTGCAGAGATTGGTGGATGAATTTGGTAGGGTGTGCAAAAGAAGAAAATTAAAAGTGAATACAGGAAAGAGTAAGGTTATGAGGATAACTAAAAGATTAGGTGATGAAAGATTGGATATCAGATTGGAGGGAGAGAGTATGGGGGATGTAAATGTATTCAGATATTTGGGAGTGGACGTTTCAGCGGATGGGTCTATGAAAGATGAGGTGAATCATAGAAATGATGAGGGGAAAAGGGTGAGTGGTGCAATTAGGAGTCTGTGGAGACAAAGAACTTTGTCCTTGGAGGCAAAGAGGGGAATGTATGAGAGTATAGTTTTACCAACGCTCTTATATGGGTGTGAAGCATGGGTGATGAATGTTGCAGCGAGGAGAAGGCTGGAGGCAGTGGAAATGTCATGTCTGAGGGCAATGTGTGGTGTGAATATAATGCAGAGAATTCGTAGTTTGGAAGTTAGGAGGAGGTGCGGGATTACCAAAACTGTTGTTCAGAGGGCTGAGGAAGGGTTGTTGAGGTGGTTCGGACATGTAGAGAGATTGGAGAAAAACAGAGTGACTTCAAGAGTGTATCAGTCTGTAGTGGAAGGAAGGCGGAGTAGGGGTCGGCCTAGGAAAGGTTGCAGGGAGGGGGTAAAGGAGGTTTTGTGTGCGAGGGGCTTGGACTTCCAGCAGGCATGCGTGAGCGTGTTTGATAGGAGTGAATGGAGACAAATGGTTTTTAATACTTGACGTGCTGTTGGAGTGTGAGCAAAGTAACATTTATGAAGGGATTCAGGGAAACCGGCAGGCCGGACTTGAGTCCTGGAGATGGGAAGTACAGTGCCTGCACTCTGAAGTAGGGGTGTTAATGTTGCAGTTTAAAACTGTAGTGTAAAGCACCCTTTTGGCAAGACAGTGATGGAGTGAATGATAGTGAAAGTTTTTCTTTTTCGGGCCACCCTGCCTTGGTGGGAATCAGCCAGTGTGATAATAAAAAAAATAATATATATATATATAATATATATATAAATATATATATATATATATATATATATATATATATATATATTATATATATAATAATATTATATATAATATATATATATATATATATATATATATATATATATATATATATATATATATATATATATATATGTATAATTATTTCTCAGTCTACAGCAGGATTCGAAACCTGCGCATCAAAGTACACAATACTTTTGCCACTCAGCCAGACTCCAACATAAATAAAGGGCGCTTAGTTGAAGCTAACGGTGTATCTTGTACCACACAGTACCTGGCTTGTGTTAAAATATTTCATAACCGACGTACTGCAGTTGGGATGCTACATAATTATTTTGTTCTCATGGGGAAGCAAGAACTCGTAAGGGTTTAGTCACAAAGGTGAATACGAAGAGTTGGATTGGCCAGTAGCATTCTGCAGTGCTCCTCCATTATTATTTCTTATAATAACTCAGATCAAGAGTTTTTCACCAGCATCAAGATGATTTAGATGAGTATGGATGTAAACATCATATAAATAATTGTGAACATTAACACTATAAAATGGGTATATTATTATTGTTGTTATTATCAGAAGTAGTAGTAGTAGTAGTAGTAGTAGTAGTAGTAGTAGTACTAGTAGTAGTAGTAGTAGTAGTAGTAGTAGTAGTAGTGGTAGTAGTAGTAGTAGTAGTACTACTACTAGTAGTAGTAGTAGTAGTAGTAGTAGTAGTAGTGGTAGTAGTAATAGTAGTAGTAGTAGTAGTACTAGTAGTAGTAGTAGTGGTAGTAGTAGTAGTACTACTACTACTAGTAGTAGTAGTAGTAGTAGTAGTATAGTGGTAGTATAGTAGTAATAGTAGTAGTAGTAGTACTAGTAGTAGTAGTAGTAGTAGTACTAGTAGTAGTAGTAGTACTAGTAGTAGTAGCAGTAGTACTACTAGTAGTATTAGCAGCAGTAGTAGTAGTAATAGCAGCAATAGTAGTAGTAGTTGTATTATTATTATTATTATTATTATTATTATTATTATTATTATTATTATCATCAAATGAGATTAAATTTACACCTTTGGTGCTCATGTCTGCATGAGTTAGCAACATGTAAATTAGACTCGGATTAAACCTTGAAGAGTTCCTCGTAAATTTCTAACCCCCTGCGTTAAATTCACTAGTATCTTTCACGATATAAAATACTATATAGGAGCAGGTAATCTGCGCTAGGAGCATAAATCTGTCGTAGCATGTCAACGTGACGGAGCAGTTAAGAGCTTCGACGCATCAAATGAGCTGATGTACTTCTGGTCGCCCCGAGGTGAGGCTACTACTGCCCGGGTGATGGATAAGTTCTCACTCTTGTGGGTCCCCAGAGGCTCCCCACCACACTAGAGAACTGAGGGAGATACACAGGGATACCGCAGAAAGATTTTATTTTTGTGTTAGGAGAAATCTATGATGACCCACTGATCCACCTTCACAGAAAACTAAATGTCAGATGGTGTGTAAATCGGCCAGGAGTGAGGTGGAAACTCTAGCCCCGGAGAGGCTACCATCAACCCCGAGCTCTCCGCTTGTGTTTGCAAAGCACGGAGGAAGCTGTTATATTTCACGGATGCGTCAATTTTATCTCATGATGCTTGTATTATCTAATGGTCCGGCGATGCTACTTTATCGTTACACTAAATATAAAAAGTTAATTGACCTCTCTTTGTTGAATCTTGTGAATAATGTTCGACGTTGTTCACGGCGCAGCCGGGCAATCATCATAAACAAAGCAATGAGGTACCGAACAACAGAGTGGAAGCTCGCTCGAATTTCGAGATCTGATCTTCCGCATGCGTTGACCTTTAATATTATTACTTTTTGGGTAATTAATCTCTCATTTGATGTTCTAAGCTAATTAATTTGCTATAGAATGTTTGCAGTTACCAGTAATTATATATAATTTTGTACTCTTAATTCATTATTTAACATGTTTTCCGAGCGAGATGTCAAAGAGTCTGATTCATTCAGTTTTTGCCGAGGTTTGAGCACATATCAGCAGCACCTGTAGGCCGCACACGCTGCTGCTGCTGCTGCTGCTGCTGCTGCTGCTTTGCGATATATCCATGACTGCATTTATATACATATATATATATATATATATATATATATATATATATATATATATATATAAATATATATAAATATATAATTAAAATATATATAATTAAAAATTAAAAGTTAATACAGGAAAGAGTAAAGGTTATGAGGATAACAAAAAGATTAGGTGATGAAACATTGGATATCAGATTGGAGGGAGAAGTATGGAGGAGGTGAATGTATTCAGATATTTGGGAGTGGACGTGTCAGCGGATGGGTCTATGAAAGATGAGGTGAATCATAGAATTGATGACTTCCAGCAAGCGTGCATGAGCGTGTTAGATAGGAGTGAATGGAGACTAATGGTACTTGGGACCTGACGATCTGTTGGAGTGTGAGCAGGGTAATATTATGAAGGGATTCAGGGAAACCGGTTATTTTTCAAATATAGTCGGACTTGAGTCCTGGAAATGGGAAGTACAATGCCTGCACTTTAAAGGAGGGGTTTGGGATGTTGGCAGTTTGGAGGGATATGTTGTGTATCTTTATACGTATTTGCTTCTGAACTGTTGTATTCTGAGCACCTCTGCAAAAAAAGTGGGTAATGTGTGAGTGAGGTGAAAGTGTTGAATGATGATAAAAATTTTTTCTTTTTGGGATTTTCTTTCTTTTTTTGTCACCCGCCTGGTGGGAAAAGGGCCCGACTTGTTGAATATATAAATATATATATTATTATAATAATAATATAATATATATATATATAATATATATATAAAATATATAATATAAATTAAAAAATATATATATAATTATTTATATATATATAATATAATATATGTCGGCCGAATATGTAAAACGGGTCAATTTAGCAGAACTCATTTAAAATTAATCCTTTTAAAATTTTCTTTTTATACGTTTAAAGAAATATTTTTTTCTTAATGCAAAGAAAAAATTTTTAATTTTGCACCAAAAGAATCTTAAAAACTTACCAAACCCTTTTTAAATAACAACAACAATTTTTTTAGCCAACCCAACAAATATTTTTTTAAATACTTTAAACATAATTTATACTAAACAAACCGGAAATATTTTTTTTTTTCTTTTAGTTCAAAAATGTTTTTGGGGGGGGGGGGGGGAAAATTAACAACAAAAAATTTCACTGCCCCAAAAAGGCAAGAGAGCGTTGTTTTTAAGCCAAGATGGCAATTTTCTGCCTATTCGGGCACACATAATGATAATAAAAATATAATATTATATAAATATATATATATATATATAATATATATATAAAAATATATATAATATAAAATATATATAATAAAATATATATATATAAATATATATATATAAATATATTATATATAAATATATATATATATATATATATATATATATATTTATCACACGGGCCGACCCCACCAAGGGGCGGGGTGGCCCAAAAAGAAAAATTTTCACAATTTCACCCCACACTGTCTTCCCAGAAGGGGTCTTTAAACTACAGTTTTTAAACTCAACATTAACACCCCTCCTTCAGAGTGCAGGCACTGTACTTCCCATCTCCGGGACTCAAATACGGCCCGCCGGGTTTCCCTGAATCCCCTTTATAAATGTTACTTTGCTCAACTCCAACAGCACGTCAAGTTTAAAAACCATTTGCCCATTCACTTCTATCAAAAACGTCACGCATGCCTCTGGGAAATCCAAGCCCCTTTCACACAAAACCTCCTTTACCTTTTCCCCCAACCTTTTCCCAGGCCCACCCCTACCCCGCCTTTCCCTTTCCCCTACAGACTGATAACTCTTGAAGTTATTCTGTTTCGCTCCATTCTCTCACATGTCCGAACCACCTAACAACCCTTCCCAGCCCTCTGGACAACATTTTGGGAATCCCGCCCTCCTCCTAACTTCCCAAAAACGAATTCTCTGCTTATATTTACCCACACATTGCTCTCAGACATGACATCTCCCCTGCCTCCACCTCAGACTACATCTCCACTGCCCCCAGCCTTCTCCTCGCTGCAAAATTCAACACCCATGCTTCCCCCACCCCAAAAAGACGTTTGGAAAAATAACTCCAACATTTCCCCCCTTTGCCCAAACAAAGTTCTTTGTCTCCACGACTCCTAATGCACCATCACCCTTTTCCCCCCCCATCAATTTTATATTCACCCATCTTTCAAGACCCATCTCTGACACGTCCACCCCAAATATTAATACATTTTACCTCCTCCTACTCCTCCCTCCAATCTGATATCCAATCTTTCATCACCCAATCTTTTTGTTATCCTCATAACCTTACTCTTTCCCGTATTTACTTTTAAAATTTTTTTCTTTTTTCACACCCACCAAAAATTTATCCACCAAACTCTGCAACTTCCTTCAGAATCTCCCCCAAAAGCACAGTGTCATCAGAAAGAGCAACTGTAAAAACTCCCCCTTTATGGTGATTCTTTATCTTTTTTAAAAACCCCCCACCTCTTGCCAGACCCTCGCATTTTCTTCTCTTACAACCCCCCTATAAAAATTTAAACAACCACGGGGACATCCACATCCTGCAAGGCCTACTTTTTTTGGGGAAAAAATTTCCTCTTTCCTACAACTCTAACTTGAGCTTTACTATCCTCGTAAAAACTCTTCACTGCTTTCAGTAACCTACCTCCTACACCATACACCTGCAACATCGCCACATTTTCCCCCTACCACCCTGTCAACGCCTTTTCCAAAAACCCTAAATGCCCCCAAAACCTCTTTGCCTTTTCTAAATATGTTCACTTATAGTTTCACTGTAAACACCGGTCCACACCCCCCCCACCTTTCCCAAAACCTCTTTTTCTCTGCTATCCTATTTCCGTCTTTCTCTTAATTTTTTTCAAAAATAACTCTACCATCACTTTTCCCGGGATAGTCAAAGACTATCCCCCTATAATTTTTGCACTCCTTTTATTCCTTTGCCTTTATACAAAGGGAAATAGCATGCCCTGCCCAAACCCTAGGGACGCCCCTCTTCCAACATTTTTTAAAAAATAATTGCACCAACCACCCAAAACTAATCCCCCCCTTTTTTTTAACTTTTCTATTTTTATCCCATCAACCCGGGGGGGGGGGGGGGGGGCTGCCACCCCCCTTTCTTTTTACCTACTGCCTCACGAACTTCCCCCACACCACAACGGGCCCTTTTCCCTCACTCCTACAAATGTTTTCCTCCTTGCCCTATACCGAAACACAGTTTCCCCATTTTCATCAACATTTAACAATTCCTCAAAATTTTCCCTCCATCTCCCAATACCTCTAACTCTCCATTTAATAACCCCCCCTCCCTATTTTTTAACTGCAAATCCATTTTTCTCTGGCTTTCTTAACTTGTTAATCTCACCCAAAACTTTTTTTTTTTCAAAAAAATTTGTTGAAACATCTCCCCCCTCTCTCATTTGCTCTTTTTTTACTTTGCTTCCCCACTCTCTTAACCTCCCCCTTTTCTCCATAACTTTTCCCCTCCTTGCATCACTTCTATTTTGTAAAAACTTCTCATATACAAATTTTTTCTCCCTTTACTACTCTCTTCACATCATCTTTCCCAAAACCCAATCGCCCTCTTCCCCCCCCGCACCCACTTTCCGGTAACCACAAACTTCTGCTGAACACCCAACACTACATTTTTAAACCTACCCCATCCCCTTTTCGCCCCATTGCCTTTGCTCTCATTAGCCCATCTATCCCCATTGCTGTTTTATATCTACCCTAACTCCCTCCTCATTTATTTAAAAACCTTCACCTCTCTCTTCCCGTGATGCTTCTATTCCCTTTTGTATCCCATCTCCCTTTTACTCTCAGTGTAGCTACAACTAGAAATGACTGATATATCTGTGGCCCCTCTATAAACAGTACACCTGAAGTCTACTCAACTTTTTTTATCTCCAATACAAAAACCAAAAAACTACTGTCATTTCGCCTACACATACTTGTAAACTTATTTTATCCTCTTTTTCTTAAAAAAATTTTATTACCCAAAATAAACCCCCTTTAAACAAATTCAATCAAAGGGCTCCTTACATTTACCCTGGCACCCCAAACTTACCTACCACAAACCCCTCCTCTTTCTCCTCTCTCTCCCTCTCTCTCTCTCTCTCTTTCCTCTCCCCCCTCTCTCCCCTCTCTCTCTCTCCCCTTCTCTCTCTCTCTCTCCCCCTCTCTCTCTCTCTCTTATATATATTAAATATATATATAATTATATAATATATAAAAACAAAAACGATGAGAACCACGCGGCCGACTTGAAGATAAGTCGCCAAAAATATTATTCACTATGTACCACATCGCTCCAGATTTTTTTACGGGCTTCCCTGCGAGGCGTCCCTGCTCGTTTTTAAACCCTTTTGCACCTGGTTCACTGGCGGGAAGCAGCCTACATATGTAGACTCACCGAATAAAATGTAACAACTCTTAGCATGCCACAGAAAACTTTGGGAGGATAATGTCAAAGGATCACAACACTTTCATTACCACATCTGCTCGGTCAGTGATAGGATGGATAATAAAACTTTCAAACAAGAGATGCCAAACCATCGATGATCCTCTGAGTCACTTTCTCTATCGGTTGGAATATTTCTGTAAACTAACGACCCCTTTCAAGGCAGGCGAAACTGCAGAACTGGAAAATATGCAGAAAAATTTTCACAGCATGTTTAAGGACACTCAAGCACCTCAGTACTGGTACATCTGATGTCCTTTGACCTGTTCCCCTTTGAATGCGAGCAAGACAGATAATAAAAATTTACCCCGGGAAAAAATCTTAGGGGGAGTAATTCCAAATTTTTTCACACTGAAAGCATTTCCCAATAAAAAAAAACCAGCAGGCGGTGTAACAACCCTCTTATGAAAATAGGGCCCCGTGAAACGCCAACAGATTAGGGGTCCAAAAACTCTTCAAACTGTTTCCCAGCATACAACAAGATTACCAATAGCCCCCACTTCTTCAAAGGGCGGGACCGATACCAAAGTCAGAAACTTGACCATCGGGCCGTGGACTACTTTTTGGATTGCGTGCGGCCATATAAAACCGTTAAATAGGCCCTGATCCACCATGCCTGCTCAGGGACCGAACACCTTCCAGGTGGGCAGACCCTGAGTACCTACAACGATGACCCCAAAGTTAAAAAAAAAATATTAAAACTAAACATAATATATTACCCCCACAACAGCATTATGCACTGAAACAAGATATTATCCTTTTGATAAAGCGCCACCTGCCGTCCACTAACACTTTCATAATGTAAAAAAGTTTGGAAATTCCGACAATAGTAAATAAAGGACACAAGTGAAAAATTTACATTTTGTGCCCAAAGTTTCGCTCCCCAGAGCTTTATCAAGGGGCCCTTAAAACAATACATGGACACAGAGGGATAAAAAGGCCAGATGAGGGGAATATAGTGAGGGACCATTTCGATGTTCACAGTGGGTAGTTTAAATAGATATAGTATAGTGTGGTATGACAAAAGTAATACAATATGAGAGCAAAATTTAAATTTGACATAGTAAAAGGATATAAAAGCTATTACTTGGTACATAAAAAAAGGTTGACAAAAAAAACTGGAATGAGGCAGCTTGTTAGTTTCACTCTCGTGCTTTGTGTAGATAACAGAAGACATTGATGGCAGGTTTACTGTTTTCAGGAGGGTTCTTGCTAGACTTCGGAGATGGTGAACTGCCGTTTTTTTGTTTAATTGTATTTGAAACAGCGATCATGCTGATTCAAGGCCTTTGGGTTGGAAATTATTTTTCTTTTATCACTAATTTGGGGGTCCTGAATTTCATAAGATGATTGGTGGAATTTCGGTGTTGTACACAGGCGTTGTTTAAGTTTCGTTCCTACATCTATATGTGTTCATTGGCGGGTTCGAGGTTTCTTGCTGTTTCACCTACCCAATCTTGTCACAGCCTCCACAGGGGAAATTAAAAATCCCTGCATTGCTGGTTTTGTGGGGCTTGGGGTTTTGTCCTGGTTAGATTTCCTTATTGAAAGGGGAGAAGCGATGGCGACTCTGGTGTTTAGCTTGTGAAAGTACTTTTTTTAACGTTTAGTGCAACCTGGCTGTTTGGGGAAAAATTAAACTTTGTTGGGACGGTGTTTGAGCGTGGAGAATTGTGAAAAGCCTTTTCGGGAGTCTTTGATGAAAAAAAAAGGAAAAGTAACCAGGAAGTTTTGTAATTAAGTACATTCCTCGTCAAGAAACTAGGATACAAATTCGGTATCTTTTGGGAAAAAACCCGAAGAACCCCTTTTTTGGTTGGACTGACGGGAATAGAGTTGTGGATCATTTTTTGGGGGGTTTTTCCGATAAACTTGAAATCTTGGGGTTTTTGCCCTACTTTGTGAATGGGACGTCGGGAAAGGTATTGTCATTGACCTTCTTCTAGTGTAAACTGAACGCGGGTTCAACTGCGTTAGCCTTGCCTGAAGACCCGTACATCAAAACGTTTTGGATTTATTACGGGGACATCGTCCACTACTAACCAAGTGACGCTTGAAGGGATTGATGTTGGCGAAGTGTTGGGAAACTCTAGGTTTCCATGTATAAGTTGGCTAGGACGGCACTTATTGGGGACCCCATTCCCATGCCGTAGGTTTGTTTGTAGAGCTTTTTTATTGAAGGAAAAAAACAGTTGAAGTTAACACAGAGTTCAATCAAGCCCAACAAAATCTCCCGGGGTAAAGGAAGATTAAGGTCCTGGTTTGACTTTACGTCGTAGAACCTCGATGGCTTTTTTGGTAGGTACTTTTGTGAAGAGGGAAGTCACATCCAAACTGCTTAGTTTTTTTTGTTACGGATGGAGATTTACGATGGGGTTTAAAGAAGGTCGCCTGAGTTTTTTAAGATGAGCGGGGGCTGATGGTCCCCAAAAAGGCGGGAAAGATTTTGGCAAGAACTCCGGCTAGTTTTTGTGTGGAGCACTTGCCATTCCTGACGTTGATTGGTCGAGAGGAATATTGTTTTTATGGGCCCTTGGGTAAACCATACATGTGTGCTGGTTTAGGGTTGCTTGGTAACAAGTACAGAAGTTTCCCCTCCCTTCTCTAGTGCGTTTGAGTATTTTCTGCTTTTGTATAAAAAAGTCTTTGGTGAGCGTCTCCCACTGTGAGTGCTGATGGGTTCGTAATGTAGATTGATCTTTCAATCTAGAGAAGGGAAGAAACTTCTGTACTTTTTACCAAGCAACCCTAAACCAGCACACATGTAGGGGTTTACCCAAGACCCAAAAAACACAAATTTCCTCTCAAGACCAATCACGTCAGGAATAGGCAGTGCTCCACACAAACTAGCGGAGTTCTTGCCAAACATCTTTCCTGCCTTCGGGGACCACACCCCGCTCATCTTAAACACTCAGGCGACCTTCCAACCGCATCCGTAACCTCTCCATCCGTAACAAGAAACTAAGCAGTTTGGATTGACTTCCCCCTTCACAAAAGTACCTACCAAAAAAGCCATCGGGGTTCTACGACGTAAAGTCAACCAGGCCCTTTAAAACTTCCTTTACCTCCCGGAGATTTTGTTGATTTAAATTGAACTCTGTGTTAACTTCAACTGTTTTTCCTTCAATAACAAGCTCTACAAACAAACCTACGGCATGGGAATGGGGTCCCCAATAAGTGCCGTCCTAGCCAACTTATACATGGAACACCTAGAGTCCGAACACCCTTTGCCAACATCATCCCTTTAAGCGTCACTTGGTTTACGTTACGTGGACGATGTCCTCGTAATAACTCCAAAACTTTTGATGTACGGAATCTTCAGGCAAGGCTCAACGCAGTTGAACCACGATTCAGTTTACACTAAAGAAGAGTCCAATGACAATACCTTTCCTCGACGTCCTCATTCACAAAGTAGACAACAACCTAAGATTTCAAGTTATCGAAACCCACCAATAAAAATGATCTCACACACTTTTATTCCAGTCAAGATACCAAGACCAAAAGAGGCATCATCATCGGGTTTTTCCCCAAGAGCATACCGAATTTGTAGTCCTGAGTTTCTTGACGAGGAAAAGTACTTACATTCACCAAACATTCACTGAGTTACAATTTCCTTCCTTTTTTCACAAAGACTGCAAGAAAAAGCTCTTCAATCTCAATTCTCCACGCTCAACACCGCTCCCAACAAAGTTATAATTCTTCCCAACAGCCGGTTGCACTAAAGTCTCAAAAGTACTTTCACAAACTAACCCAAGTCGCCATCGTTCTACCACTTCATAAAGGATCTAACCAGGACAAAACCCAAGCACCCCAAACCCGCAAGCAGGGGGTTTACACATACCCTGTGGAGCGTGACAAGATCTACGAAAGGGGAAAACAGCAAGAAACCCCGACAAAACCCCTCAATGAACACAAAACCTGTAGGGAACGACAACTTAAACAACGCCTGTGTACAACACCGAAATTCCCCAATCATCTTTTAAAATTTGAACCCCCCAAATTATGATAAAAGAAAATAATTTTCCACACACGCAATGCCTTGAATCACACTGACGCTTTTCGAATACAATTTAAAAAAAAAACAACGGCAGCTTCACCCAAAACTCCGAATCTTAAACAAGAATCCTCCTGAAAACAAAAACCCTGCCCTCAATATCTCTCCTTAATACACGCCAGGATGAAACACGAAACAACTTTTTGGGGCCTCACCAGTTTAAAATTTGTCCAACCATTTTTTAGTTACCCAAGTAATAGCTTTTATTCCTTTACCATGACGAATTAATTGCCACCAATATTTAAATTTCTTTGTCCTACCACCACTAAAATACTCTACACACAATACCACTAAACCA
>NC_069401.1:106437184-106458315 GCF_026875155.1 Cherax quadricarinatus | reverse complement strand
CTTTTTTGGACGACAAGACCCAAAAAATTTGCAATAATTGCTGGATCACCTCAGGATGAGAAAGACAGGCAAGGGCAAAGAGGAGGTGTTGCTGTGTGCTTCTCTAAAAGTTCAGGGCCCACCCACATTTATGTTGCCATCGCTACACATCTTGAAATGATGTTCTTTAAGCTATGCATAAACACTAGTACCTCTGTACTAGCATATGCAATGTATAGACCTCAGTGGCAACATGCAGACCCCATCAACTTCCTAATGGAAAATATGGACTCCCTTCTGCTACAACACAACTGTTAACATGTCATAATTGTTGGTGACCTCAACCAACACCTTATACAGAGGGACTTTGAAGACCTTCTTGCAGTATTTGACATGAGAAACTTTGATGATTTCCCTACTCACATCTCTGGCTCCTCCCTTGACCCAGTAGTGAGTGATCTGGCAGAAGGTATAGTCACTTGTCAACCCCTCGGCTACGTTGGATCATCTGACCACAAGGCTGTTTTTACGACACTTAAGATCCCAACAGAACGAGGTGAGGAGTCCACACGCACAACCTGGCTATGGGAAAGAGGTAATTGGCCAGCCCTTCGCTCTGAGCTCGCCACCACCAATTGGAATGCTCTTCTTCAAGGGGATGTTGACAACCAAGTGAAAGCCTTCACTGGGCACATCCTTAATCTTCAACAAGAACACATTCCTCACCGGCAATATGTGACGAAGCCTACAGATCAGCCTTTGTTTGGCTTTCGTTGTTGAGAGGCTGCTACTGCTAAGTACAAAGCATGGCGATGGTATAAGAGACATCCTACCACCTATAACAGGAACTTGCACAGGCAAGCCAGTAGGCATATGGGCGACGTTCAAAATTGAGCCATCGATAAATGGGAGATGGACACAAAAAGAAAGCTAGCATCAGGTAGGGTAGGCTCCAAAACCTGGTGGTCCTTGGTCAAGGACAGACAAGGTTATCTGCCTGATGAACTCATTCCGCCTCTAAATTTAAAGGATGGGACCACCTCTACTAGCAGTCAAGAGAAAGCGGAGCTCTTTGCCGAACACTTTGCTACCAAAATGCAAATTCCTAGTCCAGCAAGAGACCCTCCTTGGCTAGCTGCAAAAACTGTGTCAAAACTCTCAGTGGTGACAATAAGGCAGTAAGAGATGCATTTCCTTCTTAAATCGCTTGACCAAGAAAAGGCTGTGGGCCCAGACAAGTTGAGCCCAAGATTGGTGAGAAGATGTGCAGACCAGCTAGCAGCACCTCTAACTCGCATCTTTCAGCACTGCCTAGCACAGTGTAAATGGCCCTCTCTGTGGAAAGAGACAAATGTAGTCCCTGTTCATAAGAAGAAGGGCAGAGCAGAAATCAGCAACTACAGACCAGTGTCACTCCTGTCAATCACTGGCAAGCTCCTTGAGACAATAATCTCAAGACAAATGACAGAGACTTTTGACTACCACTCACTACTTTGTGACCGTCAATATGGCTTTAGGAAAGGTTGCTCTGCAACTGATCGGTTGTTGAACTTCTCCACTAAGTGGCACCAGCCACTGGATGATTCCAAAGTCAGCTGTGTGGTAGCACTGGACATTGCTGGTGCTTTTGACCTGGTGGGGCACCAAGGCCTCTTAGCAAAACTGCAAGCTCTGGGAATTGCAGGCTCTACACTATGTCTCCTCAGTGATTACCTTCATGGTAGATCTCTAAGGGTAGTTATCAATTTAACAGAATCAGCAAGACATCCTATGGGGGCAAGTGTTCCACAAGGAAGCGTTCTGGGACCATTGTTATGGAATGTCTACTTCAATGACCTTCTTCATCTCATCTCAGATTCCCATGCATATGCAGACGACTGTACACCGACATTCACTTATCCAAGAGAAGAAATGCCAGCTGCTCTAAGCTACATCAATCACCAGCTAAGAGCTATATCAGCTTGGGGAAATAGATGGCAAGTAACATTTGTACCTGAGAAAGCACAAATGATGATAATCTCTAGGCACCATGATGGTAATGCTGGTGCAGTAGTAAGGATGAATGTGAGGGTGTTGGCACCTGGGGAAGAAGTTGATATCCTTGGGGTGAAATTTGACTCCAAACTGACCATGAAAAACCACGTTGTAAATCTTGCAAACAAGGCAGCCCGGAAGCTTACAGCACTTCACCGTATCTCGCATCTGCTTGAAAGCAGGGGTTGCAAGATTCTGTACGAGGCACAAGTACGCTCACACCTTGAGTATGCTCCACTTTCTTGGTTCGCCTGTCCCCCTTCTCATCTGCGACTGTTTTACAGATTAGAGAACAGAGCAAGACGTCTCATCTCACGCCTGGACCAATCCTGGATAGATCTGACATTTCCGCAGAGCTTTCAACACTGGAGGGGTGTGGATGGCCTTACTGTTAGGTACAAGGCCAATATTGTCAAAGTACCACACTTGGATCCACTTCGAGGACAGCGTGAAACAAGCTTTTATGCCACAAGACGGGCAGAAAGCAGCTTCACTCTGGCTGTACCCTTCTCCAGAACATCACTCCATCTGAGATCATTTATCCCCAAGATGACTCGAGTATGGAACACATTCGTACAGCATTATGATGTCAACGAAATAAAGTCAGTTGATAAGACGAAAATGCTGGCCCACAGATGCTCCAACTTCATCCTGTTCCCTACTTGTATGTTTCATAACAATAAAAATGCTTTCAAATGAGCTGATGTAGGTAACAGCTCTTAGCTTGCAAATAAAGTTAGGAATCCTTAACATGTAAATAAATAGCTTGTCAATAAAGCTAGGGATCCTTAGCCTAACCTTGTCAAACCCTGTGTAAAAAAAAAAGAGAGAGAGAGAGAGAGAGAGAGAGAGAAAGAGAGAAAGAAAGAGAGAGCGAGAGAGAAAGAGAGAGAAAGAAGTATTTTACATAGAAATGTTACACCGTGAGGCGGGACGAGAGGGGAATAAAAAAAACCTCCCACGATCGCTCTAATTCGACAAGGCCATAACAGGTTATGTTAGAAGACCGAACACCCACACTCAACTGTGATTCAATTTTGCCCATTTTTCCCCCCTTGCATCATATTATCCGAGCTTCTTCCAGAGAGAGGGGGGGGGGAAGGCATGCAAGACAAAAATAGAAAAATGATAAATATTATATACAAAATGACGGAGGTATACAGGAGCTGTGGTGTAATACACGTTGCTCTGCCGCAGGCGCACGGCGATAGATTCTCGATTTCTGATTTAGTTTCATTAAAGATTGGTATTCTCCTTTTTTTCTAGGGGTTGTTCATCTTATAAGAGAGAGAGAGAGAGAGAGAAAGAGAGAGAGAGAGAGAGAGAGAGAGAGAGAGAGAGAGAGAGAGAGAGAGAGAGAGAGAGAGAGACAGAGAGAGAGACAGAGAGAGACAGAGAGAGACAGAGAGAGAGACAGAGAGAGAGACAGAGAGAGAGAGAGAGAGAGAGAGAGAGAGAGAGAGAGAGAGAGAGAGAGAGAGAGAGAGAGAGAGAGAGAGAGAACAGACAGAGAGAGACAGAGAGAGAGACAGAGAGAGAGACAGAGAGAGAGAGAGAGAGAGAGAGAGAGAGAGAGAGAGAGAGAGAGAGAGAGAGAGAGAGAGAGAGAGAGAGAGACAGAGACAGAGACAGAGACAGAGACAGAGACAGAAACAAATTAGCCAAATAGAAAAAAAAATTCCCACTAGTGTTACCAATACTGCCTGGTACCTTCCACCGGGTCATTAAATGCGTATGAGCCTCTTTAGAGGAGCAAACTGGAGGGCACGCGCCTGGCTTCACTGCCAATTAGGGCAGAACAATTACGAGGTTACAGTTTGGGGTCTGACTGTAATTGGCCAATTTTGAGCGAGGCTGCAAGACCAAACTTATGAATTTCAAACGAGGCAGAATGAAACTAGCAAGGAGGAAGCAGAGCGAGCTGTCTTAGAAGCAACATCTGACCACATGGGCTCACGCAGCGAACATAACTCACATGGAGACAGACAGGAGAATAATTGATCCGTATATTTCGACCCTCTAATGCAGGGGTGGGCGAACTTTTTTCGGTGTTATCCCAAAGAAAATTCGTGTACGGCGAAATTACCCACTAGGCTTGAAAATTAATAGAAAGCTACCAAATATTTGTATTATTATATGAGTACTATCAGATATTTATAAATGAAATCATAGATTTTAATAATTTAAAATATAAATTTATATAAATTTTATTTATACATTTACTGAGCCTTCGTTACCCCAGAGATCTTCATTTTTACCCCACTTGGTGTAAATTACCCTAAATGGGGTAAGTTATCGCAGTTCCCGGACCACTGTTCTAATGGGATCCTCTTCATTACACTTTAGTTATTCATTATTAATGTATATATGATGTGTCTTTGACGTCAGTGAGTGTGTTGATAACTGAAGAGTGTGATCGTAAGCCTAGACCAGACATTCACAGCTAGGCGTCTGCACACACACACACACACACACACACACACACACACACACACAAGGGTTGGTAGTAAGATAAATACTATATCTAACATTTGTAACAGTCACATCAAAAACTATAAATTTCATTGCTTACCTGCTAGCGAAACTAATGACGCTTATAAAAACCGGAGGTCAAGCGTAAAAACTCCAGCATTGGTTCAATAAGTGGATACTGGAATTCACCCCCAGCGATGTAACATTTAGTACTGGAGAGGGAAAATAGAGAAAGGCAGAGTACCGAACCGGGGAAGGGACCTGGGGATGAGCATAGCACTGAATATATTGCTAACCAAAGATTAACTTTCAGGTACATCTACAAAGAGATATTCATTTCCTCATATTCGCATACATGACATACCCCTCAAGTACGCAGTGCCAGCATTGAGTCCATACATGATTATTCAGAGATCCTCAACAAGGATTAGTACCGTAGTCTTACCAGATGGTATTAGAGAATAGGAGCCGAGAAGACGTGGTCACGACGTACAAAATACTCAACAAACCTGAGAGAGAAGACAGTGATAAATAGCCTGGAAGATGGTACTTGGGAATAAAGTGGCATATATGAAATTTAAATATTTAACTGCGTCTCTGAGAGGCCACAATATCCTATTTTTATGACGCAACGAAAAGTGTGTCAAGACCTGGAAAATTAGGTGGTGGAGAAAAGAGTACAGAACACTTGACAAATACTTACGAAATAGCACATGAGGCTTCGAATGACTGAATCTGGAGATGAACAAATAAAAGGCTGAGCTTTAGTTGAGACTGAATCCTTGGCCACCAAAACCAGGTAAGTACTGACTCACACACACACACACACACACACACACACACACACACACACACACACACACACACACACACACACACACACACAAGGACCAGGTATTCAGGCTGAAAAAGGAAGGAAGGGGAGATCACAAGAAACGGCAGAGAAGTATGTGAATAGCTAAACACGAGATTTAAGGAAGTATTTTTCAGTGGAGGCCGACTGGAGTACTGTAGAACTGAATGGAGGGGTACACCACCGAGTGCTGGACTCAATACACAACCGAGGAGGAGGTGAAGAGGCTGCTAAGTGAACTAGATACATCACAGGCGATGGGACCGGGCAACATCTCTCCATGGTCCTGAGAGAGGGAGCCGAGGCGCTCTGTGCACCACTAACAACAATCTTCAACACATCTATCGAAACAGATGTATGGAAGACAGCAAATGTAGTCCCAGTTTTTAAGAAATAGGACAGGCAGGTAGCACAAACCAGTGCCCACTGAGGGTTATAGTATACATAGTCAGGGAGATGTTTTCGGGAAAAAGGGACGGGGGGAAACACCTAGAAAGAAAAATGAGAATTGCACAAAAACCCCAGCAGGGTTTTTTCAAATAGGGAAAACCTGTGCCCAGGGGACCAACGACAAGATGACAAAAGTAAGGCAGGAAAAGAAAGGGGGCAGGAAAGACTGGCATTTTCTTGGAAAAGGGTTTTTCGACCCCAGTTCCGCAAGATTTAAGGGAGGAATAAAAGGGAAAAGGGGCACTGAAAATGGTTCGGAAAAGGGGGGGCCGACAGGAAGGAAACAAAGAGTGATGGTGCGTGCGAGGAGTCAGTTTGGGCCCAGGGGAGGGAGCAAAGTTCAACAACGGGGGGCCGGGGTTCCCTGTACTGGTAATGGGGAATGACTTGAGGGAAAAAGGGCCCAAAAGGCAGGGGTTTGTCCCTGTTTGCAGACGATGTAAAATTTAAAAGCAGAAAATTAAAGTGGATGAGGATCGGGAAAAAACTACAAAGTTTTTTGGCAGGCTGCAGGCTTTGCCCTAAAACTGGGTCCTGGATTTTTAAACCCCCACCAAGTGAAAAAGTCATGAAGATTGGGAAAGTAAAAAGAAGCCCGCAAGACAGAGTTCGGCCCTTTGGGGGCCCAAAAGACTTAAAACCCTTTCACTCAAGAAAAAGATCTGGGAAGGAGTATAATCCCGAGCACTTTCTCCTGAGAGGGTATTTTCAGGGGGAAAAACTCTGTAGCATTTTGGCGCGGGAAAACCAAAGAATAGCGTTTTTCGACACCTTACAAGGAAATCGTTAAAGGGACGTATGTTGGGCCCATACTGGGGGTCGGGGCACCAGTATAAAAAACAACACCTAAATCAAGTTTTGTAAAAGAAATTAGAGAAATTTGCAAAAGACTATTTTTCGGGAGCTAGGAGGAATGTCATACGAGGAGAAAATTCAAAAAAAATTGGGACCTCCGACATTTTGAAGGACAGGAGAGTTTAGGGAAAAATAACGCTACAAAATACTGGGGGAGTTTGTTTTTTAAGGGGGTTACAGGCGAATGTTCAAGAGAGGGGACACAGCAAAAAAGGGAGCTACAACGGGAAAATTGAAAACCATTTGGGACCCACGGGGATTTTTGGGAAGTTTTTCTTCACCAAAAAGATTTATCAGGGGAGTTATCTGGAGAGTGATGTAGTGGGGCAGGTTCCTTCCATTTTTTAAGAAGGGGTTACAATGAATTAAATGGAGCAAGGAAAAGAGGGGGGAAACCTACCCAGGGGCCCCCGAAGAGGGCGTCCAGGAGCTGTGATTCGCCCCCTTGCAATAACAAAAAATTTGAACAACCCCTTGCGCAAAAACGACACCCCAAAACACCCACACCACACACACCCCAAAACCCCACACACACCCCACACACCCACCACACACATGAACACAGGGAGTTAGGAAGAAATTTCTTCAGCCACAGAGTATTTCCAGTAAGGGGAATATTTTGGGAAAAGCGATGTAGTGGAGGCGGGAAACCCATACAAGCTTTAAGCAAAAGGTATAAAAAAAGCTCACGGTTAAAGAGAGAGTAAACCAAGTACCCGACAGGAAGAGGCGGGGCCGGGACCCCGGACTCGCCCCCCGAAACCCCAAACTGGGGTGATAAAAAAATTTGGTGAGTACACACACCCACACACACACACACACACACACACCCCACACACACACCAAAACACCCACACACACAACACACACGCCCAGGAATGTGAAATGAGATAGTCAG
Source organism: Cherax quadricarinatus (assembly GCF_026875155.1). NCBI lineage: Eukaryota > Metazoa > Arthropoda > Malacostraca > Decapoda > Parastacidae > Cherax > Cherax quadricarinatus. Next base: position 106,450,774 of record NC_069401.1, on the reverse strand, counting down.
GGGAAAAAAATTAAAATGAGATTTTTTTACTAAATGCAATGAACATAACAACCCAAGGAGGGGAGGGGGCGTGGGGAAAACAGGGGTTTTGGAAAAACGTGGCAAGGGTTGAAAGGGGCACAGAAGTAAGCTGAAAATTTTTGATGAGACAGTCATTGGGAAAGGAAATTTTTATTATTTTTTAATCATGGGGGGAAAAGGGGAAAAAAAGTAGGTTATTAAAAGCGCATGTGGGGGGGTGGAAGGTATTCCCGGTTCATTCCCGGGGAAACCCGGGGCACAGATCCCCAATTTCCCCAGATCAAGAGCCCCTTTAAACCAAAGTCAAGGAACCTCCTTGAGGGGGTTGGGGAAAGGGGGTAAATTTTTTTAAACGAAGAAAAAATGGGGGCTTTCACCCTATTTTTTTTCGATTGAATGTAATAATCGTGAAAAAAAGTGAAAACAAAAAATGTAAAAAAACCAAAAATTTAAAATTGGGAAAATAGCTCTAGGCCTTTCGGTTTCAATTAAAAACATCTTCAGGGGAAATTTTCAGTATTTCAGAAAAATAGGAAAGTTAAGGTAGGTGGGACACAGGCGCATACAACAGGTCAAGGGGAAAAACGACCCCAAAACGTAAACCTGATCCCAGGACAAGTAAACGACCAATTTTGAAGTAAATTTTGACTCCTGGGCAAGGAAAACTAGAGCTTTTTGAACACGTAAAGTTTACCCTTAAACAGCAAATTCACAAATAAATTGGGGAGAAAATCAGAAAAAGAACCAAAAACTGATAATATTTAAAGGGGCAACACAACTTAGAAAATAAATTCAGTTTTAAGACCAAAGACGTCAAAAATAACCATATCTATTTTCAGGCCGACTAGTATCATGCTAAAATTCTTTGATTTATTATATATTATATATATATATATAATATATTATATATATTAAATTTATATATATATTTTTATATTATATATAAAATAAATATATACACTGCTAAGACCACTTCTCGGAATATAAATGGGGCAGAACCAAAATTTAATTTTTATATTATTGCCCCCGTTTTTTTGGTCTCTAATTCTCGTCCTCTTCTGTAATTATATGCATGGAGGAGCTGCGCGGCGGGGCGGCAGCAGGCGGCCGGGGCCGTGTATTTGAGCGTAGTATTTGTCGGGTTTAACGAGTTGTATAACTGGTTAGGATTTTCCAAACGCGTAATATCACTAGGGTCCGGGGGTCGTGTATGTGGGCGCTGGTGTTTGGCTGTGACTGTCCTTGTATGACTGTTTAGGAGTTGTTCGAAACTGCAGTAGCGTCACTAGGGAGAATATATGATAAAAACGTGGCTTGATTAAACAAGACGGTATCTCTAAAGACTCGAAGAAGTTGTAAAGAGATCCGTTAATGGGATGGTTATGGTCTCTAACAAACCAGAAAGGGAGGTTATTGGTGTTACCGCAGCGAGCACTTTCTTTGCGTTCTTTGTCTTAAAAAGAGTAGCGGCTACTTTAATTTATTGTAAAAACAACAAAATCACAAGTCACAGTGCGATGAACATTAGTATAAAAGAAAGGACATTTAAAGTGAGTTTCTATAACAAGAGAAGAGGGTATAGAGGTAATTTTCTATCCAGCTTTTAACTTGGTACGTGGAGGGGGCATTATTAAGGACAAAAAAGAGGTTTGGAAGAGACTAGCCATGAGGCCAGAGAGAAAAAAAAATCCTCCACATATCGTACGTAGAGAAGACGTACACACAATGAAAAATAGAATAATTTCAAGTATTCCTAATGATAACTGACAAGGACAAGGGACAAAGGAGAACATGTGACACTACAAAAAGTTTGATAGCAGTCGATACTTTGGAAAGAAAATATAAAACGGACACACTAATGAGATCAAGCAAGATTTCAATAGGTATGAAAAGTGATGTAGGCCCCTCACTGGCCATAGGCTTAGTAAAGATTCTTCCCATATCGGCACCACAAAAGGTGCCAAATTCTAGTTCGGCGTTTTGAAATGATCATTATCTATAGATTATATCATTATGAATGTCTCAACAACAAATGGAAAATCATAAAACGTATCTTATTTAATAACAACAGAGTTACCAATTACTATGTAAATTAGTTATGTTACTGTGCACAAGTAAGTTAGACAGCAACTTTAAGACAGTTTTAGTGAGTTATTAATGCTGTAAACCACTGAATTATATAAATCCATCATATGTCAACAGTAAAGAATATATGCATTAGTATCCTTTTAATTAAGAGAATTTATATATATATATATATATATATATATATATATTATATATATAATATATATATATATATATATATATATATATAAAATATATATATATATATATATATTTTCATTTTGGTGCTTCAGCTTTAAGCAATATTATCTCTGTAACTTAAAATAATTCAGCAATGTTTTCCTGAAAATGTGTATCATGTTTAATGATTTGGCAGTATGGCACCGCTCGTTAAAACTTAACGAGCGGTGCCATAAACCAACCCTGGCTAAAGAAGCATGCAAGCGTTATGAGACAGGTTTGCATATTTGGCTGTGCATGTCAGGTGAAGTAACTAACTGACTGAAGCTGGAATGCTGCTGATCCTGTGCTTCAGCTCTGATGTTTTAGTCGGTAATGTGTGACTGGTAACACCATTTTTAACAAGACAACAATGATGATAAGCATCTCTTATCAGCGCTGCTTTGTCTATACTCTCTCAGACAATATCTTCGGTTTATGGATTTTTTTTTTTTTTTGAAAAAAAGCCCTCTTCTATCACCAGGAATGAAGCGTCTCAGGTGGACGAACCATTTTCTCAATAAAATGTAAAAAAAAAAAAAAAACTAAAAAAAAAACTCACGTAATACATTATTTATATATCCTCAATCCTTGGTGACTTAAGAATCTACTTCGATATGATTTTGCCAGCTCGCACAGAAAGATTACCACTAAGTGTTTCATAGGGAAAAATGTGTGAAGTGCTCGTTCAAACTCTGCCTACAGCTAACTTCTTCACTGAAACTTCGAAATATGACTACTCACCACCAGTCAAGATACAGTGGAAAGCGAGTACAAAGTCACCACCTGCGTAACATAAAATCATTTTAAATTCACTGTACATGATTATTTTGCATTAAAAATCAAAAGGTAGTGTAAATATAATTTGACCCTAAGTATGTGTTATTTCGAACGTGAAATCAAAACACAATAAAAATAAATTGGAAAAAAAGGGGTCGAATGGGCCCAAGAAAAGTGACCGCTTCCAAGGCTTTCCTTAGCTACGTCAGTGTCTAGACGGGAAGTCAATCAGAGGTATCACTGCCAGATTGATAACCAGCTTCCTCTAATAAATGTAAACAGTTCATTACACGATTGTTTCTCTGCTGCATAATTTGCCTCATGATTATCATTGTCTCTCCATCAGCTACACTGCCGACTCTGGTAGGTTCTGCAATCATCGTGAATATATTGTGGCAAAACTTGTGGTATTGGCATGAACGTGTCCACTAACCCCTAACTCGCGAGTGCCGTTAAGCAGTATAGAAGGGTATTGCCTCTTCCATCTTCCATACTTTAAAATTATCAGTGCTTAGGGGACGTAAGGAATGCATCAAAAGGAACATAAGAACATAAGAACATAAGAAAGGAGGAACACTGCAGCAGGCCTGTTGGCCCATACTAGGCAGGTCCTTTACAATTCATCCCACTAACAAACATTTGACCTACCCAATTTTCAATGCTACCCAAGAAATAAGCTCTGATGTGCAAGTCCCACTCAAATCCAACCCATCCCACTCATGTATTTATCCAACCTAAATTTGAAACTACCCAAAGTCCTAGCCTCAATAACCCAACTAGGTAGACTGTTCCACTCATCTACTACCCTATTTCCAAACCAATACTTTCCTATGTCCTTTCTAAATCTAAACTTATCTAATTTAAATCCATTACTGCGGTTCTCTCTTGGAGAGATATCCTCAAGACCTTGTTAATATCCCCTTTATTAATACCTATCTTCCACTTATACACTTCGATCAGGTCTCCCCTCATTCTTCGTCTAACAAGTGAATGTAACTTAAGAGTCTTCAATCTTTCTTCATAAGGAAGATTTCTAATGCTATGTATTAATTTAGTCATCCTACGCTGAATGTTTTCTAACGAATTTATGTCCATTCTGTAATATGGAGACCAGAACTGAGCTGCATAATCTAGGTGAGGCCTTACTAATGATGTATAAAGCTGCAGTATGACCTCTGGACTTCTGTTGCTTACACTTCTTGATATAAATCCCAGTAATCTATTTGCCTTATTACGTACGCTTAGGCATTGCTGTCTTGGTTTAAGGTTGCTGCTTACCATAACCCCCAAGTCCTTTTCGCAATCTGTATGGTTAAGTTCTACATTATTTAACTTATAAGTGCTAGGGTTATGGACACTCCCGAGCTTCAGAACCTTGCATTTATCTACATTGAACTGCATCTGCCACTTTTCTGACCAAGAGTAGAGTTTGTCTAAATCCTCCTGAAGTTCCCTAACATCTACGTTTGAATCAATTATCCTAACTATCTTCGTGTCATCGGCGAACTTGCTCATATCACTAGTAATTCCTTCATCAAGATCATTGATATATATTATAAACAGCAAGGGGCCCAAGACTGATCCCTGTGGAACGCCACTTGTTACTGATCCCCACTCGGATTTAACCCCATTTATGGACACTCTTTGCTTCCTGTCTGTGAGCCATGATTCGATCCACGAGAGCACCCTTCCCCCAATGCCATGAGCTGCTACTTTCTTCAACAGTCTTTGGTGCGGAACTCTATCAAATGCCTTACTAAAATCTAAGTAAATAATATCAAATTCTTCATCGTGGTCAACAGCCTCAAAAGCTTTACTGAAGAAAGTTAATAAATTAGTTAGACAAGACCGGCCTCTTGTGAATCCATGCTGAGTATCATTAATCAAGCTATGCTTATCGAGATGGCTTCTTATAATCTCAGCTATAATTGACTCTAGTAATTTGCCTACAATTGAGGTCAGGCTTATTGGGCGGTAATTTGACGGTAACGACTTGTCCCCTGTTTTAAAAGTAGGAATTACATTAGCCATCTTCCACATATCAGACACTGCACCTGTTTGAAGAGATAAATTAAAAATATTAGTTAATGGTTCACAGACTTCCATTTTGCATTCCTTTAGAACCCTTGAAAAAACCTCATCAGGACCCGGTGACTTATTTTGCTTCAGTTCTGTCTATCTGCTTCACAACCATTTCACTAGTGACTGTGATGTTACATAATTTATCTTCTTCTGATCCGCTATAAAAATTAATTACCGGAATATTATTAGTGTCTTCCTGTGTAAAAACCGAGAGAAAATAATTATTTAAAATCGAGCACATTTCATTCTCTTTGTCAGTAAGATGGCCATAGTTATTTTTAAGGGGACCTATCTTATCTCTGACTTTTGTTCTATAGACCTGGAAAAAACTTTTTGGGTTAGTTTTAGAATCCCTAGCAACTTTAATTTCATAGTCCCTTTTAGCTTTTCTTATCCCCTTTTTAATGTCCCTCTTAATGTCAATATACTGATTCATAAGATGACCCTCGCCTCTTTTGATACGCCTATAAATTCCTTTCTTATGCCCTAGTAGATATTTCAGCCTATTATTCATCCATTTTGGGTCATTTCTATTTGATCTAATTTCCTTATAAGGGATAAACGTTCTTTGAGCAGCATGTATTGTGTTCAGAAAACTCTCATATTGATAGCTTTCTTCGTTACCCCAGTCAACAGATGATAAGTGTTCTCTAAGCCCATCGTAATCTGCTAAGCGAAAATCTGGGACTGTTACTGAGTTATCCCTACTATCATACTTTCCATTCAATTCTACATGTAATTGATTTGTGGTCGCTAGCACCCAGTTCCTCTGAAACTTCTAAATTATTAACAAGGGATTCATTGTTTGCCAGAACTAAGTCAAGCAGGTTATTACCCCTTGTAGGTTCTGTCACAAACTGCTTCAAAAAACAATCCTGAACTACTTCTAAGAAATCGTATGATTCTAAATTCCCAGTCAAGAAATTCCAATCAATATGACTAAAGTTAAAGTCTCCTAGAATTACTACATTATCGTGCCTTGTGGCCCTAACAATTTCCTCCCATAGTAGTCTCCCCTGGTCCCTATCTAAATTTGGGGGACGGTATATCACACCTAAAATTAATTTTTCATGTCCCTCTGAAAATTCTATCCAAACAGACTCTGTATGTGTTACTTCAGACTTAATACCCGTTTTTATGCAACAGTTCAAGCGATCTCGGACATACAATGCCACCCCACCCCCCTTCCCGTTACTTCTGTCTACTTGGAACAATTTAAAACCCTGAATGTGACATTCTGCAGGCATGTCCCGACTTTTTGAATTAAACCACGTCTCAGTAATGGCAAATACATCTATGTTACCTGCACTAGCAACTAGTCTCAACTCGTCCATCTTATTTCTAGCACTGCGACTATTTGTGTAATAAATATTTACTGACCCTCCTATCTCTTTACCCTTCCTGCTCCTTTCTGTTATTCCACTAAACCTATTACTGTCATTGTCAATTAGTGCCACTGGCTTTCCAATATCCTCCTCATTTTGCCTATTATTAGTTCTCCTAGTACTCATGTTACTACCCTGCGACTTCACAGTTTTCCCTCCAAAACCCATACCACTAACTATTCCTAGTTTAAAGACCTAACAGCTCCCTCCACTGCGTTGGCCAGTGCTCCCACCCCACACCTAGACAAGTGAACCCCATCCCTGGCATACATGTCATTTCTGCCATAGAAGAGGTCCCAGTTGTCAATGAATGTTACCGCATTTTCCTTACAGTATTTGTCCAGCCAGCAATTGACACCAATTGCTCTGGACAACCATTCATTTCCAACTCCTCTCCTTGGCAAAATGCCACATATGACAGGTTTCCCACCCTTCTTCCTAATTATCTCTATTGCTGACCTATACCTGCTAATCAGGTCCTCACTCCTACGTCTGCCAACATCGTTGCCTCCAGCACTGAGACAGATAATAGGATTGCTCCCATTACCTCTCATGATGTCATCCAGACGGCTAACAATATCCTTCATCCCAGCCCCAGGAAAACATACTCTCTGCCTCCTACTCCTATCCTTCAAACAGAATGCCCTATCCATGTACCTAATCTGGCTATCCCCAACAACAACAATGTTTTTACCTTCCTTGGCGTCGTCCGTAGTGATGCTCCGAGTAGTCGACTCACATTCGCCAGGTAGCATTACACCACTTGTAGAATTCGTCATGACGTTCTCGATGGTCTTCGTTGGGGTTTCTAGGGATGTCTCACGTCTGCCAATGCTTCCTTGGTGCTCGTTGTGGCATTCCCAGTAGAACACTCACATTCGTCAGGTAGCACCGAGAATGAGTTGGAAGTTTCCACGGCAGTCTTCTGGTTTCTCGTTGTTTCTGCCTCTCCAACCGTTTTCTTAATCTTCAGCTTGGTTCCATGTTGCCCGGCCACTGACCAAGCTCCCCTCTTAACCTGGGGACTCACAACAGGTGGATTACTACGAATCCTCTTGTTCTCCTCCGTTAATCGCCGTATCTCCAGTTTAGCAACTCTGAGTTCTTCTCTCAGCTGCTGGTAAAGCTGCTCAAGAGAGGGCATCCTGGTTCAGATTCACAGAGAGCACACAAACACGTCTTCACAGCAAAACACAAACACGTCTTCACAGCAAAAACACGTCTTCACAGCACAAACACGTCCTAAGATATACTAGGTTAGGTGAGTATCCCATACATAGTTCAGTAATTTATTTTTAAAAGAACAATTTAAAATGAGCGTTCTCATTATCTCTGACTGGTTTATGCAAGTGAATATTATGCCTGCTGTATATACATACAAAACACATACCCATATTTTCTTGTACTTACAATATATATAGAAAATTGTAGTGCCAGTTTAGAGCTATACACGTGATAAAAGTTATGTACAATATGTTAGCACAATACAAGGTGCTGATATACCTAACAAGAAGCTTCCAGGGATCCACGGCTTTTAGTAATACGAGATTTGGTCAATGAATCGAAGGATCCGTGCGTGCCCTTTCCGGCTCTTTCGCCCTGTGTTTCCGAGGGATTAGAGAACGCAAAGTCGTGCAGCCTCGCTAAATCCCTGCTTGACAGATGGTTTCTGGCAGTACGTCATCCCAACCAATATCCGACCTCAGGAACAGGATTCATCTTCAGTTAGATATTAGCTTTTCATGCCAATACCAACAGAATCCCTTTAAGGAAATTGCTAAGGAATCTGATTGTTAGATTATTGTGCTTCAAGTCAACTAAACTTAGTGTAATCAATTCACTTATGAAGTGTAGGAGTAACTGGCTTACACACCCTGGTTGTGCTTACACCTTATGCTTCTGTGTACCTGAATTGCTTAGAAAAAGGAAAACTGCTATAATTTGGGAACTTTGAAATTAATTTCCTCTTTTTCCGAATTCAAGAGTCCTTTCCAAATTCGGACATAATGCATCCTTCCATAAACTATGAAATGTGAATAAATTTAAATGAAAATAAATAAACGGGATCTAGTTCTTAAATATCTGAAAGTAAATAAATGCACAATTTAGACCAACATTATTATGTCAAGGAAGGCGCCGGGGTGCCTCTGGGGATCTCGTGATCCTGACAACTCTCTCTATTTGATCCTTCGATAGAACTCAATTGTTTGCCATTCCTGAACGCTCTTTTGAGCTGTACGAGTTTTGTGCTTACTTTAAATATTCTAATATTACTACTACTACTAGTACTATCATTACTACTACTACTACTTCTACTACTACCACTATTACTACTACTAGTACTACTACTACCACTAATACTACTATTACTACTACTACTAGTACTACTGCAACTACTACTATTACTATTACTAGTGCTAATACCACTACTATTACTACTACTAATACTACTACCACTACTACTACTATTACTTCTACTAGCACTACTACCACTACTACTACTACTAGAGAACAAATAGGCACAATACCGTGACTGGAACAATACACAAATTACCCACACATAAGAGAAAGAAGCTTATGACGACGTTTCGGTCCTACTTGGACCATTTACAAGTTACACTAACACACGAAGGTGAGGAAGCACATCCCTGTTCCCCTCTCCTAAATATACTGGCTCCAAGTCAAACCGAAAAGCCGCCATAAGCTTCTCTCTCCCCTGTACAGGTTATTTGTGTAATACTACTACTACTACTACTACTACTATTAATAATAATAATAATAATAATAATAATAATAATAATAATAATAATAATAATACCTACACAGCAATTCAAGAACATTTTCCACTGAGTCTAGACAAGACATGAACAATAGCATCGACACAGCATCAAAAGTTTAGTAAACACGAGACAGCAGGTGACGAAACTTAAAGTGCTACTTAGGAAAAGTTCTGATGTTTTAATTTATATAAGTATGGACCTTACAAATACATTAGTGCCAGTAAGGTTTGACCGCCTCGTGTGGTGCCGAAGTTTACACTGGTCCAGGGACTACGTCTCTGAAAAAAAGAGAATGTATTAAACCTGTCCTTTTTTTCAGAATTGTTTTTTCTTCTACTCACCTGTCCTGCCTTATTCTGTCTTGTTGACACTTCCCCTGACTTGTTGACACTTCCCCTGACTTGGTAACACTTCCCTTGTCTTGTTGACACTTCCCCTGCCTTGGTAACACTTCCCTTGTCTTGTTGACACTTCCCCTGCCTTGGTAACACTTCCCTTGTCTTGTTGACACTTCTTCTGCCTTGGTAACACTTCCCTTGTCTTGTTGACACTTCCCCTGTCTTGTTGACACTTCCTCTGTCTTATTGACACTTCCCCTGCCTTGGCAACACTTCCCCTGTCTTATTCATACTTCCCCTGTCTTGTTCATACTTCCCCTGTTTTTGTTCATACTTCCCTGTCTTATTCATACTTCCCCTGTCTTGTTCATACTTCCCCTGTCTTGTTCATACTTCCCCTGTCTTATTCATACTTCCCTGTCATGTTCATACTTCCCCTGTCTTATTCATACTTCCCCTGTCTTGTTCATACTTCCCTGTCATGTTCATACTTCCCCTGTCTTATCCATACTTCCCCTGTCATGTTCATACTTCCCCTGTCTTATTCATACTTCCCCTGTCTTGTTCATACTTCCCCTGTCATGTTCATACTTCCCCTGTCTTATTCATACTTCCCCTGTCATGTTCATACTTCCCCTGTGTTATTCATACTTCCCCTGTCTTGTTCATACTTCCCCTGTCACGTTCATACTTCCCCTGTCATGTTCATACTTCCCCTGTCTTATTCATACTTCCCCTGTCTTATCCATACTTCCCCTGTCTTGTTCATACTTCTCCTGTCTTATTCATACTTCCCCTGTCTTATTCATACTTTCCCTGTCATGTTCATACTTCCCCTGTCTTGTTCATACTTTCCCTGTCATGTTCATACTTCCCCTGTCTTATTCATACTTCCCCTGTCATGTTCATACTTCCCCTGTCATGTTCATACTTCCCCTGTCTTATCCATACTTCCCCTGTCTTATTCATACTTCCCCTGTCTTGTTCATACTTCCCCTGTCACGTTCATACTTCCCCTGTCTTATTCATACTTTTCCCCTGTCTTGTTCATACTTCCCCTGTCTTATTCATACTTCCCCTGTCTTGTTCATACTTCCCCTGTCACGTTCATACTTCCCCTGTCTTGTTCATACTTCCCCTGTCTTATTCATACTTCCCCTGTCATGTTCATACTTCCCCTGTCTTACTCATACTTCCCCTGTCTGTTCATACTTCCCCTGTCTTGTTCATACTTCTCCTGTCTTATTCATACTTCCCCTGTCTTGTTCATACTTCCCCTGTCTTATTCATACTTCCCCTGTCATGTTCATACTTCCCCTGTCTTATTCATACTTCCCCTGTCATATTCATACTTCCCCTGTCTTATTCATACTTCCCCTGTAATTTTCATACTTCCCCTGTATTATTCATACTTCCCCTGTCTTGTTCATACTTCCCCTGTCTTATTCATACTTCCCCTGTTTTGTTCGTACTTCCCCTGTCTTATTCATACTTTCCCTGCCATGTTCATACTTCCCCTGTCTTATTCATACTTCCCCTGTCATGTTCATACTTCCCCTGTCCCTTTTTCATACTTTCCCTGCCATGTTCATACTTCCCTTGTCTTATTCATACTTCCCCTTGTTTTGTTCATACTTCCCCTGTCTTATTCATACTTCCCCTGTCTTGTTCACACTTTTCCCTGTCTTGTTCACACTTCCCCTGTCTTGTTCACACTTCCCCTGTCTTGTTCACACTTCCCCTGTCTTGTTCACACTTCCCCTGTCTTGTTCACACTTCCCCTGTCTTGTTCACACTTCCCCTGTCTTGTTCACACTTCCCCTGTCTTGTTCACACTTCCCCTGTCCTTGTTCACACTTCCCTGTCTTGTTCACACTTCCCCTGTCTTGTTCACACTTCCCCTGTCTTGTTCACACTTCCCCTGTCTTGTTCACACTTCCCCTGTCATGTTCACATTTCCCCTGTCTTTTTTCACACTTCCCCTGTCATGTTCACACTTCCTGTCATGTTCACACTTCCCCTGTCATGTTCACACTTCCCCTGTCATGTTCACACTTCCCCTGTCATGTTCACACTTCCCCTGTCATGTTCACACTTCCCCTGTCATGTTCACACTTCCCCTGTCATGTTCACACTTCCCCTGTCTTATTCACACTTCCCCTGTCATGTTCACACTTCCCCGGTCATGTTCACACTTCCCCTGTCATGTTCACACTTTCCCCTGTCTTGTTCACACTTCCCCTGTCATGTTCACACTTCCCCTGTCATGTTCACACTTCCCCTGTCTTGTTCACACTTTCCCTGTCTTGTTCACACTTCCCCTGTCATGTTCACATTTACCCTGTCTTGTTCACACTTCCCCTGTCATGTTCACACTTCCCCTGTCATGTTCACACTTCCCCTGTCATGTTCACACTTCCCCTGTCTTGTTCACACTTCCCCTGTCATGTTCACACTCCCCCTGTCATGTTCATACTTTCCCTGCCATGTTCATACTTCCCTTGTCTTATTCATACTTCCTCTGTCATGTTCACACTTCCCCTGTCATGTTCACACTTCCCCTGTCATGTTCACACTTCCCCTGTCATGTTCACACTTCCTCTGTCATGTTTACACTTCCCCTGTCATGTTCACACTCCCCCTGTCTTGTTCACACTTCCCCTGTCATGTTCACACTCCCCCTGTCATATTCACACTTCCCCTGTTATGTTCACACTTCCTCTGTCATGTTCAAAACTTCCCCTGTCATGTTCACACTTCCCCTGTCTTTTTTCACATTTCCCCTGTCTTGTTCACACTTCCCCTGTCATGTTCACACTTCCCCTGTCTTATTCACACTTTCCCTGTCATGTTCACACTCCCCCTGTCATGTTCACACTTCCCCTGTCATGTTCACACTCCCCCTGTCATGTTCACACTTCCCCTGTCATGTTCACACTTCCCCCTGTCATGTTCACACTTCCCCTGTCATGTTCATACTTCCCCTGTCTTGTTCACACTTCCCCTGTCATGTTCACACTTCCCCTGTCATGTTCACACTTCCCCCGTCATGTTCACACTCCCCCTGTCATGTCACACTTCCCTGTCATGTTCACACTTTTCCCCTGTCTTGTTCACACTTCCCCTGTCTTGTTCACACTTCCTCTGTCATGTTCACACTTCCCCTGTCATGTTCACACTTCCCCTGTCATGTTCACACTTCCCCTGTCATGTTCACACTTCCCCTGTCATGTTCACACTTCCCCTGTCATGTTCACACTTCCCCTGTCTTGAATAGAATAGAATGGTACGTAAAATAAGCTAAATAAAGAGGCATTATAATGACCAAAAAATGTAAAATGAATATCATAAACGGATCTATCATCTTATACTACACAATGCGATTCAATATTCCTTGAGTTTCACACAAATGATTCACTATATACTACCTGGAGGTTACCTGGAGGTTATTCCGGGGATCAACGCCCCCGCGGCCCGGTCCATGACCAGGCCTCCCGATGGATCAGGGCCTGATCAACTAGGCTGTTACTGCTGGCCGCACGCAGTCCGACGTACGAGCCACAGCCCGCCTGATCCGGCACTGACTTTAGGTATCTGTCCAGCTCTCTCTTGAAGGCAGCCAGGGGTTTATTGGCAATTCCCCTAATGCTTGATGGGAGGCTGTTGAACAGTTTTTGGCCCCGGACACTTATGGTGTTTTCTCTTAGTGTACCAATGGCGCCCCTACTTTTTATTGCGGCATTTGCATCGCCTGCCCAGTCTTTTACTTTCGTAGGGAGTGATTTCTGTGTGCAGATTTGGGACCATTCCTTCCAAGATTTTCCAAGTGTAGATTATGATATATCTCTCCCTCCTGCGTTCCAACGAGTACAAGTCAAGTGCTTCCAAGCGTTCCAGTAGTTAAGGTGCTTGACAGAA
>NC_069401.1:106413209-106436684 GCF_026875155.1 Cherax quadricarinatus | reverse complement strand
ATGCCCCCTCAATGTCTCATTCGCTCTCAAATACATAATTGAGTACACACTCACATTATGCACACTCAGACAAACAATAAGATCACAGTAAACAGGTCATATCACAATGTCTATAACAACCACTGTGAAAAATTAGTGAAATTCCTAGTGCTTTCGTGATTTCTCACAATATAAAGGGTCCATGTAATGTGAGTATCACGGAAACGACTGGAATTTCACTATTTTTTCGCAGCAGGTGTTTTGCACTCTGGAGAAAGTATATGGTACATTCGCAGTATAGGAGTTTTAGGGGTTCCAAATAACCACGACACCCATAAATTTTCCTATCCAAGATACGTACAAACGTTAGAAAACAGTCAACACCTTGACAAAAACTGGAATAGCAATACCATGCATCAAGCATCCTATAGATACAGAGGTCCTTAAACCAGAACAAAGTTGTAGCTACATTGCTAGTCGGTGTAATTTCTTGTTATCCCACTGTGACAATGCACAGATGCCAACAACTTAGAATTTTCTAGAGCCAGGCTCTAAACAGAAATGTATCCTGACAGAAATATTCTGCAACTATCCACGAGATATGCATACGGACCCTAGATAATATTCCTGTGAGATAAAATCGGCAAGAACACAATTACACTCTCCGTCTCATTACCAGAGATATGTAACGATATAAAAACTTACATAGGAACACTTAGAAATGGAGAGGAAGAAGCAGCCAGCCAGCAGCAATTTCAAGCTGTACCAGTAGCATTATACGACAGAGAGAGAGAGAGAGAGAGAGAGAAAGGCGGTAGCCCTTCTCTCTAGGCGATTTTTAAATAATTTATATAAAATCGGCATGGGTGAACGATAATCACAAAAACATTGTTCACTCATATATAAAAATATAGTTAAATGGTGTTAAATTACAATGCATAATGACAGATATGACACAGGTGAGAAGGTCATGCCCTGTGCTGAGCTCAACCAAAAGGGAAAAGCTTGGGAAAGTCCAGAAGGCAAATACATCTGTTAGCCTAAACAGCTGTCATGCCCTCACCTCTCTTAACAAAATGAACTATTGAAAAATAAACAACGTTGATTCTACACACACACAACGAGACTAGTCCCAGAGCTAGGAGGTATGCCCTACGAGGATAGATTAAGGGAAATTGACCTCACGACACTGGAGGACAGGAGAGAGGGGTGACATGATAACGACATATAATTTTTTTAATACATCGGTCGTTTCCCACCAAGGTAGGGTGGCCCGAAAAAGAAAAACTTTCACCATTATTCACTCCATTACTGTCTTGCCAGAGGTGTGCTTACACTACAGTTATAAAACTGCAACATTAACAGCCGTCCTTCACAGTGCAGGCACTGTACTTTCCATCTCTATGACTCAAGTCTTGTCTGCCGGTTTCCCTGAATCCTTTCATAAATATTTCCCTGCTCACATTCCAACCTCCTTTACCCCCTCCCTCAACCTTTCCTAGGCCGACCTCTACACGCCTTCCCTCCACTACAGATTTATTCACTCTCGAAGTCATTCTATTTTGTTCCAGCCTCTCTACACGTCCGTACCACCTCAACAACCCTTTCCCAACCCTCTGGCTAATAGTTTTGGTAATCCCACACCTCCTACTAATTTCCAAACTACGGATACTCTGCATTATATTCACACCACAAATTACCTTCAGACACGACATCACTGCCTCCAGCCTTGTCCTTGTTGCAACATTCATCACCCATGCTTCACACCCATCTAAGAGCGTTGGTCTAACTATACTCTCATACATTCCCCTTTTTGCTTCCATGGACAAAGTTCTTTGTCTCCACAGACTCCTCAGTGCACCACTCACCTTTTTTCCCTCGTCAGTTCTATGATTCGCCTCGTTTTTCATAGACCCATCTGCTGACATGTCCACTCCTAAATATATGAATACATTCACTTCCTCCATGTTTTCTCCCTCCAATCTGATATCCAATCTTTCATTGCTTATTTTTTTTATCCTCATCACTTTACTCTTTCCTATATTCACTTTTAATTTTCTTTTACATTCTCTACGAAACTCATCCACCAACCTCTGCAATTTCTCTTCAGAATCTTCCAACAGCACCGTGTCATCAGCAAAGAGCAACTGTGATAATTCTCACTTTTTGTTAGATTCGCGGCCTGGTTATAGACTGGGCTGCGAGGGAGTTGACCCCAGAAATCCTCTTCAGGTATACTCCAGGTATGCAACTCTTGCCAACACCCGAGCATTCACTTCTCTTACAACCCCATCAATAAATATATTAAACAATCACGGTGACATCACACATCCTTGTCTAAGGCCTACTTTTACAGGGAAATAATCTCCCCCTCTCCTACATACTTTAACCTGAGCCTCACTATCCTTGTAAAATCTTTTCACTGCTTTGAATAACCTACCTCTTATTCCATACATATGCAATATCTGCCACATTGCCCCTCTATCTATCCTGTCATACGCCTTTTCCAAATCGATAAATGCCACAAAAAACCTCTTTACCCTGATTTAAATACTCTTTACCTACATGTTTCACTGTAAATACTTGGTCTACACACCTTTCCTAAAGCCTCCTTGTTCATCTGTTATCCTGCTCTCCGTCTTATTCTTAATTCTTTCAATAATAACTTTACCATACACTTTACCAGATATATTCAACACTTATTCCATTTTCCATTTTCCTTGTATCCCATCTACCTTTTACTCTCACTTTATATACAGCTAAAAAGTGATCTGATATATCTGTGGCCCCTCTATAAACATGTATATCCTGAAGTCTACTCAACAGTCTTTTATCTACCAATACGTAGCCCAACAAACTGTCATTACGCTCTACATCATATCTTGTATATTTATTTATCCTTTTTTATTCTTAAAATATGTGTTATCTATGAAAGGTTCAATCAGAGGACCCCCATTATCATTTACACCTGGCACCCCAAACTTACCTATCAAACCCTTTACAAATGTCTCTCCTACTTTATCATTTAGGTCCCCTACCACAGTTACTCTCACTTTGTTCAAAAGTTCCTACACACTCGCTTAGCATCTCCCAAAATCTCTCTCTCTCTCTCTTCTACACTCCTCTTTTCTCCAGGTGCATACACACTTATTGTTATAGCTTTAAGAAGAGGTATGATAAATCTCATGGAGCAGGGAGAGAGAGGACCTAGTAGCGACCAGCAAAGAGGCGGAGCCAGAAGCTTCGACTCGACCTCTACAACCACAATTAAGTGAGTACACACACACACACACACACACACACACACACACACACACACACACACACACACACACACACACACACACACACACACACACACACACACACACACACACACACACACACACACACACACACACACACACAATTCCTGCATAAAATGAGAAAATTTTACCATATTACATAAAGACATTATGCAAAAGATAACCCTGGCATAATAACACATAATTTATGTTGTAATATTGTAATGTAATATTTAACCTTAACAAATATTTGAATTGGGTTTTGCTGAAACTTCATCAGTTTCAACATTGATGGGCCTATTTAACTGACAATTGACTGAGTAATTGTAGACCATCCTGGGACTGATAGTTTGTTGTGTACCAGCAACACATCCTGGGACTGATAGTTTATTGTGTACCAGCAACACATCCTGGGACTGATAGTTTATTGTGTACCAGCAATACATCCTGGGACTGATAGTTTATTGTGTACCAGCAACACATCCTGGGACTGATAGTTTATTGTGTACCAGCAACACATCCTGGGACTGATAGTTTATTGTGTACCAGCAACACATCCTGGGACTGATAGTTTATTGTGTACCAGCAACACATCCTGGACTGATAGTTTATTGTGTACCAGCAACACATCCTGGGAGTGGTAGTTTATTGTGTACCAGCAACACATCCTGGGACTGATAGTTTATTGTGTACCAGCAACACATCCTGGGACTGATAGTTTATTGTGTACCAGCAACACATCCTGGGAGTGGTAGTTTATTGTGTACCAGCAACACATCCTGGGAGTGGTAGTTTATTGTGTACCAGCAACACATCCTGGGAGTGATAGTTTATTGTGTACCAGCAACACATCCTGGGACTGATAGTTTATTGTGTACCAGCAACACATCCTGGGACTGATAGTTTATTGTGTACCAGCAACACATCCTGGGACTGATAGTTTATTGTGTACCAGCAACACATCCTGGGAGTGGTAGTTTATTGTGTACCAGCAACACATCCTGGGAGTGGTAG
This sequence comes from Cherax quadricarinatus, assembly GCF_026875155.1. Lineage (NCBI taxonomy): Eukaryota > Metazoa > Arthropoda > Malacostraca > Decapoda > Parastacidae > Cherax > Cherax quadricarinatus. The sequence continues at coordinate 106,432,407 of NC_069401.1, read as the reverse complement.
TTTATTGTGTACCAGCAACACATCCTGGGAGTGGTAGTTTATTGTGTACCAGCAACACATCCTGGGAGTGGTAGTTTATTGTGTACCAGCAACACATCCTGGGAGTGGTAGTTTATTGTGTACCAGCAACACATCCTGGGAGTGGTAGTTTATTGTGTACCAGCAACACATCCTGGGAGTGGTAGTTTATTGTGTACCAGCAACACATCCTGGGACTGGTAGTTTATTGTGTACCAGCAACACATCCTGCGAGTGGTAGTTTATTGTGTACCAGCAACACATCCTGCGAGTGGTAGTTTATTATAGAGTGAGAATTGATAACAATACTTTTATTGCTAGCCCTAATAGCAGAAATTAGAGTAATGCTGGTGAGTGAGGGAGATGACCAGTGTTGCTGGTTAGTATGGGAGATGACTAGTGATACTTTTGAGTGTGGAAAATGACCAGTGATGCTGACTCCAGTGCTGTGTCCTAATTCCATCTACCTATATCAATCTTCTCGTGGGGAAAGATCCTGAGTGCCGGTGAGAGGCTCTAGCTGTAAGGAAATTGACCGGTGCTCCCTCTCTTTGGATCACACCTGAATGCTTCCCATTCCCTCGGTCGCTGTGCATCTCAGGGTTTAGCGCTCTTTCTCATGAATGTAAATGTGCTTGATAGGATGTGAAGGTGGTGATAGTAATAAATACCACAGTCATGATGATGGTGATAGTGCTGAAAGTGATGATAATGATGATGATTATGGTTGGGTTGATGATGATGACAGACAAGAAAACTGTGGTGGAGATAATGAAATAATAGTGATGATAATTAAGGTGGTAATTGTAATGATTGATGATGACGTACATGTGTACGACTCTCAAAAGCCCTTAGAAGCCAATGGCTATTCAGCGCTTTGAACACAAATGTTGCTGACATCATTACCAATTTGCTGCTATCATTACCAATTTGCTGCTGCTGCTTCTGCAGAGATGCTGCCATCATTACCAGCCCGCTGTCGTGACCAATATGCTGTCAGGATACAGAAATCGTCGTCCCAGTGCAATCAAAACAATTCAGATTCCATAGAGCGCATTCCCTCGGCCGTATCCGCAATTTGTTCCACGTCTTCGGCCATAAGGCACATTATAGAAGTCATTAGAGTGTAATACAGAAATTCCAAAGGATGAGAGAGAGAGACGATAAGGTCAGGTTCATCAGATCTGGAGCTCTATTTAGGTAATGTGGTTAAAATTGATGGGACGATGATGACTATTATGACGGTGGCTATGATGATTGAGAGACAAATGGCATATATTTCCATAATATCATTATATTTATGAGGACACACTAAACCCGTAGCTGTCATACACTACTTTGGTAATGAGACACAATCAGGATTGAACCCAGGAAGGAAAAAGCGTCTCCGTGGATTACGAGGCTTTTGGCACTGAGGCGCAACCCTCAACAGGAGACATCTTAATAGACTCACAGAATCTCATACGATGGTGATGAGCGGAGTGACTGTATCCGGCAGGTGGTGGTAGGGCGCGGCGGCTAAGGTGCGCGCGCTCTGCAGGACCTCCCTTGGGCCCAAGGATTAACACGAGGGTTGAGTTAATGAAGGAACACCACACTCCAGAGAGGCTAAAATGCAGAAACGCTACCTGCCGGGCCATGGTGATAGCGAGGGATTTATGCTCAGGTTTGCCTCATTTGTATTTTGTTTTTTGTTTTCTGACTTTGGGTTATGTACACCTATGACGAGTGGATTACACCCAGACGAAGGGTATTGAGACGAAACATCCAGACGAACGTATTGAGACGAACACTCCAGACGGCACACCGGGACTGACACAGCCAGACTGACACAACTAAACTGACACAACCAGACTGACACAACCTGGACACACCCAGACTACACAAGCAGTTGCTGGACACACTGCGAGCCTGATCCAGCAACTGGTTTCTGAGTTTAACCCCTACCAAAGTGCAAAGCCATGATGAATCGGGGAAGAGCAAAGAAGACCACGGACAGATTTACAGTTTAAGGGGCCAAAGACTGCAAACCTCATTAAAGGGAAAAAGGGAAAATCTGAGGGTGAAGTACAATACCGAGGTACATCTCCTGAAGCGCACATCAACCAAAAAAACTGCTGCAACATTTGGGCGATTAGCAAACCTAAAAATAGTGTTCCGAAATCTCAGTATGGAATCATTCAGGGCTTTATACACAGTGTATGTAGGGCCCATACTTGAGTATGCAGCACCAGTCGGGAAAACACATACTAGTAAAGCACGTCAAGAAATTAGAAAAAAGTGCAGAAGTTTGCAATGTGAATAATCCCGGCATGTCCTACGAAGGGGCATGTCCTACGAAGAAAGGTTAAAAAAAAATGCCTGACGACACTGGAGGACAGGAGAGAGATGGGGGAGACATGATAACAATATATAAAATGCTGAGAGGAATTGACAAGGTGGATAGAGACAGATGTTCCAGAGATGGACACAGAAAAAAGGGAGTCACAATTAAAAGTAAACACTCAAATGAGCCACGGAATGTTAGGAAGTGTTTCTTCAGTCATAGAATTGCCAGGAGTGGAATAATCTGGAGAGTGATGTAGTGAAGGCAGGATCCATACATAGCTTTAAGAAGGGGTACGACAAAGCTCGAGCATCAGAGAGGAATGAACCTAGTAGACAACAGTGAAGAGGCGGGGGCAAAGAGCTGTGACAAGACCCCTGCAACACAATTAGGTAGTACAACCCTGACTTGACCCAACCAGAGGAAAACGCATTACAAGGCCCACCTGAAGAACACTGCCCGAGAAACACTAGAGGAGAAACACTGCAGAGGAACACTGCAGAGAAACATACCAGAACAACACTGCCGAGAAACATACCAGAACAATACTGTCAGAAAACACTGCCAGGACAACACTGCAGAACAACACTGCTAGAACAACACTGCCAGAACAACACTGCAAGAGAAGCACTGCCAGAGAAACTTACCAGAACAACACTGTCAGAGAAAACTATCAGAACAACACTGCCAGAGAAACTGCCAGAGAAACATTACCAGAACAACACTGTCAGAGAAACACTACAGAAAAACCCTGCCAGAACAGACTGCGAGAACAACAATGCCATAACACACTGCCAGAAAACAGTGCCAGAACAACAGTCCCAGAACAACAGTGCCAGAACAACATCCCAGAAACTACACTGCCAGAACAACACTGCCGGAACACCACTGCCAGGACCAACACTGCCGAACACATGCCAGAAAACACTGCCAGAACAACATGCCAGACAACACTGCCAGAACAACACTCCCGGGAAATCAACACTGCCAGAACAACATGCCGGATCAACACTGCCAGAACAACACTGCCAGAACAACACTGCCAGAACAACACTGCCAGAACAACACTGCAGAACAAAACTGCCAGAACAACACTGCCAGAACAACACTGCCAGAACAACACTGCCAGAACAACACTGCCAGAACAAAACTGCCAGAACAACACTGCCAGAACAACACTGCCAGAACAACACTGCCAGAACAACATGCCAGACAACATCACAACATGACACATCCAATATAAACAAAAGCAGCGGCACTTGGGATGAGGACGATAAACGTATTAAATAATAACTAATAAGTGCTGAATTAATTTTCCAAGCAATGAAAACCAGAACAAATTACGAAAATTACAGCACAAAGCGGCTATGCAGCCCCAGATAGCCAGGCATGACTACTGAGATTCCAGCCCTCATGGCCAAGGCAACTCGTGCATGACACATTACAAACACTGCTAGCGTTTAGCATGACTGCATAAAAATGTCTCTCAGCTTAAGCGTTTGCTCACAGAGCGACCGGAGATATGTTTACTAACCATTGAATTTTTTATTGCGTCTGGGATAACCATTAGAATAGCGAACGATTTTGATTTTATATCAGCGTCTGACTGTCGACTGTTATGCCGAATAGGGCGATAAACCACTCCAATAGAGATAGAAATTTAGTTTTATGTCGACAGTGGAATAAACCAGAGGAAAAGAGAGAGAGACAGCTTCTCGAGGGCCGAGAAAAACTAATTTTGGGTGTGATTTACAGGGCCCCAAATCTTGATAGGGAGTGCAGTAAACTTCTATGGGACGAAATTCGTAAGGCATCTACATACGAAAATGTTGTGCTAATGGGAGATTTCAACTATAGACAGATTGACTGGAGCAATTTGACAGGAAATTTAGAGTCAGGTGACTTTCTTGATACGATCCAGGATTGTTTTTTAAAAACTGTTTGTGACAGAGCCAATAGGGAAAATAACCCCCTTGACTTGGTTCTTGCCAGTAGGGAAAAAATAATTAAAAATCTTGAGGTTAATGATGAGCTTGGGAAAGTGATCACAAATCACTCAGTTTTAATATATCATGGAATTCCCCTAATAATGGCAATCAAGTCTCCGTCCCTGACTTTTGCTTGGTTGATTTCATAGGACTGAAAAATTACTTAGGTGGGCTGAACTGGAATGACCTGACTAAGGGTCAGGTAGGTGGTGATGGTTGCCGATATGATGCTTTCCAGGGCATAGTTCTAGCTGCTCAGTCAAATTATGTTCCAAATAGGGAAATCAGATCAAACAAAAATGATCCTAAATGGATGAACAATAGATTAAAATATCTGATTGGTCAAAAGAGAGGCATATATAGGCAAATCAAAAGAGGAGAGGGGCAATTAAGAAATCGATATATTCAGTTAAAGAGAGAAATAAAAAAGGGAATTAGAAAAGCAAAAAGAGATTATGAGGTTAAAGTTGCAAGAGAATCGAAGACTAACCCAAAAGGATTCTTTCAGGTATACAGAAGTAAGATCAGGGACAAGATAGGCCCACTCAAAAGTTCCTCGGGTCAGCTCACTGACAGTGATAAGGAAATGTGTAGAATTTTTAACACATACTTCCTCTCCGTTTTTACACAGGAGGATACCAGCGATATTCCAGTAATGATAAATTATGTAGAACAGGACGATAATAAACTGTGAACGATTAGGGTCACAAGTGACATGGTCCTTAGGCAAATAGATAAATTAAAACCTAACAAATCCCCAGGCCCTGATGAACTGTATGCAAGCGTTCTAAAGGAATGTAAAGAGGAGCTTAGCAAACCTTTGGCTAATCTTTTCAACATATCACTACAAACTGGCATGGTGCCAGATAAGTGGAAAATGGCAAATGTGATACCTATTTTCAAAACAGGTGACAGGTCCTTAGCTTCGAACTATAGACCAATAAGCCTAACCTCCATAGTGGGAAAATTTATGGAATCAATAATTGCCGAGGCAGTTCGTAGCCACCTTGAAAAGCATAAATTAATCAACGAATCTCAGCATGGTTTTACAAAGGGGCGTTCCTGCCTTACGAATTTATTAACTTTTTTCACTAAGGTATTTGAGGAGGTAGATCATGGTAATGAATATGATATTGTGTATATGGACTTCAGTAAGGCTTTTGACAGGGTCCCACATCAGAGACTATTGAGGAAAATTAAAGCACATGGAATAGGAGGAGAAATTTTTTTCCTGGATAGAGGCATGGTTGACAAATAGGCAGCAGAGAGTTTGCATAAATGGGGAGAAATAAGAGTGGGGAAGCGTCACGAGCGGTGTTCCACAGGGGTCAGTGTTGGGCCCCTTGCTGTTCACAATCTACATAAACGACATAGATGAGGGCATAAAGAGCGACATCGGCAAGTTTGCCGATGACACCAAAATAGGCCGTCGAATTCATTCTGACGAGGACATTCGAGCACTCCAGGAAGATTTGAATAGACTGATGCAGTGGTCGGAGAAGTGGCAGATGCAGTTTAATATAGACAAATGCAAAGTTCTAAATGTTGGACAGGACAATAACCATGCCACATATAAACTAAATAATGTAGATCTTAATATTACGGATTGCGAAAAAGATTTAGGAGTTCTGGTTAGCAGTAATCTGAAACCAAGACAACAGTGCATAAGTGTTCGCAATAAAGCTAATAGAATCCTTGGCTTCATATCAAGAAGCATAAATAATAGGAGTCCTCAGGTTGTTCTTCAACTCTATACATCCTTGGTTAGGCCTCATTTAGATTATGCTGCACAGTTTTGGTCACCGTATTACAGAATGAATATAAATTCTCTGGAAAATGTACAAAGGAGGATGACAAAGTTGATCCCATGTATCAGAAACCTTCACTATGAGGATAGACTAAGGGCCCTGAATCTGCACTCTCTAGAAAGTCGTAGAATTAGGGGGGATATGATTGAGGTGTATAAATGGAAGACAGGAATAAATAAAGGGGATGTAAATAGTGTGCTGAAAATATCTAGCCTAGACAGGACTCGCAGCAATGGTTTTAAGTTGGAAAAATTCAGATTCAGGAAGGATATAGGAAAGTACTGGTTTGGTAATAGAGTTGTGGATGAGTGGAACAAACTCCCGAGCACAGTTATAGAGGCCAGAACGTTGTGTAGCTTTAAAAATAGGTTGGATAAATACATGAGTGGATGTGGGTGGGTGTGAGTTGGACCTGATAGCTTGAGCTACCAGGTCGGTTGCCGTGTTCCTTCCTTAAGTGACCTGACCTGACTAGGTTGGGTGCATTGGCTTAAGCCGGTAGAAGACTTGGACCTGCCTCGCATGGGCCAGTAGGCCTTCTGCAGTGTTCCTTCGTTCTTATGTTCTTATGTTCTTATGACACTACACTGAAGAAGGAGACGGGTGATAGGAATCAACCCATCATCATGAGAGTTTTGTTATCGAAGCTCTCACAAGGATTTGTAAGATACTTTCCTCATAATTACATCAATGAAATATTTGAGTTTGATAAGACATGTGCGAGTAAGAAGGAAGGAGCACTACAGCAGACCTACTTGCCCAAGCTTGGCTATTTCAAATCATACCCACCCAAACCCACTCATGTAACTGTCTAACCTATTTTTCAAGCTACACAAGGTTCTCCCTTCATTGACGCTACTCGGGAGTTTGGTTGCCTTCAAATATCCTTTCTAAATATATTTTTTTTATCTTGCTTAGATATTTATAACACGTCACTTGCATCCTCATTATTTATTCCTGCTTTCCATTTATACACCTTATTCATATCCCCCCCTAATTCTACGCCTTGCAAGAGAGGGCAGGTTAAGTGATTTCAAATATATGGGGTGTACTTAGCTCTGTGAAGACCTGTTTGTGTGCTCTTGAGTGGTGACCTGTACTTTGAGTGCTGACTGTACTTAACTCTGTGAAGAAGTGTCTTGTTTGCTCCCGTGGACTGAACAAGATGCCCTCCATCGAGCAACTTTACCAGCAACTTAAGGAAGAATTGAGGGCAGCGAAGACGGAGATACGGCGATTGACCGAGGAAAACAAGAGGATTCTTAGTAGTTCTCCTGTTTCGAGTCCTCAGGTCAAGAAGGGATCGTGGTCAGTGGCTGGACAGCAGGGGACGACGAAGTTGACGATCAAGAAGACGAATGGAAAGCCAGAAACGATGAAGAAGAAAGAGACTGCTGTGGAAAACTCCCGTGGAAACCTCCAACGCATTCTCGGTGCTACCCGACGAATGTGAGTCTACTACTGGGGTCGTCACGACGAACGACAACAAGGAAGGTAAGAATATTGTTGTTGTTGGGGATAGCCAGGTTAGATACATGGATAGGGCATTCTGCTTGAAGGACAGGAGTAGGAGACAAAGGGTATGCTTTCCTGGGGCTGGGATGGAGGACATTGTTAGCCGGCTTGACAACATCATGACCGGTAATGGGATCAATCTATTATTTGCCTCAGTGCTGGAGGCAACTGATGTATGGCAAGCGTAGAAGTGAGGGATTTAGTTAGAAAGTTCAGGGACAGCTATAGACATGATTAGGAAGAAGGGGGGGCGCCTGTTATATGTGGCATTTTGCCAAGAGAGGTGTTGGTAATGAATGGTTGTCCTGAGCAATTGGTATTAATTGTTGGCTGGATAAACACTGTAAGGATAATGCAGTACCATTCATTGACAACTGGGACAACTTCTATGGCCGAAATGACATGTATGCCAGGGATGGGGTTCACTTATCCAGGGCAGGTGTGGGTTTTCTTGCTAACTCAGTTGAGGGGGTTGTTAGGACTTTAAACTAGGATTACTTAGAGGTATGGGTTTAGAAATGATTAATAATGAGGATGGATATATTGACTTATGCTTGATATTAAGAATCTTAATAGTAACTGTCATGGAGTAACTCTGGGTAATGATAATTTCAGAAATTGTGTTAAAAACAAAGATGAATAGGAAAAATGTGCAGAAGAAAAAACATATGATGGTATTTTATGCTAACAGTCGAAGTGCAAGAAATAAAAATTAATGAACTACGTTTGGTAGCATTGTGCTGGGAACTTTGATAGCATTGCATTAACTGAAAGTGGTATGATTTAAAGAGTCGGGATACGACTGCTGAGTGTAATATTCAGGGATTTAAGTTATTCAATGTGGATAGATGTAATGGGAAGGGGGGAGGAGTTGCATTGTATGTTCGAGAAAATATTAATTGTTGCATAAAAACAGGTATAAAAATAGATGGAGCAGTAACAGAGTCTGTTTGGGTAGAGTTCGTGGAGGGTCAAGAAAAACTAATTCTAGGTGTAATATACCGACCTCCAGGCTTGGATCACGATAGAGGGAGACTTCTTTGGGACGAAATTGTTAGGGCTTCTGGACACAGTAACGTAGTCATAGTAGGGGACTTTAACTTTAGCCAAATTGACTGGAATTCTTTGACAGGTAATCTAGAGTCCAGTGACTTCATGGAAACAGTTCAGGGACTGTTTTCTGAAACAGAAGTGTAACTGAACCTACAGGGGTATAATTTGGTAGACCTAGTCTTGTCAAATAAGGAAACACTCGTGAATAATCTGGAGATCACTGAAGAGCTTGGCGCAAGTGATCACAAATCCATCACCTTTAGCATTAATTGGGAATGGAAGAATAATGATAATACAGTAAAAATCCACGATTTTCGTTCTGCCGATTATAATGGACTTAGGGAACATCTGTCTAATCTTGATTGGGGTTATCTAGCTAATGATTTTTTGACGATAATCATACTTATGAATATGAAGGGATCTGCTTTTATGATTGTTTTCTTAATAATGTACACAGTGCCCAGAGTATATACATTCCCCAGAGAGAAATTAGGTCTAATAATAACGATCCCAAATGGGTTAACAGGAGGCTAAAGCATCTACTAGGGGAGAAAAGGGGAATTTATAGGCGCATCAGAAGAGGAGAGGTTAACCTTACTGACCAATATGTTCAGCTTAAAACAGAAGTAAAAAGGGCGATTAGAAAGGCTAAACGTGACTATGAAATTAGAGTTGCTAATGAATCAAAGACTAATCCAAAGGGGTTCTTTCAAGTGTATAGGACGAAGGTGAAGGAAAAAGTAGGACCTCTGAAATCAGGGAATGGACAGCTGACGGATAATGAACTGGAAATGTGTTCCTTATTTAATGACTATTTTTTGTCAGTTTTTACACAGGAAGATGTAAATGAGATTCCAGTAATAACAATTATTTAGTTCCTGATGAATTTAAGTTAACTAATATTACTGTCACGAGGGACATGGTTATTAAACAGATAGACAAACTGAAACAAAAATAAGTCCCGGGACCCGATGAGTTGTTTTCAAGGGTATTAAGGAATGCAAGATGGAGCTTAGTCAGCCATTAACGAGTGTATTCAATGCGTCCATCCTTACCAGTGTTGTGCCAGAGATGTGGAAGATAGCTATGTGGTTCCTATATTCAAATCAGGGGATAAGTCCACTCCTTCAAATTACCGTCCAATAAGCCTGACATCTATAGTGGGCAAGTTATTAGAATCAATTATAGCTGACATTATCAGAAGTCACCTTGAAGAGCATAACTTGATAAATGAATCTCAGCATGGATTCACGAGAGGTCGTTCCTGCCTGACAAACTTACTGACGTTCTTCAATAGAACATTTGAGGCAGTTGACAGTGATAAGGAATATGATATTGTTTATTTGGATTTTAGTAAAGCCTTCGACAGAGTACCTCACAAGAGACTCTTAAGAAAAGTGGCAGCTCATGGTATAGGAGGTAAAGTTCTAGCATGGATTGAGGCATGGCTTACCAATAGAAAGCAGAGAGTTACCATTAATGGAGTGAAATCTGAATGGGGATTAGTCACTAGTGGCGTTCCACAAGGATCAGTTTTAGGCCCTCTCTTGTTCATAATTTACATTAATGACCTTGATGAAGGGATTACTAGTGACATGAATAAGTTTGCTGATGATACAAAGATAGGCCGTATAATTCACTCTGAGGAGGATATCAATGAACTCCAGGACGATTTGAACAAATTAATGTCTTGGTCTGAGAAATGGCAGATGAAGTTTAATGTGGATAAGTGTAAGGTACTTGCCCTTGGTAATGAAAATAACCCTCGAAGCTATAATCTAGGTGAAGTAGAGCTTGGTCATACAGAATGTGAAAAAGACTTGGGAGTTATGGTAAGCAGAAATCTAAAGCCAAGACAGCAGTGCCTCAGTGTGCGCAACAAGGCCAACAGATTACTTGGATTTATCTCAAGAAGTATAAGTAACAGAAGTCAAAAGTTATTTTACAGCTCTATACATCACTAGTGAGGCCTCATTTAGATTATGCTGCTCAGTTTTGGTCCCCTTACTACAGGATGGACATAGACTCATTAGAGAACATACAGAGAAGAATGACTAAAATGATTTACTGTGTAAGGAACCTCCCGTATGAAGATAGACTTAAAGCCTTAAATCTCCACTCTCTGGAGAGGCGTAGAATGAGGGGAGATATCATTGAAGTGTATAAGTGGATGACGGGCATAAACAAGGGAGACATTAATAAAGTACTGAGGGTGTCGAACCAGGTAAGAACCAGGAATAATGGATTTAAGTTGGAAAAATTTAGATTTAGAAAGGACATAGGTAAGTACTGGTTTTCTAACAGAGTTGTAGATGCGTGGAACAGTCTTCCCAGTGGGGTGATAGAGGCTAGGACCTTGGGTAGCTTTAAGAAGGGACTGGACAGATATATGAGTGGGAGGGGCTGGGTTTGATTGGTGTCAGGGGGTGCGGGAGATGTTTCTTGAGTAGCTTTGGGTGGATGTCGTTTTGATGGGGACCTGCCTCGTATGGGCCAGTAGGCCTTCTGCAGTGTTCCTACATTCTTATGTTCTTATGTTCTTATCCCTCTCTGTAAGTTTCACATCGCATTTATGTCCTGTAATATGGTGACCAGAACTGTGCAGAATAATCTAAATGAGGTCTAACCAACGATACATTGAGTTGGAGTATAACCCGAGGCTTCCTGTTATTTATACTTCTAGATATGAAACCAGGAACTTTATTCGCGTTATTGCGAATAGTTACGAACTGTTTTCTTGGCTTTAGATTACTGGTAAGTAGAGCTCCTAAATCTTTCTCGCATTCAGAGTGACTGAGATTTTCGTTTTTTAGTTTGTGTCATGGTAATTTTCTTATCCAAGGCTTAGAACTTAGCATTTGTCTATATTAAACTGCATCTGCCACTTTCCCGACTACTGCATCAATCTAGTGTTCTCATCAGAATTAATCCGACGGCCTATTTTAGCGTAATCGGCAAACTTGCTTATGTCGCTATGTATTCCCTCATCTCTGTCGTTTATGTATATTGTGAGCAACAAAGAACCCAACACTGATATCTGTGGAACACCGCCTGTGACGTGCTCCCACTCTGATTTCTCCCCATTTACAAAACTGCGGCAGGCCAGGGTTCGACCCCACTACACATTGTCCAGCCTCAAGAGACAACACAACGTACATGTCATCTTATTCACTCGCCCATTAAACAGGAGGAGGCTGAAATTAATCCTTGAGCATATGACTACCACAAATGTAATCGGATTCTGAGAAACACCTAGCTCTGCTGGGTGCGTTATCTTCGTAGGATCGATGGCTGAATGGATAAAATGACACGTACACTGTGTTGTGTCTTGAGGCGGGGGATCGAACCCTGGCCTGCCGCAGTTTGGTAAATGATCTATATATAAATACACACACACACACACATTATATATATATATTTATATATATATATATATATATATATATATATATATATTATATATATATATATATATATATATATATATTATATATATATATATATATATATTATATATATATTTGTAATAATTATTTTTCTATTAGCCTGTGTTTTTAAATGTTAATATCTATCAGCTACAATATATGCTCATGTGTACTTGTGCACTCCTGTCTAGACACCAGTGAATCCTACTCACATCATTATAAAGATTAAAAGTTTTTTCTCTTTTTCGAGATTCTATAAAGGAGGTGCCCGTCACGGAATGCACGGAGGAAATATAACATAAAGTATATTTCTAGGATTTAAGAAGACACGAAGGAAGCCATTAATCTGATTGTTACGAATCATACACATTTACGAATTCCAATCCATCTGTGGCCAATTGTGAACAGAAAGCCAATGATTCCTCGCTGCCCCGGTCATGCGAGATAACTTCGAGTTATCCCTATGAAGACCGCTAAGAAGGTATATAATAGAAGTGAAGAACACCCACGGAGAACATTGTATCGAGCAGCTAGCTAACGAGCAAGTTATTTACAGTAGCAGCAGTAATGGTGGTTTATTGGTGAACAGTCTGGGGGAGGTCTAGGTGGGGAGGTGAAGAGTTTGGGATGGAGAAGAAGAGTGAGAGGGCGAGGAAATGATTCGAGGGAGAGATAGAAGATAGAAGAAGAGAATAAGAGAGAGAGGGGGAGGCGGGACAGAGAGGAACATTATGCTTATTCGTAAATATTCTTGTGTGTATGAGTGTGCCTATTTACGAAATGTATGCGTATCGATTTGCACGTATACAAACAAAGAGACGTCAGTTTTACTCTCAGCGCGAAGGATCTTGTTGAGATCTTCAGCGTAGCAACGACGGTACCAGCAACACAGAGGTTTACAATGTACCAGCAACACAGAGGTTTACAATGTACCAGCAACACAGAGGTTTACAATGTACCAGCAACACAGAGGTTTACAATGTACCAGCAACACAGAGGTTTACAATGTACCCGCAACACAGAGGTTTACAATGTACCAGCAACACAGAGGTTTACAATGTACCAGCAACACAGAGGTTTACAATGTACCAGCAACACAGAGGTTTACAATGTACCAGCAACACAGAGGTTTACAATGTACCAGCAACACAGAGGTTTACAATGTACCAGCAACACAGAGGTTTACAATGTACCAGCAACACAGAGGTTTACAATGTACCAGCAACACAGAGGTTTACAATGTACCAGCAACACAGAGGTTTACAATGTACCAGCAACACAGAGGTTTACAATGTACCAGCAACACAGAGGTTTACAATGTACCAGCAACACAGAGGTTTACAATGTACCAGCAACACAGAGGTTTACAATGAACCAGCAACAGAGAGGTTTACAATGTACCAGCAACACAGAGGTTTACAATGTATCAGCAACACAGAGGTTTACAATGTACCAGCAACACAGAGGTTTACAATGTACCAGCAACACAGAGGTTTACAATGTACCAGCAACACAGAGGTTTACAATGTACCAGCAACACAGACGTTTACAATGTACCAGCAACACAGAGGTTTACAATGTACCAGCAACACAGAGGTTTACATTGTACCAGCAACACAGAGGTTTACAATGTACCAGCAACACAGAGGTTTACATTGTACCAGCAACACAGAGGTTTACATTGTACCAGCAACACAGAGGTTTACAATGTACCAGCAACACAGAGGTTTACATTGTACCAGCAACACAGAGGTTTACAATGTACCAGCAACACAGAGGTTTACATTGTACCAGCAACACAGAGGTTTACATTGTACCAGCAACACAGAGGTTTACAATGTACCAGCAACACAGAGCTTTACAATGTACCAGCAACACAGAGGTTTACAATGTACCAGCAACACAGAGGTTTACAATGTACCAGCAACACAGAGGTTTACAATGTACCAGCAACACAGAGGTTTACAATGTACCAGCAACACAGAGGTTTACAATGTACCAGCAACACAGAGGTTTACAATGTACCAGCAACACAGAGGTTTACAATGTACCAGCAACACAGAGGTTTACAATGTACCAGCAACCAGAGGTTTACAATGTACCAGCAACACAGAGGTTTACAATGTACCAGCAACACAGAGGTTTACAATGTACCAGCAACACAGAGGTTTACAATGTACCAGCAACACAGAGGTTTACAATGTACCAGCAACACAGAGGTTTACAATGTACCAGCAACACAGAGGTTTACAATGTACCAGCAACACAGAGGTTTACAATGTACCAGCAACACAGAGGTTTACAATGTACCAGCAACACAGAGGTTTACAATGTACCAGCAACACAGAGGTTTACAATGTACCAGCAACACAGAGGTTTACAATGTACCAGCAACACAGAGGTTTACAATGTACCAGCAACACAGAGGTTTACAATGTACCAGCAACACAGAGGTTTACAATGTACCAGCAACACAGAGGTTTACAATGTACCAGCAACACAGAGGTTTACAATGTACCAGCAACACAGAGGTTTACAATGTACCAGCAACACAGAGGTTTACAATGTACCAGCAACACAGAGGTTTACAATGTACCAGCAACACAGAGGTTTACAATGTACCAGCAACACAGAGGTTTACAATGTACCAGCAACACAGAGGTTTACAATGTACCAGCAACACAGAGGTTTACAATGTACCAGCAACACAGAGGTTTACAATGTACCAGCAACACAGAGGTTTACAATGTACCAGCAACACAGAGGTTTACAATGTACCAGCAACACAGAGGTTTACAATGTACCAGCAACACAGAGGTTACAATGTACCAGCAACACAGAGGTTTACAATGTACCAGCAACACAGAGGTTTACAATGTACCAGCAACACAGAGGTTTACAATGTACCAGCAACACAGAGGTTTACAATGTACCAGCAACACAGAGGTTTACAATGTACCAGCAACACAGAGGTTTACAATGTACCAGCAACACAGAGGTTTACAATGTACCAGCAACACAGAGGTTTACAATGTACCAGCAACACAGAGGTTTACAATGTACCAGCAACACAGAGGTTTACAATGTACCCGCAACACAGAGGTTTACAATGTACCAGCAACACAGAGGTTTACAATGTACCAGCAACACAGAGGTTTACAATGTACCAGCAACACAGAGGTTTACAATGTACCAGCAACACAGAGGTTTACAATGTACCAGCAACACAGAGGTTTACAATGTACCAGCAACACAGAGGTTTACAATGTACCAGCAACACAGAGGTTTACAATGTACCAGCAACACAGAGGTTTACAATGTACCAGCAACACAGAGGTTTACAATGTACCAGCAACACAGAGGTTTACAATGTACCAGCAACACAGAGGTTTACAATGTACCAGCAACACAGAGGTTTACAATGTACCAGTGGCAATTTATGAAAAGATCACTTGAAGCTGGAAGTGTTACTTGACACACAGCGACAGTGTTACTTGACACACAGCGTCAGTGTTACTTGACACACAGCGTCAGTGTTACTTGACACGCAGCGTCAGTGTTACTTGACACACAGCGTCAGTGTTACTTGACACATAGCGTCAGTGTTACTTGACACACAGCGTCAGTGTTACTTGACACACAGCGTCAGTGTTACTTGACACACAGCGACAGTGTTACTTGACACACAGCATCAGTGTGACTTAACCCATAACAATAATAATGACCAACAATAATAATAATAATAATAATAATAATAATAATAATTATTATTATTATTATTATTATTATTATTATTATTATTATTATTATTTTAATATCAATGATAATAAAAATTATATTATAAAACAAAAGAAGGGAGAAAAGGGTCTAAAACTGCCAATTAGGAAGAAAAAAGAAGAAACAATTTTTTATTCACAAAATAGTAAAACAATGGATACGTAGAGAACAGAGAACACTAAGTGCTGAAACAATGTGAAGACAAATAATATGTTAAATCAGTGTTTACGGGACAACGCGAACGTAGTTAGGATTCGATATTTTAATTTGTAAACCTTAACTATATTTTCCAATTATTTAAATGCACATTTTAGCTAAAAATGATACATAGAAAATGCTTGATGCTGGTGAGAGGATCTTGAACAAAGGTGAATATGATCTCTTCTTCCTTGGACGGAATCTGATCGTCTCCCATTATTCCCTCTCAGGAGCTGTAGGACCTCTACGGCTGTAGCACATCCCCATGAATACAATAATAATGATGAATATGATGTTGACTTGGGAGTGGAGATGGGAGAGGAGAGAGAAATAACAAAGCACAATACAAACGAGGAGACAATGCAAGAATGAGATATTTCTTAAGTGGATTCCAATGAGAAATGTAATTGGTAAGTCAGACAACCCACGAGATGATGGAAGATCTTGGCACAGTACCTACAGTGAACAGAATAATTCATAATAGCTATATGTATCTCAGTAGCTTCACTATTCGAAAGCTTAGGTAGCTTCAAATATAGAATAGATAAATACATGAGTGAGTGGGATTGGATTTGAGTGGGACTTATATCTGAGATAATTAGGGCTTATAGAGCTTATTCCTTGGGTTTCTTTGATGTTAAACGTTGTAGCAAGGAGGACGCTGGAGGTAGAAGAAGGAAATGTCGTCATTGAGGGAAATGTATGGTGTGAATACCAACATTTCTATTTCCTGCACAGTAGTCTAGTAACAACTAAAAATAACAAAATAGCAACACTGACCACGACAACAGTCCACTACCAGTAACCCATCACCGGTACCTAGTTCAATTTTGACTATATTTAGTTGGTCTGTGAGCAGCTGCTACTTACATATTCACATTTACTCAGCATCCTTCGTAGTAGGTTGGTAGACAGCAACCTCCCAGGGAGGTACTACCATCCTGTGGTAGTAGGTTGGTAGACAACAACCTCCCAGGGAGGTACTACCATCCTGTGGTAGTAGGTTGGTAGACAACAACCACCCAGGGAGGTACTACCATCCTGTGGTAGTAGGTTGGTAGACAACAACCTCCCAGGAAGGTACTACCGTCCTGTGGTAGTAGGTTGGTAGACAGCAACCACCCAGGGAGGTACTACCGTCCCGTGGTAGTAGGTTGGTAGACAGCAACCACCCAGGGAGGTACTACCGTCCTGTGGTAGTAGGTTGGTAGACAGCAACCTCCCAGGAAGGTACTACCGTCCTGTGGTAGTAGGTTGGTAGACAGCAACCTCCCAGGGAGGTACTACCGTCCTATGGTAGAAGGTTGGTAGACAGCAACCACCCAGGGAGGTACTACCGTCCTGTGGTAGTAGGTTGGTAGACAGCAACCTTCCAGGGAGGTACTACCGTCCTGTGGTAGTAGGTTGGTAGACAACAACCTCCTAGGGAGGTACTACCGTCCTGTGGTAGTAGGTTGGTAGACAGCAACCACCCAGGGAGGTACTACCGTCCTGTGGTAGTAGGTTGGTAGACAACAACCTCCCAGGGAGGTACTACCGTTCTGTGGTAGAAGGTTGGTAGACAGCAACCTCCCAGGGAGGTACTACCGTCCTGTGGTAGAAGGTTGGTAGACAGCAACCACCCAGGGAGGTACTACCGCCCTGCCAAGTGAGTGTGAAATGGAAATCCACGAAGCAACAAAAATAATTCTTGCAGCACTATTAGTTATCAGTCTGGGAATACTAATTAGGTGAAGTGGAAAAGCGAAACAGACAGAACTCTCTCTCTCTCTCTCTCTTTCTTTGCAACCAAAATTGCAAAGTGGCTTTGGATAATTATTGAATTTGGAAGAAGCCAGAGAAATCTGAGGTAAACTCAGAGTTAGTAATGAAAATTGACGAGAAGGAAGAGACGCAAAGCAGCTATTAAAGACTAAGCGTACACAAATAACCATAAATAGGAGAAAAAAACTTTTGACAACGTTTCGGTCCGACTGGGACCATTAACTAGTCCAAGTCGGACCGAAACGTCTTCATAACCTTCTTTCTCCTACGTGTGGGCTATCTGTGCATTGTTCCAGTCACAGTACTGAAAAAGAGTATCAATACAGACTATACTCTGTTGTAACAACAGACTCAGCTCTCTTAGTCAGGTATGTTTAAATCTATATTTAAATCCTTTTAATTTTGAAGGCCTCCTTTCCTTCAATCTTAATAATTTTCTTACGCTCTTTTTTTTTTTTTTACAAACTAATACGTCAAAAATCATCTAACGAACGACTTCTTATATCACATGTTAAAAAAATTATCAAAGCTGAAGTGACTTGACCAGATAACTGAGAACCTGGAACAAGCTTAGGATGGTTTGCAGGGGAGGTTCTGAAGTCAAGTGGACTTCATTGATGTCATACAATCACAAAAACTAAGGACATCTTGACACAGAGGAAAGTAATTAAAACCCAAGGACTTTCAGCCTTGTCAGTTACATTGTTAACCATTAGTAGAGGTGAGTTGTATAAGAGGTGAGATGCCCCTGACTCACGTAGTCAACATTACAGTCACATCTCACGTGTACTTAACAAAGGTATTTGATATATGAGAATCAGGTAAGTCATACCACAATTCTATACAAAACCTCTGATAACCACACGAATGACACCACCATTCTTCCCTACACCACCACTAACACAACCACACACCAGAGTATCACACTACCATCGTACTGCCACCACAGCGTGCCATTCACAACCACACTGCCCCACACACAACCACACTGCCAAAAACGGTCAACCACGCTGCTTCCCCACACGGTCACACTGCCCACACACAACTACAACTGCCCCACACAAACTACACTGCCCCACACAACCACACTACCACACAGTCCCACATCACATTAATACCGCACTCATCATAACACCAACCACACTACCACAGTAAGACCACTTACCAACATACCGCCCCACACACACAACCACAATACCACACACCACCACACTGCCATATACTTGACACTACTACACACAACCACATCTCCACATACCACCACAATGCAGTATACTATTACACTACCGGACACAACCATGACACTTCCATTACACTACCAGACAC
>NC_069401.1:106364888-106412709 GCF_026875155.1 Cherax quadricarinatus | reverse complement strand
TATCTCTCCCTTTCCCCAACTAACCACTTGGCCCCCTGAAGCAGGCTGCATAAATTTTTAGTTCCCGTTTGCCCTGGGGAACACGGTAGGGAAAGAATTGTAGTTTATATACAACCGTCCCCGTAAGATGGGGATTCTGAGTCTTCAAAAAAAAAGTCATTCAAGTCAAATTTAACCCCTGATTTTTTTTAAAGTAAGAGTTTTAAACCAGGATAGGGGTCAATTTCATAAATATATCACATTTATCTGTATATATATAATATTATATATATTTTTATATATATATATATATAATATTTTATATATATATATATATATATATATATATTTTTTAAATATATGGGGGAAGTAACCCTCTATAGCTGGAAGGGGGACCCTCATCCTCAGAGAAGCCCAATAAACGTACCTCAGGGAAAACTCAAGGTTCTCCCCGGAGCTGTTTGAATATTTTCTTCTCCTACCACCCCCTATATTTATATTCTATGTGAACATTTATTAATAAACAAAATACTTTTTACAGAAAAAAACAAAACATGAATACAATGGCACAATGTATCAAAGATGATGAATTTCCTCCAGCTCCTCCGGGGCTGGACGTGAACCAAGTATGCAGCAAGCATTTCCCCTCTGGATGGCGACGCTGAGGCGCTGGAACATGAAAAGTGGCTGCCCTTGGGCCCCTCGGGGGGTTCGATGAGTCTGGAACCCAATTCTTTAAGGAAACGTGTGGCATTTTTTCCATGATCCCAAGGTCTCTGATCCCACGGGGACAAATTGAAAACTGTTGGCTAATGTCCCTGTACTTGCTGATCTTGTACTCCTCCCTGTGGTCAGCAGCTCCTCCCTGTCGCCCCACACTGTGATGGATAAGGTGTCAGCCAGTGTGGACACACGGGTATAGTCCCATGCTAAGAGCTTGCCATTCTCCAAGGATAGATGGTGATCCCGTGGGGCGGTTTGCGGGGTTGTGGGTATTGTTTGCTGCAAGTGATCGTGGTTTCCCTCTCGGCAGGGCATCCAGCGTAGCAAGGGTTCTCTTAATGATGTCGTTGACCTCATTGTGCCCTTGCATCCACCCCTTTGGGTTTTGGAACAGTTAAGACCATGTAGACCGTATTGGTCTGCTTGCACTTCGCCGCAAATACACATAAAATTTCTGGGGTGAATTTGGGGGCAGCAAGGCGCAGAGCCACTGCAATACGGAGGGTCTTAGGGTCGAGTCGCGTTCCCCATTGCCGATAGGGGAACTGTTTGGAGGAAGTCCCGGAGTGAGGTGCACCCCAAAAGCCTGGAGAGGGGCATCTCCCTATCTGATGTTGCAGCCCTGAGCATGTTGGCAAGCACCTTTTCACAATTGGGCATCCCGCTTGACTGTTTGTGAGCCAGTGCTGCACTAGGGTTTGGTGCGGGAGCAGCAGAGTCTCCCATTCGGTGATGGCACTGACATAGCTAGGGTCTTCTATTCCTGCTGAGTCACTGAGGTGTCAGGAAGAATTTGTCTTATAAACTCGTTTGATGCAATGGAAGAGGATAGGAAAACTGGTAGAGCAATCTGGGGAAGATCTGCGTACTCCTAGCCCTCCAAGCCTGACCGAAGTGAGCTTGCAACACTGTCCATCGCAAGGGAAAGATTCAATACACTCTCTAGCATGGCCTTCAGGAAGAGAGTCATATTCCTTTAGTTTTGGACTGCTGAAGGCTGGGGAGCATCTCAGAAAATAGGTAAGTTTTGGGGTTGACAGGCACCTGGTGAGTAGGGAGAAGGCATCGTGTGTGTCAATGTCTTTCATCCTGCTTTCCATCGTCCGGAGGGCTGAGAAATTTTTTTCCTAGGATCAGATCGATGGCATGGACCCAAGAGGAGCACCGAGGAAGTGCTATTGGCCGGGTCAATGGCTCGTGCTCCTGGTAAAATGGTACTAATATTCTGGGTCAACTGTTGATTGGGAGAAACTATTTCACATTTGGGGGGGTTTAAAGAAAGTCCCAGGCTTTCTCCCATGTCTTTAATTTTACTGATGTCCTCCAGGAGAGATTCTGTTGTGCCAGCTAGGGTACCGTCGTCCAGGAACCAGATATTGAGCTCGCTGGAGAGTGCCTCCGTTTACTTCCTTGATGACCAAACAAAATAGAAGGGGCGAGAGGGTCCCCCTGTTGCACGCCCTCACACGAGTCAATTTCATGGTCCCCAAACAATAGTTTGGAAGTCACACTATAACACGATTTTATGAAGGGATAAAGGGAAGGGGAAATTTCTATAAACTGCTTGGAGAGCAGCATCCCTTCTGACTGAGTTGAAAGCATTGGCAAAGTCCAATTTGACCAAGGCTTTTTCATAGGACATGTTTTTGATATATACTCGTGCTGCGTGGGCAGCTGCTTCACAGCCCTGTTGAACGCCGAAACCGAGCTGAGTTAGTTTCAGCATTGCGGCAGCCTCTTGACTCACCCTTCTTACTGCAGCCTTGGCGACTAGGCGCCGAAAGGGTGTTACCACTGCAATGGGCCTGATTCCGCCATCCTTTTTCCGGAGGGCACACAATGAGGCACCAAAGAAAAAGGGTCTGATGGCCTCTGGGACACCGCCAGCCAGGCGGTATATACATACATACATATATACATACATACATATATACATACATATATATGTAATGTCGTGCTGAATACGTTAAAATTTGCCATTTTGGCTTAAATAGCAACGCTCTTCTTGCCGAATAAGGCAAGTGAAAATTGGCGTATGCAAGAATTTCGCAAAAATCATTCTGAACCTAACGAAAAAAAGTTTTATATTTTCATTGTGTTCATTTATTATTAACATTGTAAAACTAAATATATTTATTGATTAAGCTAAATTAAATTGCGCTTTTATATAAGGTTGGGGTAAGTTTTTTTAAAATTTATTTGGTACAAAATTATTTTTTTTTCATTAACAAAAAAAAGCAACGGGGGGTACTCTATTTTTCTCCATATCATTTTTAAAATTTTTTAAATTTATTTTCAGTTAAATCCTCCTTCTTTATAATTATTCCCGTCATCAAAACTTTAAATAAAAATTTTATTTAACTCATTTCTTCTTACTTTTAAGTTGCACCTTGCAATATATTTATCATTTTAATTTCAATAACTCCTCAAAGAAGATTATCTTTTAATACGGCATACAAACTTAAAAAAAAACTAAAAGCTTTGTTTGCATCATTTAAAAACAGGTTCCCCCTAACAAACTAAAATACCAGTTTTACCTATTCGGCACTTCAAAAAATATTTTTATATTTTTATAAATATAATAATATATATATAATATTTTTTTTATATATATAATATATATAAAAATATATATAAACATGCTAGATAACAGGGGTTCTTGCTACTTTTAACTACACTTTTGGGCACACTCACGACACCACATCATATATAAAAACAAAACTAGGTTTTCCCCTTTTTCAAATGCTCTTGTTCCTCTTTATTTTTTCTATTGTCCATGGGGAAGTGAAAAAAATTTTCCCCCATAAGCCATCGTGTCGTATAGACGACTAAAGCCGGGGCAATGGGGTAAACCCCTTCTCCTGTAGAATTTACTAAAAAAGAGAAAAAGAAAAAATTTATAAAACTGGGATGCTTGAATGTGCGTGGATGTAGTGCAGATGACAAAAACAGATGATTGCTGATGTTATGAATGAAAAGAAGTGGATGTCCTGGCCCTAAGCGAAACAAACCTGAATGGGTTAGGGGAGTTTCGGTGGGGGGAAATAAATGGGATTAAAACTGGAGTATCTGAGAGAGTTAGAGCAAAGGAAGGGTAGCATAATGTTGAAGGATCAGTTATGGAAGAGAAAGATAATATGAATGTGTAAATTCAAGAATTATGTGGATTAAAGTAAAGGTTGGATGTGAAAAGTGGGTCATAATAAGCGTGTATGCACCTGGAGAAGAGAGGAATGTAGAGGAGAGAGAGAGATTTTGGGAGATGTTAAGTGAATGTATAGGAGCCTTTGAACCAAGTGAGAGAGTAATTGTGGTAGGGGATCTGAATGCTAAAGTAGGAGAAACTTTAGAGAGGGTGTGGTAGGTAAGTTTGGGGTGCCAGGTGTAAATGATAATGGGAGCCCTTGATTGAACTTTGTATAGAAAGGGGTTTAGTTATAGGTAATACATATTTTAAGAAAAAGAGGATAAATAAGTATACAAGATATGATGTAGGGCGAAATGACAGTAGTTTGTTGGATTATGTATTGGTAGATAAAAGACTGTTGAGTAGACTTCAGGATGTACATGTTTATAGAGGGGCCACAGATATATCAGATCACTTTTTAGTTGTAGGTACACTGAGAGTAAAAGGTAGATGGGTACAAGGAGAATAGAAGCATCAGGGAAGAGAGAGGTGAAGGTTTATAAACTAAAAGAGGAGGCAGTTAGGGTAAGATATAAACAGCTATTGGAGGATAGATGGGCTAATGAGAGCATAGGCAATGGGTCGAAGAGGTACGGGTAGGTTTAAAATGTAGTGTTAGAGTGTTCAGCAGAAGTTTGTGGTTACAGGAAAGTGGGTGCGGGAGGGAAGAGGAGCGATTGGTGGAATGATGATGTAAAGAGAGCATAAGGGAGAAAAAGTTAGCATATGAGAAGTTTTTACAAAGTAGAAGTGATGCAAGGAGGAAGAGTATATGGAGAAAAAAAGAGAGGTTAAGAGAGTGGTGAAAGCAATGTAAAAAGAGAGCAAATGAGAGAGTGGGTGAGGTGTTACAACAAATTTTGTTGAAAATAAGAAAAAGTTTTGGAGTGAATTAACAAGTTAAGAAAGCCTAGAGAACAAATGGATTTGTCAGTTAAAAATAGGAGAGGAGAGTTATTAAATGGAGAGTTAGAGGTATTGGAAAGATGGAGGGAATATTTTGAGGAATTGTTAAATGTTGATGAAGATGGGGAAGCTGTGATTTCGTGTATAGGGCAAGGAGGAATAACATCTTTAGGAGTGAGGAAGAGCCAGTTGTGAGTGTGGGGGAAGTTCGTGAGGCAGTAGGTAAAATGAAAGGGGGTAAGGCAGGTGGGGATATAATTTTGGAGTGGTTGGTGCAATTATTTAATAAATGTATGGAAGAGGGTAAGGTACCTAGGGATTGGCAGAGAGCATGCATAGTTCCTTTGTATAAAGGCAAAGGGGACAAAAGAGAGTGCAAAAATTATAAGGGGATAAGTCTGTTGAGTATACCTGGTAAAGTGTATTTGTAGAGTTATTATTGAAAGAATTAAGAGTAAGACGGAAAATAGGAAAGCAGATGAACAAGGAGGCTTTAGGAAAGGTATGGGGAGTGTGGACCAGGTGTTTACGGTGAAACATATAAGTGAACAGTGTTTAGATAAGGCTAAAGAGGTCTTTGTGGCATTTATGGATTTGGAAAAGGCGTATGACAGGGTGGATAGGGGGGCTATGTGGCAGATGTTTGCAGGTGTATGGTGTAGGAGGTAGGTTACTGAAAGCAGTGAAGAGTTTTTACGAGGATAGTGAGGCTCAAGTTAGAGTATGTAGGAAAGAGGAAAATTATTTCCCAGTAAAAGTAGGCCTTAGACAAGATGTGTGATGTCACCGTGGTTGTTTAATATATTTATAGATGGGGTTGTAAGAGAAGTAAATGCGAGGGTCTTGGCAAGAGGCGTGGAGTTAAAAGATAAAGAATCACACATAAAGTGGGAGTTGTCACAGTTGCTCTTTGCTGATGACACTGTGCTCTTGGGAGATTCTGAAGAGAAGTTGCAGAGATTGGTGGATGAATTTGGTAGGGTGTGCAAAAGAAGAAAATTAAAAGTGAATACAGGAAAGAGTAAGGTTATGAGGATAACTAAAAGATTAGGTGATGAAAGATTGGATATCAGATTGGAGGGAGAGAGTATGGAGGATGTAAATGTATTCAGATATTTGGGAGTGGAGTGTCAGCGGATGGGTCTATGAAAGATGAGGTGAATCATAGAAATGATGAGGGGAAAAGGGTGAGTGTGCAATTAGGAGTCTGTGGAGACAAAGAACTTTGTCCTTGGAGGCAAAGAGGGGAATGTATGAGAGTAGTAGTTTTTACCAACGCTCTTATATGGGTGTGAAGCATGGGTGATGAATGTTGCAGCGAGGAGAAGGCTGGAGGCAGTGGAAATGTCATGTCTGAGGCAATGTGTGGTGTGAATATAATGCAGAGAATTCGTAGTTTGGAAGTTAGGAGGAGGTGCGGGATTACCAAAACTGTTGTTCAGAGGGCTGAGGAGGGTTGTTGAGTGGTTCGGACATGTAGAGAGATTGGAGAAAAACAGAGTGACTTCAAGAGTGTATCAGTCTGTAGTGGAAGGAAGGCGGAGTAGGGTCGGCCTAGGAAAGGTTGCAGGGAGGGGTAAAGGAGGTTTTGTGTGCGAGGGCTTGGACTTCCAGCAGGCATGCGTGAGCGTGTTTGATAGGAGTGAATGGAGACAAATGGTTTTTAATACTTGACGTGCTGTTGGAGTGTGAGCAAAGTAACATTTATGAAGGATTCAGGGAAACCGGCAGGCCGGACTTGAGTCCTGGAGATGGAAGTACAGTGCCTGCACTCTGAAGTAGGGGTGTTAATGTTGCAGTTTAAAACTGTAGTGTAAAGCACCCTTTTGGCAAGACAGTGATGGAGTGAATGATAGTGAAAGTTTTTCTTTTTTCGGGCCACCCTGCCTTGGGGGGAATCAGCCAGTGTGATAATAAAAAAAATAATATATATATATATAATATAATATATAATATATATATATATATATATATATATATAATATATATATATATATATATATATAATATATGATAATATATAATATTATATAAAAATATATATATATATATATATATATATATATATATATATATATATATATGTATAATTATTTCTCAGTCTACAGCAGGATTCGAACCTGCGCATCAAAGTACACAATACTTTTGCCACTCAGCCAGACTCCAGACATAAATATGGGCGCTTAGTTGAAGCTAGACGGTGTATCTTGTACCACACAGTACCTGGCTTGTGTTAAAATATTTCATAACCGACGTACTGCAGTTGGGATGCTACATAATTATTTTGTTCTCATGGGGAAGCAAGAACTCGTAAGGGTTTAGTCACAAAGGTGAATACGAAGAGTTGGATTGGCCAGTAGGCATTCTGCAGTGCTCCTCCATTATTATTTTCTTATAATAACTCAGATCAAGAGTTTTTCACCAGCATCAAGATGATTTAGATGAGTATGGATGTAAACATCATATAAATAATTGTGAACATTAACACTATAAAATGGGTATATTATTATTGTTGTTATTATCAGAAGTAGTAGTAGTAGTAGTAGTAGTAGTAGTAGTAGTACTAGTAGTAGTAGTAGTAGTAGTAGTAGTAGTAGTAGTGGTAGTAGTAGTAGTAGTAGTACTACTACTAGTAGTAGTAGTAGTAGTAGTAGTAGTAGTTGGTAGTAGTAATAGTAGTAGTAGTAGTACTAGTAGTAGTAGTAGTGGTAGTAGTAGTAGTACTACTACTACTAGTAGTAGTAGTAGTAGTAGTAGTAGTAGTGGTAGTAGTAGTAGTAATAGTAGTAGTAGTAGTACTAGTAGTAGTAGTAGTAGTAGTACTAGTAGTAGTAGTAGTACTAGTAGTAGTAGCAGTAGTACTACTAGTAGTATTAGCAGCAGTAGTAGTAGTAATAGCAGCAATAGTAGTAGTAGTTGTATTATTATTATTATTATTATTATTATTATTATTATATTATTATTATTATTATTATCATCAAATGAGATTAAATTTACACCTTTGGTGCTCATGTCTGCATGAGTTAGCAACATGTAAATTAGACTCGGATTAAACCTTGAAGAGTTCCTCGTAAATTTCTAACCCCCTGCGTTAAATTCACTAGTATCTTTCACGATATAAAATACTATATAGGAGCAGGTAATCTGCGCTAGGAGCATAAATCTGTCGTAGCATGTCAACGTGACGGAGCAGTTAAGAGCTTCGACGCATCAAAGAGCTGATGTACTTCTGGTCGCCCCGAGGTGAGGCTACTACTGCCCGGGTGATGGATAAGTTCTCACTCTTGTGGTCCCCAGAGGCTCCCCACCACACTAGAGAACTGAGGAGATACACAGGGATACCGCAGAAAGATTTTATTTTTGTGTTAGGAGAAATCTATGATGACCCACTGATCCACCTTCACAGAAAACTAAATGTCAGATGGTGTGTAAATCGGCCAGGAGTGAGGTGGAAACTCTAGCCCCGGAGAGGCTACCATCAACCCCGAGCTCTCCGCTTGTGTTTGCAAAGCACGGAGGAAGCTGTTATATTTCACGGATGCGTCAATTTTATCTCATGATGCTTGTATTATCTAATGGTCCGGCGATGCTACTTTATCGTTACACTAAATATAAAAAGTTAATTGACCTCTCTTTGTTGAATCTTGTGAATAATGTTCGACGTTGTTCACGGCGCAGCCGGGCAATCATCATAAACAAAGCAATGAGGTACCGAACAACAGAGTGGAAGCTCGCTCGAATTTCGAGATCTGATCTTCCGCATGCGTTGACCTTTAATATTATTACTTTTGGTAATTAATCTCTCATTTGATGTTCTAAGCTAATTAATTTGCTATAGAATGTTTGCAGTTACCATAATTAAATAAAATTTTGTACTCTAATTCATATTTAACATGTTTTCCGAGCGAGATGTCAAAGAGTCCTGATTCATTCAGTTTTTGGGCCGAGGTTTGAGCACATATCACTGCACCATGTAGGCCGCACCCTGCTGCTGCTGCTGCAGCTGCTGCTGTCTGCTGCTATTGCGATTTATATCCCATGACTGCATTTAATATACATATATAATAAATGATATAATATATATAAATATATATATATATAAATATATATATAAATATATATATATATAATTAAAATATATATAATAAAAAATTAAAAGTTAATACATGAAAGAGTAAGGTTAGGAGGATAACAAAAAATTAGTGATGAAACATTGGATATCAGATTGGAGGGAGAGAGTAGGGAGGAGGTGAATGTAATTCAATATTTGGAGTGGACGTGTCAGCGGATGGGTCTAAATGAAAGATGAGGTGAATCAAAGAATTGATGACTTCCAGTCAGCGTGCATGCGCGTGTTAGATAGGAAGTGAATGGGAGACTAATGGTACTTGTGACCTGACGATCTGTTGGAGTGTGAGCAGGGTAATATTTAGTGAATGATTCAGGGAAACCGGTAATTTCATATAGTCGGACTTGAGTCCTGAAATGGGAAAGACAAATGCCTGTCACTTTAAAGAGGGTTTTGGGGACTGTTGGCAGTTTGGAGGGATATGTTTGTATCTTTATACGTATATGCATCTAACTGTAGGTATTCTGAGCACCTCAGCAAAAATAGTGAAAATGTGTGAGTGAGTGAAAGAGGTGTTGAATGATGATGAAAGTATATTCTTTTGGGGATTTTCTTGTCTTTATGGCACCCTGCCTGGGTTGGGAGAACGGCGACATGTTGAATAAATATATAATTATAAATTTATAAAGTAATATATATATATAAAAATATATATATATAATAAATAATATATATATATAAAAATAAAAATATATGATATATATATATCTAAAAATATATATATATATATATATATATATATATATATATATATATGTCCGGTCCGAATAGTAAAACTGGTCAATTAGCAGAACTCATTTAAAATAAGTCCTTTCTGAAAATTTTTCTCTTATACGTATTAAAGATATATTTTTTTCAATTAATGCTAATGAAAAATTTTTTAATTTTGCAACCAAAGAATCTTATAAAACATACCAAACACTTATTAATAACAACAAAACAATTTATTTAGCCTAACCCACTAAAATATATTTTAAAAACGTTTACAGTAAATTAGTACTAAACAAACACAGTGAAATTTGATTTTTTCGTTAGGTTCAAAAGATTTTGGCGAAATTATTCATACACAAATTTTTCACTTGTCCTACATTGGCAAATGAGCGATTTCAATTTAAGCAGAATGGCAAGTTCTGCCTATTCATCACGACATAAAGAAAATAATAATAATATATAAATATAGTAAATATAAAAATATATATATAAATAAATATAAAATATATATATATATAATAGATATATTATATCTATAAATATATATATATATATATATATATATATAATAGAATAATATTATATATATATATAAATATATATAATATATATATATAAATATATCACAATGGCCGATTCCCACCAAGGCAGGGTGGCCCGAAAAAGAAAAACTTTCCACCACATGTCACTCCATCACTGACTTGCCAGAAGGTTGCTTTACACTACAGATTTTAAACTGCAACATTAACACCGCCCACCTTCAGAGTGCAGGCACTGTACTTCCCATCTCCAGACTCAAGTACGGCTGCCGTTCCCTGATCTCCCTTCATAAATGTTACATTGCTCACTCTCCAAACAGCACGTCAATTATTAAAAACCATATGACTCCTTCACTTCGATCAAACCGCTCCACGCAGTCCTGCTGGAAGTCCAAAGCCCCTTGCACACAAAACCTCCTTTACCCTTCTCCCTCCAACCTTTCCTAGGCCAGACCCCTACCCCCCTCGCTTCCTACCACTACAGACTGATACACTCTGAATTTATTCTGTTTCCGGACTCCATTCACTCTACATGTTCCGAACCACTCAACAACCCTTCCTCAGCCCCTCTGGACAACAGTTATTGGTAATCCCGCACCACGCCCTAACTTTCCAAACTACGGAATTCTCTGCATTATATTCACACCACACATTGCTCTCAGAACATGACATCTCACTGCCTCCACCTCAGACAGTACATCTCCACTGCCTCCAGCCTTCTCCTCTCGCTGCTACATTCAACACCCATGCTTCACAACCCATATAAGAGGTTGTAAAACTATAATACTCTGATACATTCCCCTCCTTTGCCCTCCAAGGACAAGTTCTTTGTCTCCACAACTCCTAATTGCACCACTCACACCTTTCCCGCACATCAATTCTATGATTCACCTCATCTTTCAAGACCCATCTGCTGACACGTCCACTCCCAAATATCAGAATACATACACCTCCCCCTCCATACTCTCGCTCCCTCCAATCTGATATCCAATCTTTCATCACCTAATCTTTTGTTATCCTCATAAACCTTACACTTTCCTGTATTTACTTTAAATTTTCTTCTTTGCAACGACCCTACCAAATTCATCCACCAATCTCTGCAACAAATCGGACTTCAGAATCTCCCAAGATCACAGTGTCATCAGCAAAGAGCAACTGTGAACAACTCCACTTTATTGTGATTCTTTATCTTTAACACCACACCTCTTGCCAAGACCCACGCATTTACTTCTCTACAGATCCCTCATCTATAAATAATTAAACAACCACGGAGACATCACACATCCTTGACTAAGCCTACTTTACATGGGAAATAATTTTTCCTCTTCTTTCCTAAATACTCTAACTGAGCTTCACTATCCTCGTAAAAACTCTTCACTGCCTTTCAGTAACCTACCTCCACACTCATACACCTGCAACATCTGCCACAATGCCCCACCTAATCCACCCTGTCATAATCGCCTTTTCAAATCCATAAATTCCACAAAGACCTCTTTAGCCTTATCTAAATACTGTTTCACTTATATTTTCACTGTAAAACCCTGGACCACACACCCCCCTACCTTCCTAAAGCCACCTGTTCATCTGCTATCCTATTCCTCCGTCTTACTCTTAATTCTTTCAATATAATAACTCTACCATACACTTTGCCAGGTATAGTCAACAGACTTATCCCCCTATTATTTTTGCGACTCGCTCTTTATTCCCTTTGCCTTATACAAAGGAACTATGCAATGCTCCTGGGCTGCCAATCCCTATGTACCTTACCCTCTTCCATACATTTATTAAATAAGTGCACCAACCACTCAAAACTATATCCCCACCTACTTTTAACATTTCTATCTTTATCCCATCATCCCTGCTGCCCTTAAACCCCCTTCATTTTACCTACTTGCCTTCACGAACTTCCCCCCCACTCACAACTGGCCTCTTCCTCACTCCTACAAGATGTTTTTCATCCTTGCCCTATACACGAAATCATCACAGCTTCCCATACTTCATCAACATTTAACAATTCTCAAAATATTCCCCCACTCCCAATACCTCTAACTCTCCACTTATAACTCTCCCACTCCTATTTTAAACGTGACAACCATATGTTCTCTAGGCTTTCTTAACTTGTTAATCTCACTCCAAAACTTTTTCTTATTTTCAACAAAATGTTGATAACATCTCACCCAGCTTCTCATCATTTGCTCTCTTTTTACATGCTTCAACCACTCTCTTAACCTCTCTCTTTTTTCTCCATATACTCTTCCCTCCTTGCAATCACTTCTACTTTGTAAAAACTTCTCAAAAACTAACTTTTCCCTCCCTTACACGCTCTTCACATCATCATTCCACCAATCGCTCCTCTTCCTCCCGAAATCCCACTTACCTGTAACCACAAACTTCTGCTGAACACTCCAACACTAAATTTTTAAAACCTACCCCAACCCTTCGATCCCCATTGCCCTGCTCTCAATAGCCCATCTATCCCTCCCCATTAGCTGTTATATCTTACCCAACTGCCTCCTCAATTAGTTTAAAACCTTCACCTCTCTCTTTTCCGTATGCTTCTATTCTCCTTGTATCCCATCCACCTTTTACTCTCATTGTAGCTACAGACTAAAAGTTTAACTGATATAACTGTGCCCCTCTATAAACATGTATCATCCTGAGTCTATACTCAACATCTTTAAATCACCAATACAAAATCCATCAATCTACTGTCATTTCGCCCACATCAATCTTTTATACTTATTTATCCTCTTTTTCTTAAAATATGGTATTACCTATAACTAAACCCCTTTCTATACAACGTTCAATCAAGGCTCCCATATCATTTACACCTGGCAACCCCAAAACTTACCTACCACACACCCTCTCTCTTTCTCTCTCCTCACCCTCTCCTCTTCTCTCCTCTCCACTCTCTCTCTCTCTCTCCTCTCTCTTCTCCACTCTCTCTCTCTCTCTCTCTCTCATCTCTCTCATCCTCTCTCTCTCTCTCTCTATATATATATATATATATATATATATATAAATATCTATAAATGAGAACAAGACACGATGAGAACCACAGCGGCCAGACTTGAAGATAAGTCGCCAAATAATATTATTCACTAGTGTACCACATCGCTCCAGATTTTTGACGGGCTTCCCTGCGATGGCGTCCCTGCTCGTTAAACCCTTAGCACCTGGTTCACTGGTCGGGAAGCAGCCTACATGGATGTATGACATACACCGAATAAAATGTAACATACTCTTAGCATGCCACAGAAAGACTTGGGAGTGATAATGTCAAAGGATCACAACACTTTCATTACCACATCTGCTCGGTCAGTGATAGGATGGATAATAAAAACTTTCAAACAAGAGATGCCAAACCATCGATGATCCTCTGAGTCACTTTCTCTATCGGTTGGAATATTTCTGTAAACTAACGACCCCTTTCAAGGCAGGCGAAACTGCAGAACTGGAAAATATGCAGAAAAATTTTCACAGCATGTTTAAGGACACTCAAGCACCTCAGTTACTGGGTACATCTGATGTCCTTTGACCTGTTCTCCTTGGAATGCGAGCAAGACAGATACATCATAATTTACACCTGGAAAATCTTAGAGGGAGTAATTCCAAATCTTCACACTGAAAGCACTTCCAATGAAAGCAAAAGACTCAGCAGGCGGTGTAACAACCCTCTTATGAAAAGTAGGGCCCCGTGAGTACGCCAACAGATTCAGGGGTCCAAGACTCTTCAACTGTTTCCCAGCATACATACGAGAGATTACCAATAGCCCCCAGGCTGTCTTCAAGAGGGAGCTGGACCGATACCTAAAGTCAGTACTTGACCAGTCGGGCCGTGGTACGTACGTTTGGATTGCGTGCGGCCAGTAGTAATATCCTGGTTGAATAGGCCCTGATCCACCATGCCTGCTCATGGACCGGTACACCTTCCAGGTAGGCAGACCCTGAGTACTCTACAACGATGACCCCTAAGTTAAAAAATAAATATTAAAACTAAACAGATAATAAGTATTACTACCACAACAGCTATTATGCACTGAACGAAGATATTATCCTTTGTGATGAGAAGCGCCACTCTGCCGTCCACTAACATCTTACATAATGTAATAAAGTTGGTAGAATTACCGACAATATGTAAAGTAAAAGGACACAAGTGCAACTAATGTGACATTTATTGTGGCAACGTTTCGCTCTCCAGGAGCTTTATCAAGCCATTACAAACAATACATGGACACAGAGGGTATATAAAGGCTCAGAGTGAGGTGAATACTAGTGAGGTACCATTTCGATGTTCACTAGTGGTAGTAGTAGTAGTAGTAGTAGTAGTAGTAGTAGTGGTAGTGACAAAAGTAATACAATATGGTAGAGCAATTAATTCGTACATGAGTAAAAGGATATAAAAGCTATTACTTGGGTAACATAAAATAGGTTGGACAAATATAAACTGGAATGAGGCAGCTTGTTTCAGTGTTCACTCTCTGTGCTTTGTGTAGTATAACAGGAGAGACTATGTGATGGCAGGGTTTACTGTTTTCAGGAGGATTCTTGCTAAGACTTCGGAGATGGTGAAGCTGCCGTTGTTTTGTTTAATTGTATTCGAAACAGCGATCAGTGCTGAATTCAAGGCACTTGCGTGTGTGGAAATTATTTTCTTTTATCACTAATTGGGCGTCTCTGAATTTCATAAGATGATTGGTGGAATTTCGGTGTTGTACACAGGCGTTGTTTAATATGTCGTTCCTACATGCGTATATGTGTTCATTGAGGCGGGTGTCGAGGTTTCTTGCTGTTTCACCTACGTAGATCTTGTCACAGCCTCCACAGGGTATAGTGTAAACTCCTGCATTGACTGGTTCGTGGTGCTTGGGTTTTGTCCTGGTTAGATCCTTTATTGAAGTGGTAGAAGCGATGGCGACTCTGGTGTTAGCTTGTGAAAGTACTTTTGAGACGTTTAGTGCAACCTGGCTGTTGGGAAGAATTATAACTTTGTTGGGAGCGGTGTTGATGCGTGGAGAATTGATGATCTGAAGAGCTCTTTTCTTGCAGTCTTTGATGAAAAAAGAAGGAAATTGTAACTCAGTGAATGTTTGGTGAATGTAAGTACATTCCTGGGTCAAGAAACTCAGGACTACAAATTCGGTATGCTCTTAGGAAAAACCCGATGATGATGCCTCTTTTGGTCTTGGTATTTTGACTGGAATAGAAGTGTGTGAGATCATTTTTATTGGTGGGTTTCCGAATAAACTTGAAATCTTAGGTTGTTGTCTACTTTGTGAATGAGGACGTCGAGGAAAGGTAGCTTGTCATTGGACTCTTCTTCTAGTGTAAACTGAATCGCTGGTTCAACTGCGTTGAGCCTTGCCTGAAGATTCCGTACATCAAAACGTTTGGAGTTATTACGAGGACATCGTCCACGTAACGTAACCAAGTGACGCTTGAAGGGATGATGTTGGCGAAGTGTTCGGACTCTAGGTGTTCCATGTATAAGTTGGCTAGGACGGCACTTATTGGGGACCCCATTCCCATGCCGTAGGTTTGTTTGTAGAGCTTGTTATTGAAGGAAAAACAGTTGAAGTTAACACAGAGTTCAATCAAGTCAACAAAATCTCCGGGAGGTAAAGGAAGATTAAGGTCCTGGTTGACTTTACGTCGTAGAACCTCGATGGCTTTTTTGGTAGGTACTTTTGTGAAGAGGGAAGTCACATCCAAACTGCTTAGTTTCTTGTTACGGATGGAGAGGTTACGGATGCGGTTGAGAAGGTCGCCTGAGTGTTTAAGATGAGCGGGGCTGATGGTCCCCAGAAGGCAGGAAAGATGTTTGGCAAGAACTCCGGCTAGTTTGTGTGGAGCACTGCCTATTCCTGACGTGATTGGTCTGAGAGGAATATTGTGTTTATGGGTCTTGGGTAAACCATACATGTGTGCTGGTTTAGGGTTGCTTGGTAACAAGTACAGAAGTTTCTTCCCTTCTCTAGTGCGTTTGAGTATTTGTCTGCTTTTGTATAGAAAGTCTTTGGTGAGCGTCTCCCACTGTTGAGTGCTGATAGGTTCGTATGTAGATTGATCATTCAATCTAGAGAAGGGAAGAAACTTCTGTACTTGTTACCAAGCAACCCTAAACCAGCACACATGTATGGTTTACCCAAGACCCATAAACACAATATTCCTCTCAGACCAATCACGTCAGGAATAGGCAGTGCTCCACACAAACTAGCCGGAGTTCTTGCCAAACATCTTTCCTGCCTTCTGGGGACCATCAGCCCCGCTCATCTTAAACACTCAGGCGACCTTCTCAACCGCATCCGTAACCTCTCCATCCGTAACAAGAAACTAAGCAGTTTGGATGTGACTTCCCTCTTCACAAAAGTACCTACCAAAAAAGCCATCGAGGTTCTACGACGTAAAGTCAACCAGGACCTTAATCTTCCTTTACCTCCCGGAGATTTTGTTGACTTGATTGAACTCTGTGTTAACTTCAACTGTTTTTCCTTCAATAACAAGCTCTACAAACAAACCTACGGCATGGGAATGGGGTCCCCAATAAGTGCCGTCCTAGCCAACTTATACATGGAACACCTAGAGTCCGAACACTTCGCCAACATCATCCCTTCAAGCGTCACTTGGTTACGTTACGTGGACGATGTCCTCGTAATAACTCCAAAACGTTTTGATGTACGGAATCTTCAGGCAAGGCTCAACGCAGTTGAACCAGCGATTCAGTTTACACTAGAAGAAGAGTCCAATGACAAGCTACCTTTCCTCGACGTCCTCATTCACAAAGTAGACAACAACCTAAGATTTCAAGTTTATCGGAAACCCACCAATAAAAATGATCTCACACACTTCTATTCCAGTCAAGATACCAAGACCAAAAGAGGCATCATCATCGGGTTTTTCCTAAGAGCATACCGAATTTGTAGTCCTGAGTTTCTTGACGAGGAATGTACTTACATTCACCAAACATTCACTGAGTTACAATTTCCTTCCTTTTTTCATCAAAGACTGCAAGAAAAGAGCTCTTCAGATCATCAATTCTCCACGCATCAACACCGCTCCCAACAAAGTTATAATTTCTTCCCAACAGCCAGGTTGCACTAAACGTCTCAAAAGTACTTTCACAAGCTAACACCAGAGTCGCCATCGCTTCTACCACTTCAATAAAGGATCTAACCAGGACAAAACCCAAGCACCACGAACCAGTCAATGCAGGAGTTTACACTATACCCTGTGGGGCTGTGACAAGATCTACGTAGGTGAAACAGCAAGAAACCTCGACACCCGCCTCAATGAACACATATACGCATGTAGGAACGACAACTTAAACAACGCCTGTGTACAACACCGAAATTCCCCCAATCTCTTATGAAATTCAGAGACGCCCAATTAGTGATAAAAGAAAATAATTTCCACACACCCCAAGTGCCTTGAATCAGCACTGATCGCTGTTTCGAATACAATTAAACAAAACAACGGCAGCTTCACCATCTCCGAAGTCTTAGCAAGAATCCTCCTGAAAACAGTAAACCCTGCCATCACATAGTCTCTCCTGTTATACTACACAAAGCACAGAGAGTGAACACTGAAACAAGCTGCCTCATTCCAGTTTATATTTGTCCAACCTATTTTTATGTTACCCAAGTAATAGCTTTTATATCCTTTTACTCATGTACGAATTAATTGCTCTACCATATTGTATTACTTTTGTCACTACCACTACTACTACTACTACTACTACTACTACTACTACCACTAGTGAACATCGAAATGGTACCTCACTAGTATTCACCTCACTCTGAGCCTTTATATACCCTCTGTGTCCATGTATTGTTTGTAATGGCTTGATAAAGCTCCTGGAGAGCGAAACGTTGCCACAATAAATGTCACATTAGTTGCACTTGTGTCCTTTTACTTTACATCTTACATAATATCCCTTCCTGCTTGTGGAGCCAGACAGGAACCGGCAGCCTGGAGAAGACAGACAGGGTATGGCTGGCAGCAGGAATAAGCCAAAGTCTGGGTGACCAGTGGAGTTAGAGAGATATTTGGCTAACGGGAGGGGGTGAGATAGGGTCCTGCTGAGCAGAGGGGCTATAAAGTGTCTGGCTGTCAGGAGGGGCTAGACAGGGTCTGGTTGACAGCAGATGATAGACAGGGCCTGGTTGAGAGGAAAAGCTAGACACAGTGCCTGCACTCTGAAGGAGGGGTGTTAATGTTGCAGTTTAAAAACTGTAGTGTAAAGAACCCTTCTGGCAAAACAGTGATGGAGTGAATGATGGCGAAAGTTTTTCTTTTTCGGGCCACCCTGCCTTGGTGGGAATCGGCCAGTGTGTTAATAAAAAAATTATATATATATATAATATATATATATATATATATATATATATATATAATATATATATTATGTATGTATGTATATATATATATATATATATATATATATATATATATATATATATATATTATATATATATATATATATATATATATATATATATATATATATATTATACACGTGTGTGTGTGTGTGTGTGTGTGTGTGCGTGTGTTTTGTGTGTATGTATGTGTGTGTGTGTGTGTGTGTGTGTGTGTGTGTGTGTGTGTGTGTGTGTGTGTGTGTGTGTTGTTCCGAATAGGTAAAACTTGCGATTTTGGCTTAAATAGTAACGCTCTTTTTGCCGAATAAGAATAGCGAAAATTGGTGTATGCAATAATTTCGCAAAAATCATTTTGAACCTAACGAAGAAATATATTTCAATGTGTTTGTGTATTATTAAACATGAATGGTATACAATACCGACAAGTACAACTTACCAGACACTGCAACATCATGAAATCTTGGTTCAGAGGACATCTACATATCCTTCTTCACGGCTACTACAACTACAACTACTACTACTACCACCACCACTAACTCGTGTCTCGGGTATGATCTACTTCCACTGGGGAATCCCGCCTACCAGTGACTATGTCCTCGTCTGCTACCCGTCCCCTTTCCACCTATTGCCAGTATATAAGCGCCAGCCTTCTTGCCTGTGCTCCAGAATCTTCACGACTACGGTGCTCTTCACACCAACTCCAAGGCTGAGGGACTGATTACCTCATCTTTTGTATATAGCTCTTCTGTCTTCCAATTATGTCATTGAATTTGTATTGATAAAGCCACTGGATGGCGAAACATCTACAATAAAGATATCCAGATGTTGCACATGTGTCTAATTTTTCATAAATAATATTATCAAGTAATAATTTGTATACCCACAATAAAGTTTTCACGTACAGATGCGACACAGTCGCATCTGTACGTGAATACCATCCACTCTTACTTATATGGTAGTTTGGTACCATGTCCATACTACCAATGACACCCATTGGAGAGTGTTCCAATTGCCTCGGGAACATTGCCACCATAGGCTAGTGTTCATTCATACAGGTTTTCCTAGAGCACTCATTACCAGTAAATACGACGCCTTGTTTAGGAGTTACTAGCATTGTCGTCTCTTCCTTCTAGAACACGAGAACATTTATGAAAATGATATATAAGCAGAGTGCCTCTGGTCGGTCGTCTCTCTGGGTCTCGTGAGTACCGTCCCGTAGCTAGAAAATTTACTGCACTGTCTAAATTTATGAACCTGCCTTTTCTTAGATCTGTGGATAAGAATCTAATGAGGAGGTGAAGTGAGCTATCCCAGTACCCAAGAACCTCTGCACACCTTCGTTAAGTGCTGGACGCCTTTATGATCTGAACACCTTTGCTATGAGCTGATCACCTCAGTAAAGAGCTCAGCATCTTTGTTAAGAACTGAATGTACGTGTAACCGAGTCATTATCCTCGAGACGGTATATGGGAGACATTATACACGAGGGCTGAGCATGTTTACAGGGGACTCTTGTGGTCAGGCTGAAGCTGTCAGCTCACCGCCTCACAACTCACCAGACTCACTCCTGTCACCAACGACCACATGATACGTAGCTGCATCTTGCTGCTGCTGTCTGCTGCTACCTGCTGCTGTTGCTGCTATTTGAGGCTATCCGCTAGCTGTCTTCTGCTACTTGCTCTGCTAGTGGTGGTGGTGTTGAACGCTGTTGCCAGCTTCAACTGTTGATGTTATAACTAGTTGTTGTTGCTGTTGATACTGTTGCCAGTTTCTGTTTCTATTACTAGTTGATACTGCTGCCAATCTTGAATGCTGCTCCTGCTGCTAGTTACTATGCTTGCTGCTGCTGTCTTCTGCTGCTGATGACAATAACAATACTGCGGTTTCTGGTTTCTGGTTTCTGCTGCAGTTACTGTTGGTGCCACTGATGCTTGCAGCTGCTGTTGCTGCTGCTGCTGACGATGATGACGTTGACAAAGATATAATGATGATCATGATGATAATAATACTTATTAAGCCAGTTGTAAACATTGCCGACAAGATGTTTCGAATGTGAAGATGCTGCTGTTGCTGTTGCTGTTTCCTCTTGTTAGTCTTACTGCTTTCGATTTCTGCTTACTGTTGCTGCTGCTGTATTCATCCGTTTACTGTTAATATAACTGCTGTTTCAGCTTCTTGGTGATGCTGCTGTAGCAGCTCCTAGCTGTTGCTGCAGGTGTTAGCATGTGTTGTTTCTGCTGTTTGAGGCTGATACTGTTGTTGGCTTTTGATGCACCTGTTGTTAACAGTGCTTTAGGCTGTTGCTGGTTATGACTTGTATTACAGATGCTGCTTCTGTTTTTAGCTGTTGCTGTTATTAAACCTGGGTTGTTGTTGCTGTTGCTTCAGATACTGCGGCTGTTGTTGGCTGCTGTTGTCATTGCACTTATGCTTCTGTAGTTGCTATTGAAGCTACTCTTGGCTGTTATTGGCATTTATTTGTGTTGCTGCTGACTGTTGCTGGTATTGATTTGTGTTGCTGCTTCTGTTGTGGCTGCTTTTTCTGCTGTACCTCTTGGTGTTACTGGTGTTTGTGCTTCTGCTGCTGGCTTTGATTATTGCTGGTGTTGATGAGTTCTGGAACTAGTGCTTTTGTTGCTGCTGCAGTTGGCTGCTAATGGTTGCTGCTCCTTGTGCTTCTGGTGCCTTAGATTCTTACTGTGTGCTGCTGCAGAATCTGCTTCTCTTAGTTGTTGCTATTCTTGTCTTGTGCTGTTGCTGCCCTAAATTGAAGAATAAGACACTTGTTCAACGCTTGTAAATCTTTACTGAGAAACAGCATATGCTCGGAGAAGTGTCATATATACTGCAGTCAGGTGAGTAGAAGCAGGAGGAGGCAGAGTCACCACTGAGCAAATCCACTAGTGTAAGCGGGTCATGCCTGCTTAGACACCCCTGACTGCCCTGACTGCGGTATATAAGAACATAAGAATGGAGGAACACTACAGAAGGCCTACTAGTCCATACACGGCAGGTTCTTATCAAAACCACCACTATACAAAGATACCCAAAAATTTATTCCCTTACCCAATACACCAGTCAAACCCAGCCCCTCCCACTCTTATTTTTGTCAAATCTGTTCTAGCCTCGATCACCCTACTCGGAAGATTGTTCCACGCATCCACAACCCTGTTCGAAAACCAGTACTTACCTATGTCCTTTTTAAATCTAAATTTAACTAACTTAAGTCCTCTATTTCTGGTTCTTACCTGGTTCGACATGCTCAGCATTTTATTAATATCTCCTTTGTTTATGCCCATCATCCACATATACCCTTCCCCTCAATAAAGATTTCCAGATCTTGAACAAGTGTCTCAGTCTTCAACGTGTCGATTTTTCTCTAAAAAATTTACGTCACATCTGCCCTAAAAGGCTGCTGGTTTTGGCTTGTGCTGCCGCTGCTCTTGGCTGTCGCTACTAGAAACGTTTGTTTTTGAAAGTAATATTCACGTTGATCGGAGACTGGAATTACTTACACATAGTCCCATGTGATATTGGTCATTTATCTTCTTTATCTTACTTGCTCCACAAAAATTGCCTTGTCAGAAGACCTATATTACTTTCATAATATAATCAAAACCTCTTATTGTACACACACACACACACACACACACACACACACACACACACACAGTAATTTAAAAAGAGAAAATTGCACTGAGTCTGTACACGTGAATTTATTCTAGGAATGTAATAAAAGCATTAAGGTAATAAGATTATAACGGTACTGATAAGGTTCTTATAACTACGATATACAATTCTAGACTCAAACTGAAGAGTGGGTTGTTACTTTAATGACCCTCATTGTGATATTGCTGGGGTACGGGGCGCTTATGTAGGGTATTGAAATTCATTGGCAATTACGAAAAGCGTCACAGAGGCGTGATATATAATCACTATTACCGTAGTCTGGTCAAGGAAGGTAAACCGTTCCTAATTATTGTAATAATCGTGAAAGTAAATTTTCTTCTTCATATATCCAATTCAGGTATGAAGGTGAAGAATGAGACTCTTGTGCGAAACATTGCCACGATGAAATGTCGCATTAGTTGCATCTGTGTCCTTTTACTTAACATTTTGGAATCTTCATTGAGGAAACGTTTCGCCACACAGTGGCTTCAAAAGTCCAATACGAAGGAGAACAGTAGAAAAAAGGAGGAGGAGAAGTTTGAGAAAATAATCCCTGGAATCGATGCGTTTACTTCATCGAGATTGATGGACTGAACACATTGACTCCAGGTTGAGGGACTAA
Organism: Cherax quadricarinatus; assembly: GCF_026875155.1. Classification (NCBI taxonomy): domain Eukaryota; kingdom Metazoa; phylum Arthropoda; class Malacostraca; order Decapoda; family Parastacidae; genus Cherax; species Cherax quadricarinatus. The sequence continues at coordinate 106,389,866 of NC_069401.1, read as the reverse complement.
CGACCTCAAACTCCTCGTTTTCTACCGTTCTTCTTTATATTGGACTGATGAAGCAACTGGCTAGAGAAACGTTTCCCCAATAAAGGTTCCTAAATACTGCACAAGTGTCTTATTCTTAAACTCGCCAGCTGAGTTCAAACACTGGCTTTGTAACGTGTTTTAGCGTGGCTTTGTAAGGTGTTTTAGCGTGGCTTTGTAACGTGTTCTAGCGTGGCTTTGTAACGTGTTTTAGCGTGGCTTTATAACGTGTTTTAGCGTGGCTTTGTAACGTGTTTTAGCGTGGCTTTGTAACGTGTTCTAGCGTGGCTTTGTAACGTGTTTTAGCGTGGCTTTGTAACGTGTTTTAGCGTGGCTTTGTAATGTGTTTTAGCGTGGCTTTGTAACGTGTTTTAGTGTGGCTTTGTAACGTGCTCTAGCGTGGCTTTGTAACGTGTTTTAGCGTGGCTTTGTAACGTGTTTTAGCGTGGCTTTGTAACGTGTTTTAGCATGGCTTTGTAACGTGTTTTAGCGTGGCTTTGTAACGTGTTTTAGCATGGCTTTGTAACGTGTTTTAGCATGGCTTTGTAACGTGTTTTAGCATGGCTTTGTAACGTGTTCTAGTGTGGCTTTGCAACGTGTTTTAGCGTGGCTTTGTAACGTGTTTTAGCATGGCTTTGTAACGTGTTTTAGCGTGGCTTTGTAACGTGTTCTAGTGTGGCTTTGCAACGTGTTTTAGCGTGGCTTTGTAACGTGTTTTAGCATGGCTTTGTAACGTGTTTTAGCGTGGCTTTGTAACGTGTTATAGCGTGGCTTTGTAACGTGTTTTAGCGTGGCTTTGTAACGTGTTTTAGCGTGGCTTTGTAACGTGTTCTAGTGTGGCTTTGCAACGTGTTTTAGCATGGCTTTGTAACGTGTTTTAGCGTGGCTTTGTAACGTGTTTTAGCATGGCTTTGTAACGTGTTTTAGCATGGCTTTGTAACGTGTTTTAGCGTGGCTTTATAACGTGTTTGAGCGTGGCTTTGTAACGTGTTTTAGCGTGGCTTTGTAACGTGTTTTAGCGTAGCTTTGTAACGTGTTATAGCGTGGCTTTGTAACGTGTTTTAGCGTGGCTTTGTAACGTGTTTTAGCGTGGCTTTGTAACGTGTTTTAGCGTGGCTTTGTAACGTGTTTTAGCGTGGCTTTGTAACGTGTTTTAGCGTGGCTTTGTAACGTGTTTTTGCGTGGCTTTGTAACGTGTTTTAGCGTGGCTTTGTAACGTGTTTGAGCGTGGCTTTGTAAGGTGTTTTAGCGTGGCTTTGTAACGTGTTTTAGCGTGGCTTTGTAACGTATTTTAGCGTGGCTTTGTAACGTGTTTTAGCGTGGCTTTGTAACGTGTTTTAGCGTGGATTTGTAACGTGTTTTAGCGTGGCTTTGTAACGTGTTTTAGCGTGGCTTTGCAACGTGTTTTAGCGTGGCTTTGTAACGTGTTTTAGCGTGGCTTTGTAACGTGTTTTAGCGTGGCTTTGTAACGTGTTTTAGCGTGGCTTTGTAACGTGTTTTAGCGTGGCTTTGTAACGTGTTATAGTGTGGCTTTGTAACGTGTTTTAGTGTGGCTTTATAACGTGTTTTACTGTAGCTTTGTAACGTGTTCTAGCGTGGCTTTGTAACGTGTTTTTGCGTGGCTTTGTAACGTGTTCTAGCGTGGCTTTGTAACGTGTTCTAGCGTGGCTTTGTAACGTGTTTTTGCGTGGCTTTGTAACGTGTTCTAGCGTGGCTTTGTAACGTGTTCTAGCGTGGCTTTGTAACATGTTTTAGCGTGGCTTTGTAACGTGGTTTAGCGTGGTTCTCAGAGTAGCCAATGAGTGGAACTCTCAGCCAAATTGGGTCACAGAATCTAACGTGTGTAACTTTAAAAATGGGTTAGACATTTACATGAGTGAGAAGGGTTGGGTTTGATTAAGACCTATTTATCAAGCGGCATTGAAACTAACTTCTTGGGTAGCCTTGGGAATAGGTTAGATATATATGGGGTGCCATGAGCACAGACACAATAAGTGTCTGGGGTCCAAGACTGTTCAACAACCTCCCATTATGCTGCCTTCAAGAGGGACCTAAACAGATTCCTAGAGTCAGTGCCTGATCACTCGACCTGTGGTTCGTACGCTGGATTGCGTGCATCCAGCAGTAACAGCCTGGTTGATCAGGCGATGATCCACCGAAACCCTTGGTCAAGGACTGGGCATTAACCCCCTGTAACACCCTCCAGGGTCAATATATATATATATATATATATATATATATAATATATATAATATATATTATATATATATATATATATATATATATATATATATATATATATATATATATATATATATATATATATATATATATATATTATATATAATATATATATATATATATATATATATGTATTATATATATATATATATATATATATATATATATATATATATATATTATATATATATATATAATATATATATATATATATATATATATATATATATATATATATATATATATATATATATATATATATATATATATATATATATAATTATAAATAGATGGTAATTATACGCAAAGAGGTAGTAGACATATGTAGACAGTAAACATACAAAGAGTTACATAAGAAAACAAGTAATCAACAAGGGGTTTAATTAAACACAAATATAATGGCAGAGAGAGAATTTCCAGTTTAAAGTGCTGTTAAAAGGAGCCAGAATGCAGCTGTTAGCTTTAACATTCTAATATCTAGTTCGGTATGTTTACACACACACATGTAAAAATTTTAATTTTGACGTGGGACACCAAAAATAATAGAATCAGACAGGACCGTGTAGCTGCCTCCAAATACAGACGAAAAAATGAACATGTAAGCTCTGACTCAGTCAGAAATTATAATAGTAGTATTTGCATGGATCTATCTTCCCCTGAGGCTCAACAATACCTACAATATTTTCATGTACATGCTAGACTCTATCCTATCGCAATTATATTTAGTAATATGGAGAGTGAACAGAGAAACCCACATGTCTTCGCAATTTTTAAGAGCATGCAAATGCACAACTATAATTAACAGTGATCAAATGCACAGACGAAGTCACACACAGACACTAAAAGAGAAGATATGATGACTACTGTATATTTCGGCCTTACAACAAGGCTGCCTATAAACACAGCCAGACTCAGAATATAGAAAAACCAATAAGAATAATTACAACCGTCGTCTGTTTGATTTGCATAGTTCTCGCTGGGTTAATACACTCGTGTAATGAAGCTGCCTCGAAAGCTGGTGAATCATTGAGCATATGACCGCCTGCTTTATCGTTAATAGTATATAATTTGCTTGTTTTCAATCTCTTTGGTAAGCTTCGTTCTCGTATGTTATACAAGGGAAGTGATAGCGCTGATCACTTTAGAGACAGGATGTTGAGCAGGATGGTTAGTGCAGTAATGCAGGGAGATAACTTTCATAGTCTGTGACTCATTCTGACGGGAATTGTGTCAAGTCTGGAGAGATGCATATGCATGCTCATTTACCAAACACAAACACAGGCCAGGAGCTATGACTCGACCCCTGAAACAAAAATTAGGTGACTACACACACACACACACACACACACACACACACACACTATGACAAGGTGGACAAAGACAGGATGTTCCAGAGATTGGACACAGTAACAAGGGGACACAGTTGGAAGCTGAAGACACAGATGAATCACAGGGATGTTAGGAAGTATTTCTTCAGCCACAGAGTAGTCAGTAAGTGGAATAGTTTGGGAAGCGATGTAGTGGAGGCAGGATCCATACATAGCTTTAAGCAGAGGTATGATAAAGCTCACGGCTCAGGGAGAGTGACCTAGTAGCGATCAGTGAAGAGGCGGGGCCAGGAGCTCGGACTCGACCCCCGCAACCTCAACTAGGTGAAGTGAAGAGGCTTCTGAGTGAGCTAGATACCTCTAAGGCAATGGGGCCAGATAACATCTCCCCATGGGTATTGAGAGAGGGAGCAGAGGCGCTATGTGTACCCTTAACAACAATATTCAATACATCTATCGAAACAGGGAGATTGCCTGAGGCATGGAAGACAGCAAATGTAGTCCCAATCTTTAAAAAAGGAGACAGACATGAAGCATTAAACTACAGACCAGTGTCACTGACATGTATAGTATGCAAAATCATGGAGAAGATTATCAGGAGAAGAGTGGTGGAACACCTAGAAAGGAACGATCTCATCAACAGCAGCCAACATGGTTTCAGGGACGGGAAATCCTGTGTCACAAACCTACTGGAGTTCTATGACATGGTGACAGCAGTAAGACAAGAGAGAGAGGGGTGGGTGGATTGCACTTTCTTGGACTGCAAGAAGGCGTTTGACACAGTTCCACACAAGAGATTGGTGCAAAAACTGGAGGACCAAGCAGGGATAACAGGGAAGGCACTACAATGGATCAGGGAATACTTGTCAGGAAGACAGCAGCGAGTCATGGTACGTGGCGATGTGCCAGAGTGGGCACCTGTGAACAGCGGGGTCCCACAGGGGTCAGTCCTAGGACCAGTGCTGTTTCTGGTATTTGTGAACGACATGCCGGAAGGAACAGACTCTGAGGTGTCCCTGTTTGCAGATGACGTGAAGTTGATGAGAAGAATTCACTCGATCGAAGACCAGGCAGAACTACAAAGGGATCTGGACAGGCTGCAGACCTGGTCCAGCAATTGGCTCCTGGAGTTCAATCCCACCAAGTGCAAAGTCATGAAGATTGGGGAAGGGCAAAGAAGACCGCAGACGGAGTACAGTTCAGGGGGCCAGAGACTACAAACCTCACTCAAGGAAAAAGAATCTGGGTGAGTATAACACCAGCACATCTCCTGAAGCGCACATCACCAAATAACTGCTGCAGCATATGGGCGCCTAGCAAACCTCAGAACAGCATTCCGACATCTTAATAAGGAATCATTCAGGACCCTGTACACCGTGTACGTTAGGCCCACATTGGAGTATGCGGCACCAGTCTGGAACCCACACCTAGCCAAGCACGTAAAGAAACTAGAGAAAGTGCAAAGGTTTGCAACAAGACTAGTCCCAGAGCTAAGAGGTATGTCCTACGAGGAGAGGTTAAGGGAAATCAACCTGACGACACTGGAGGACAGGAGAGATAGGGGGGACATGATAACGACATACAAAATACTGAGAGAAATTGACAAGGTGGACAAAGACAGGATGTTCCAGAGATTGGACACAGAAACAAGGGGACACAGTTGGAAGCTGAAGGCACAGATAAATCACAGGGATGTTAGGAAGTATTTCTTCAGCCACAGAGTAGTCAGTAAGTGGAATAGTTTGGGAAGCGATGTAGTGGAGGCAGGATCCATACATAGCTTTAAGCAGAGGTATGATAAAGCTCACGGCTCAGGGAGAGTGACCTAGTAGCGATCAGTGAAGAGGCGGGGCCAGGAGCTCGGACTCGACCCCCGCAACCTCAACTAGGTGATTACAACTAGGTGAGTACACACACAAACGCACACACACACACACATATACACACACACACACACACACACACACACACACACACACACACACACACACACCACACACACACACACACACACACACACACACACACCACACACACGACCACGTGGTCCTGTGCTTTGAATACATAGCAGAGCTGCAAGTGGAGAGAATAACAGGAGTTGAATGGGAAAAGCCTGACTATAAAAGAGGGGACTACATAGGGTTGAAGAACTTCCTGCGGGAGGTCCAGTGGGACAGAGAACTGGCAGGAAAGCCAGTAAATGAAATGATGGAATATGTAACAACAAAATGCAAGGAGGCAGTGGAAAGGTTTATTCCCAAGGGCAACAGTAACAACGGAAAGACCAGAACGAGCCTCTGGTTTACCCGACGGTGTAAGGAGGCAAAAACAAAATGCAATAGAGAATGGAAGAAGTACAGAAGGCAGAGAACACACGAAAATAGGGAGATCAGTCGCAGAGCCAGGAATGAGTACGCACAGGTAAGGAGGGAAGCCCAGCGACAGTATGAAAATGACATAGCATCGAGAATCAAGACTGACCCGAAACTGTTGTATAGCCACATCAGGAGGAAGACAACAGTCAAAGACCAGGTGATCAGATTAGGGACAGAAGGTGGAGAACTCACAAGAAATGATCAGGAGGTATGCGAGGAGCTGAACAGGAGATTTAAGGAAGTTTTTACAGTAGAGACAGGAAGGGCTGTGGGAAGACAGCACAGAAGGGAACATCAAGAGGGAATATACCAACAAGTGTTGGATGACATACGAACAACTGAGGAGGAGGTGAAGAAGCTCTTAAGTGACCTTGACACCTCAAAGGCGTTGGGACCGGACAACATCTCCCCATGGGTCCTTAGAGAAGGAGCAGAGATGCTGTGCGTGCCTCTAACCACAATCTTCAACACATCCCTTGAAACTGGGCAACTACCTGAGAAATGGGAAGACAGCTAATGTAGTCCCCATATTAAGAAAGGAAACAGAAACGAGGCACTAAACTACAGACCTGTGTCTCTGACATGTATGTCTGCAAAGTCATGGAGAAGATTATCAGGAGGAGAGTGGTCGAACACCTGGAAAGGAACAAGATTATAAATGAAAACCAGCATGGGGTTTATGGAAGGCAAATCTTGTATCACAAACCTCCTGAGTTTTATGACAAGGTAACAGAAGTAAGACACGAGAGAGAGGGGTGGGGAGATTGCGTTTTCCTAGACTGCAGGAAGGCCTTTGAACACAGTTCCCCACAAGAGATTAGTGCAGAAGCTGGAGGATCAGGCGCACGTAAAAGGGAGGGCACTGCAATGGATAAGGGAATACCTGACAGGGAGGCAGCAACAAGTCATGGGACGTGAAGAGGTATCACAGTGGGCCCTGTTACGAGCGGGGTCCCACAGGGGGCAGTTCTAGGACCAGTGCTATTTTTGATATATGTGAACGACATGATGGAAGGAATAGACTCTGAAGTGTCCCTGTTCGCAGATGACGTGAAGTTGATGAGAAGAATTAAATCGGACGAGGATGAGGCAGGACTGTGAAGAGACCTGGACAGGCTGGACATGTGGTCCAGCAACTGGCTTCTCGAATTCAATCCAGCCAAATGCAAAGTCATGAAGATTGGGGAGGGGCAAAGAGACCGCAGACAGAGTATAGGCTAGGTGGACAAAGACTACAGACCTCACTTAGGGAGAAAGACCTTGGGGTGACCATAACACCGAGCACATCACCGGAGGCACACATCAACCAAATAACCGCTGCAGCATACGGGCGCCTGGCAAACCTGAGAATAGCGTTCCGATACCTTAATAAGGAATCGTTCAAGACACTGTACACTGTGTATGTTAGGCCCATACTGGAGTATGCAGCACCAGTCTGGAACCCACACCTGGTCAAGCACGTCAAGAAGTTAGAGAAAGTACAAAGGTTTGCAACAAGGCTAGTCCCAGAGCTCAAGGGAATGTCGTACGAGGAAAGGTTAAGGGAAATCGGACTGACGACACTGGAGGACAGAAGGGTCAGGGGAGACATGATAACGACATACAAGATACTGCGGGGAATAGACAAGGTGGACAGAGATAGGATGTTCCAGAGAGGAGACACAGGGACAAGGGGTCACAACTGGAAGCTGAAGACTCAGACGAGTCACAGGGACGTTAGGAAGTATTTCTTCAGTCATAGAGTTGTCAGCAAGTGGAATAGCCTAGCAAGTGAAGTAGTGGAGGCAGGAACCATACATAGTTTTAAGAAGAGGTATGACAAAGCTCAGGAAGCAGAGAGAGAGAGGATCCAGTAGCGATCAGTGAAGAGGCGGTGCCAGGAGCTGAGTCTCGACCCCTGCAACCACAATTAGGTGAGTACAATTAGGTGAGTACACACACACACACACACACACCCACACAAACACACACACACACACGCACACACACACAGGGAATCGTTCAGGACCCTGTACACCGTGTACATTACGCCCATATTGGAGTATGCGGCACCAGTCTGGAACCCACACCTAGCCAAGCACGTAAAGAACTTAGAGAAAGTGCAAAGGTTTGCAACAAGACTAGTCCCAGAGCTAAGAGGTATGTCCTACGAGGAGAGGTTAAGGGAAATCAACCAGACGACACTGGAGGACAGGAGAGATAGGGGGAAATGATAACGACATACAAAATAATGAGAGGAATTGACAAGGTGGACAAAGACAGGATGTTCCAGAGATTGGACACAGTAACAAGGGGACACAGTTGGAAGTTGAAGACACAGATGAATCACAGGGATGTTAGGAAGTATTTCTTCAGCCACAGAGTAGTCAGTAAGTGGAATAGTTTGGGAAGCGATGTAGTGGAGGCTGGATCCATACATAGCTTTAAGCAGAGGTATGATAAAGCTGAAGGTTCAGGGAGAGTGACCTTGTAGCGATCAGTGAAGAGGCGGGGCCAGGAGCTCGGACTCGACCCCTGCAACCTCAACTAGGTGAGTACAACTAGGTGAGTACACACACACACACACACTCACACACACACACTCACACACACAAACACACACACACACACACACACACACACACACACACACACACACGCACACACACACACGCGCACACACACACACACACACACACACACACACACACACACACACACACACACACACACACACACACACACACACACACATACACACACACATCACATCACATCAGGAGGAAAATAACAGTTAAGGACCAGGTAATTAGGCGGAGGAAGGAAGGAGGGGAGATCACAAGAAACGACCGAGACGTGTGTGAAGAGCTCAACAAAAGATTTAAAGACAGTGGAGAGAGAAAGGACTCAAGAAAGCCAGAGTGGTGGGGTACACCATCAAGTGCTGGAGACAATACATATAACCGAGAAGGAGGTGAAGAGATCGTTATGTGAACTAAATACGTCAAAGGCCATGGGCCGGACATCTCTTCGTGGGTCCTGAGAGAGGGAGCAGAGGAGCTCTATGTACCACTAACAACAATCTTCAACATATCTATCGAAACAGGGCGACTACCTGAGGTGTGGAAGACAGCAAATGTAGTCCCAGTTTTTAAGAAAGGAGACAAGCACGGAGGGTAAAACTACCGACCAGTGTCACTGACATGTATAGTATGCAAAGTCGTGGAGATTATCAGAAGGATGGTGGAACACCTACAATCACCTTAATCACGACAACCAGCACAGTTATGGGAAAGGGAAATCCTGTATTACAAACCTACTGGGGTTCTAAGAAAAAGTGATGGCGGTAAGACAAAAGAGACAGGGGCGCATAGACTGCGTTTTCTATGACTGTAAAGAGGCTTTTGACATAGTTTCACACAAGAGATTAGTGCAAAAGCTTGAGAACCAAGAAGGTATAACAGGAAAGGCACTGCAATGGATCAGAGAATACCTGACAGGGAGGCAACAGCGAGTCATGGTACGTGACGAGGTGTCAGAGTGGGTGCCTGTGACGAGCGGGGTTCTGCATTGGTCAGTCCTAGAACCGGTGTTGTTTCTGGTACATGTGAATGACACTATGGAAGGGATAGACTCAGAAGTGTCCCTGTTTGCAGACGATGTGACAGTAATGAGAAAAATTTAGTAGGATGAGGACCAGGTAGGAGAAGAAAGGGATCAGGGCAGGCTGCAATCCTGGTCCTGCGATTGGCTCCTAGAGTTTAACTCCACCATGTGCAAAGTCATGAAGATCGGGGGAGGGCAAAGAAGACCGCGGACAGAGTATAATGTAGGGGGCCAAAGACAGCAAACCTCACTCAAGGAAAAGAATCCGGGGGTGAGTATAATACCGAGCACATCTCATGAAGAACACATCAACCAAATAACTAGCATTAAGACACCTCAGTCAGAAATCATTCAGGACTCTGTACAGAGTGTACTTCAGTACTATGGTGTAGAAATATACCTAGTTGGATGAATCTTATTGTGGCTAGGTGGTCTAGTGGCTAACGCGACGGGCTGGAGTTTTGAGACTCTATGACCGCGGGTTCAATCCCGGCCGGGGGTATGGTTTGTTTGCAATCGTGTCATTACGATTTCTTGAGTCATATATATATATATATATATATATATATATATATATATATATATATATATATTTAAGTCCTAGTGTTTGCTCATATGCCTTTCTAAAGCAATTTGTGGGTGTGTGTTACCCAGGTTTATGCCGGTCCTCACCTTTACTCTGCCTTGAGATCCCTCTAATTGCCTAGCAAAAATGGAAAGTAATTTAATTATGAAAAGTTCTAGTGAGCAAAGTAACAGAAAGTATTGAGTGGAAAAAATTTAATCAAGTATTTTTTTATGTTTTTTTTTTATTTTAAAAGAAATAATAAAAGTATCGTTTAATATTTCACTGAGTACATCCATTGAGTACATTCCAGTCTTCTGTTCTGACTTGCATTAGCCATTTAATTTCATGAAAAGCAGGAAATAGGCAAGCGATAGTCCAGCTAACTCCCTATTGCTTCTCCATCAATTGGTATATAAAAAAATATAATTACAATAATAGGCGTGGGAGAGTAATATCAATGATAAATTAATGGAGAAAAAAAGTTAGAAAGTTAAATGTTCAATGTTCATTACACGTCTTTGTCTTAATCATAAATCGGCCAGGAGAGGTTGCCGCTGTGGCTGTTTGTTAAATCTATGCATAGTAATTGTAGTCTTTAGCATCCATTAGGAGGATTCGAAGCTCTGATAAGCGATGTTTGTGAGGTTCTGTTCCCTGTCATCGGCGGCCGCCGGGTTCACCGCTCTGATGAACCGGACGCAGTAATCTCCACTGGTTCTCTTGTATTGAAGATCAGGTCTGTGAGTAATGTTCTTTCTATTTCCAACACTGAACTCTGAGTACCTTCATGTGTCTGTGTCAGCAGCTTCGAAGATTTATACCTATTTACTCAACCAAGTAAAGGGTTGACTTATACAGAAGTAGATACGTTAAAACAACCCATTTCGGGTTTTTTCCTGAAAAAAGTATGTATATATAACACCATAAAATCCATTTTTAGCTTATTGTCTACTGTTCCATTGGTTATGTTTACTCTCCGAAATGCCTATCAGAAATTAGCGATAACTGAAAACGCCAAATATATTCTAACCAACTTAGCCTAATTCAGGTAAATCAACTTAAATAACCAAACTAATATAAGCTCAATAAATCTACCAGATATAAATAAATTAACCTAATCAAATTTCAATAACGAAACCTTATCCTAAAGTTTAGCAAAAACCAAAAAACTAACTCATTATAAGTGTGCTATTTACATTCAGTAAAGAAACATATTTGCTATGTTCTGAGTTACCAGTTAGAATATGTACGTTGTAATCCTGTGTACGAATGGTATATAATACCGACAAGATGAGATTAAGACACATGTGCAACATCTGGGTATCTTTATTGTAGACGTTTCGCCATCCAGTGGCTTTATCAATACAAATTCTAGGACATAACTTGAAGACAGTAGAACTATGTACAGAAGATGAGGTAATCAGTCCCTCAACCTAGGAGTAGGTGCGGAGAGCACCATAGTCGTGGAGATTCTGCATATTATCTGCATATTATCTGCATATGCAGAATCTCCACGACTATGGTGCTCTTCGCACCTACTCCTAGGTTGAGGGACTGATTACCTCATCTTCTGTACATAGTTCTACTGTCTTCAAGTTATGTCCTAGAATTTGTATTGATAAAGCCACTGGATGGCGAAACGTCTACAATAAAGATACCCAGATGTTGCACATGTGTCTTAATCTCACGTTGTAATCCTAACTTAAACGAATAAGTAACTAACGCACGAATGTAAGGACACGTTGCTTTATATGTGCGTAAGAACATTCATCCCATGGCACTTAGATAACACACACGAAGATGCCTTAGGTAGGAAAATAACTCATGATTTATGTAGATTATATATTTGCTTGTATTAGGTACGTGAATATCATACCTGTGTGTACTGGCCTAATTGAGGTTGCAGGGATCGTGTCATAACTCCTGGCCCCCTCCTCTTCGCTCGTCGTTACTAGATACACTCTCTCCCTGCTCCATGAATTTTTTGATACCTCTTCTTAAAGCAATGTATGGATCCTGCCTCCACTTCATTACCCTCTAGATTGTTTTACTTCATGAAAACTCTATGACTGAAGAAATACTTCCTAACATCCCTGTGACTCAGTTTTCAACTTCCAGTTGTGACCCCTTGTTGCTGTGTTCCATCTCTGAAACTTTCTGTCCCTGTCCACCCTGTCAATTTCTTTCAGTACTTTAAACGTTGTTATCATGTTCCCCATCTCTCCTGTTCTCGAAGGACAAACCCCTCAGCTCCTGGACTAGTCTTATTGTAAACCTTTTTCACTTCCTCTAATTTTTCGACGTGTTTGGCCAGGTGTGGGTACCATACTGGTGTTGCATACTCCAATATGGGCCTGACGTACACGGTGTACAGTGTCGTGAATGGCTCCTTATTTAGATGTCGAAATGTTATTCTCAGGTTTACCAGGAGCCCATATGCTGCAGCAGTTATTTGGTTCATGTGCGCCTCAGGAGATGTGCTCGGTATGCTGCTCACCCTAAGATCTTTTCTTTGAGTGAGTTTTGTAGCCTCTGACCTCTTAGGCTGTACTCAGTCTGCGGTCTTCTTTGTCCTTTCCCAGGAGCCATTTGCCGGACCAGGCTTGAAGCCTGTCCGGATCTCTTTGTAGGCTTACCTGATCCTCGTTCGCTTGTATTCTCCTCATTAGTTTCATATCGTCTGCAAACATTGATACCTCTGACTCTATCCCTTCTGTCGTGTCATTCATATGTATTAGTAACAGCTCCCTTCTCTGAAGCCGTGTTGGTTTTCGTGTATTACTCCATTCCTTCCTAGGTGCTTCACCACTCTTTTCCTGATAATCTTCTCCATAACTTTACATACAATACGTGTCAGTGACACTGGTTTGTAATTTAGTGCAGCCTGTTTGTCTCCTCTCTTAAAAATAGGGATTACATTTACTGTCTTCCACACCTCAGGCAGCTCATCTCTCTCAGGAACCAAGGAGAGCTATTATCTGGACCCACCGCCTTCGAGGTATCTAGTTCCCCTAGCAGTTTCTTCAATTCCACGGTTATATGCAATGTGCCCAGCACTTGCTGGTGCACCCAACCACCTCGGTTTGCTGGGAGCCTCTCTATCCCTTCTCTGAATACCTCACTGAATCTTGAGCTGAGCTTTTCATATACTTCCTGGTCGTTCACTGTGAGCTAAAGTTCATCCTTCCTCAGCCTGATTACTTTGATCCTTGACTGTTGTTTTCCTCCTGATATGGCTTGTGTAACAACTTTGGGTCAGATTGCCTTAAATACTTTTTCCATACTCTTCCCCACTTGGATTGAGCCTCTCTACACGTCATGGTAAACCATGGACTCACTCTGGTCTTTCCTTTGTTTCTGTTACCCTTTGTTACGAGCTTCTCCACTGGTTCCCTACACTCTGTGGTCACGTGTTCCATCTTTCCCTCTAGCTTGCTTACCCACTGCACCTCGTGTAGGAATTGCCTCATACTTGTGTAGTACTCTTTTTCGAATTTTGACTTCTCCCATTCTTGTTTTGCTGTTTCACTCTCTATTGCTAATCTTACTATGTATTCGAAACTGAAGACCACGTGGTCACTAGCACCCAGGGGCCTTTCGTGTGTGTTATATTCTATGTCTGAACTGCTCAAGGTGAATATGAGGTTTAGCCTTGCAGGTTTGTCGTCTCTTCTCTCTCTGGTTTTGTCCTTAACATATGCGTGTGTGTGTGTGTGTGTGTGTGTGTGTGTGTGTGTGTGTGTGTGTGTGTGTGTGTGTGTGTGGTGTGTGTGTGTGTGTGTGTGTGTGTTGTGTGTGTGTGTGTGTGTGTGTGGTGTGTGTGTGTGTGTGTGTGTGTGTGTGTGTGTGTGTGTGTGGTGTGTGTGTGTGTGTGTGTGCGCGCGCGCGTACTCACCTAGTTGTTCTCATTAAATTTTGGTTGTAGGGGACGAATCTCAGTTCCTGGCCCCACCTCTCTACTGGCCGCTATTGGTTTCACTCTCTTCTGTTACGTGAGCCTGTCATACCTATTCTTAAAGCAATGTACGGATTCTGCCTCTACCACTTCCTGACCACTCCCAGTCTATAGAGCATTTTCTAGCATCCCTGTGACCCATCTGTGCTTTTAACTTCCAGCCGTGACCTAGTGCACCCGAGACCAGCCTGTCACACCTGGTCACCCTGTCCAACCTGTCACTTCTTCATATCATTTGTTGCTTTGCTATTTAAACACCATAATTCCTTCTTTCCTTCAATTTAAATATGTTTACTTCCCTAATTATTATTTTTCTTAGGGCCTGCCCCTTCGCAACCACATATAGGTAAGTACGCACGCACACAAACACACTCACACACACAGAGATAAATTGAGTTTTCCGGGACTGTAAGAAGGCTTTTGACAGTTTCACAAAAGAGATTAGTGAATAAGCTGGAGGACCAGGCAGGTATAACAGGGAAGGCACAGCAGTGGATCAGAGAATACCTGTCGGGAAAACATCAGCGAGTCATGGTACGTGGCGAGGTATCAGAGTGGGCGTCTGTGACGAGCAGGGTTCCACAGGGGTCAATCCTAGGACAGGAGCTGTTATTGGTATATGTGAAGACATGACGGAAGGAATAGACTAGAAGTGTCCCTGTTTGTAGATGATATGAAGTTGATGAGAAGAATTCAGTCGGACGAGGACCAGGAAGAACTACAAAGGGATCTGGAAAGGCTACAGACCTGTTCCAGAATTTGGCTCCTGAAGTTCAACCCTCACCAAGTGCAAAGCCATGAAGATTGGGGAAGGGCAAAGAAGACCGCTGACGAAGTACAGCCTATGAGATCAGAGGCTGCAAAACTCACTCAAAGAAAAGGATCTTAGGGTGAGCATCATACTGAATACATCCCCTGAGCCTCACATCAACCAAATAATTGCTGCAGCATATGGGTGCCTAGCAAACCTAAGAATAGCATTCCGGCATCTCAATAAGGAATCGTTCAGAACCCTGTTCACCATATGTCGGGCCTGTTTTGGTGTATGCCTCACCAGTTTGGAACCCACACCTAGCTAAGCACGTAAGGAAACTAGAGAAAGTGCAAAGGTTTGCAACAAGACTAGTCCCGGAGCTAAGGGGCATGTCCTACGAGGAGAGGGTAAGGGAAATCGACCTGACGACACTGGAGGACAGGAGAGTTAGGGGGATATGATAATGACATAAAATATTGAGAGGAATTGACAAGGTGGACAGAGACAGGATGTTCCAGAGATGTGACACAGGTGCAAGGGGTCACAATTGGGAATTGAAGACTCAGATAAATCATAGGGATGTTAAGAAGTATTTCTTCAGTCACAGAGTTGTCAGGAAGTAGAATACTCTGGGTAGTGATGTAGTGGAGGCAGGATCCATTTATAGCTTTAAGAATAGATATGATAAAGCTCATGGAGGATGAAGAGTGACCTAGTAGCGACCAGTGAAGAGCCGGGCCAGGAGCTGTGAATCGTCCCTTGCAACCACAACTAGGTGAGTACACACACAAACATAGGGATATCGGGGACATGATAACGACATTTAAAATACCCCGAGGAAAACTCAGTTGAGTCACAGGGATGATAGGAAGTATTTCTTCAGTCATAGAGTTGTCAGGAAGTGGAACAATCTGAAGAGTGATGTAGTGGATACAGTATCCATACACAGCTTTAAGAAACTAATGAAGCAAGGGGAGAGTGGACCTAGTAGCGACCAGCGAAGAGGCGGGCCCTTGAGCTGTGAATCGACCCCTGCAATTACAACTAGGTGAGTACACATGACAACATGGTAACTAACCAACTAACACACGCACACACACACACAGTAGTTATACAATATTGTCACAGGCACGCACGTACACATGATCTCAAATGCAAGCACATGTGCGAGTGTGTGCACAAGTCCTAAGACTCACACACACACATCGACATATGAATTATAAACTTAATAAGTAGTACTAGCAATACAGTATATTATTTAAGAGTATTTGTTGTTGATTCTGAAGGTACATTTTAGATTTATCATCTTTGAGGTCACTGTCGGTGCATGATGTCTGGACGACCATCGAAAATACTTTTAAGTTTTACAACAGAAAATAAATTAAACTTGATACATTTATAATGAGATATTCAGTTCTCAGAGCATATACATGTAATGTATTTTAAGCCTTTTAATATATTCTGTGGGCATTTATATAAGTTTGGATAATGTAGTTATGTGAGTACTCGGTTATTTGACGAGCATTTGTGTAAGAAGTGTATTTCTTAAAAAAAATATGTATTGGGATTTTTAAGGGTAATCTAATGGGACTGCAAAATAATGCTTAATCATTATGATCATGACTATAAGGAGTGGACCGGTAAGCCAGAGGAAGGCCTCGGTCAGATAACCAAAAGCTCCAGCTGCTGGAAAATCTTCTGTTTCCTGACAAACCTTACCTAACCTAGACAGCTAACCAGAGATATATAATAATAGGAATGAGTTGATCAAGTAGCAGGTAGTCTTTCTAGCTACCTGTTAGCTTCCTCTCTCATTTATCAAAGGGACAGAGAAGACACAGACAGCAGCGGAGCTTCAGTAGAGAAGTGACTGTCAGTTAAACAAGAGACACAGTTGACTGAGGTATTAAGTGAAGCTGAAGCACTTAGAAAATACGTAACTGTGGTATTAACTGAAGCTGAAGCACTAAGAAAATACGTAACTGTGGTATTAACTGAAGCTGAAGCACTAAGAAAATACGTAACTGAGGTATTAACTGAAGCTGAAGCACTAAGAAAATACGTAACTGTGGTATTAAATGAAGCTGAAGCACAAAGAAAATACGTAACTGCGGTATTAACTGAAGCTGAAGCACTAAGAAAATACGTAACTGTGGTATTAAATGAAGCTGAAGCACAAAGAAAATACGTAACTGTGTATTAAATGAGGCTGAGGCACAAAGAAAATACGTAAAAATATAATACAAGAATGCATATAATTGTCGAATCACCGACAGAATGTTAGTTAAATGGACACATTAGTTGCATCTGTGACAATTTATATAACGAGAATTTATATAACTATTTTCTAAATAACAAAAAGGCACAATACCGTGACTGGAACGATACACAAATAACCCGCACATAAATGACAGAAGCTTACGACGACGTTTCGGTCCGACTTGGACCATTGACAAAGTCACACTGTGACTTTGTCAATGGTCCAAGTCGGACCGAAACGTCGTCGTAAGCTTCTGTCTTTTATGTGCGGGTTATTTGTGTATAACTATTTTCTATTTGAATTGCAGTAATGGTTATAAAAAAATAAATTACTGAGTGTTAAATGATGGAATAGGCTGAGAAACGAAAATAATGTAATGGTAAATTTATACAGATAGAAGATGCGAGGGAGGAGGAAAAAGTTATCAGGCATCCTTGAGCTTAAAGGTTAAAAATAGGTAGATTATTTGACTTAATTAAGAGCAATCGAATAAAGAAAGGAATTCTGGAAACAACAATCAAAATATTTGAATCTAAGGAAAGCTAGATTTTTAGCTTGGGAAAACACGAAAAAGAGATAATTCACTTATTTTGGGAAATTTTAAACTGGGAAACAGAATTATTGGAAGAAAAGGAGAAAACGGATAAAAGTGAGGAAAACAAAAAAGTTTATCTAAGTGAAAATAAGGAAGGAGTCCACGATCGGGAGCCCGAAAACTTGGGAAAAATACAGGAGAGAAAAAATGATTCACTAAACAGACAAGTTGAAAAAAATGAGCCACGTGCAAAGCTTTTGGGGAATTTTTATACGGAATGGGCCAAAACTTCATTTGTCTTTTTTCTCTGTATGGACTAAAAGAAGCCAGTACTGGGCGAGCAGTTTCTAGGAGACGGTCCCAAACAATTTTGCACAAGTGTCTCATTTTACCAAAAATGTTGCACAAGTGTTCCCTTTTACCAACAATTTTTGCACAAGTGTCTCATTTACAACAATGTTGCACAATGTCTCATTTCCCAAAAATGTTGACAAGTGTCTCATTTCCCAAAACAATGTTGCACAAGTGTCTCATTACCAAATTGGAGACCCGAGCAAAACCCCGAGAATAGTAATGTAAGAAAATGGTAAAAAAATACCTTTTTTGTTTTTTTGATAAAGCCCACTTATGGGCGATACGTTGTCAATAAAGTACCACATTATACTGCTTATGTGTTTATTTTTCCATTGACAGATGTCATGAGAATACCGACAAGTTTCAGATGGTGATTTTAAGAAACAATTAGGAATTGTAAACTTTTAAAAGATGATGTTTCACTTCCACAGTAGGTTCTTTTAAGTCTGAGAAAATGTACTTACCTGGAGTATACCGGGAGGGGTTTTTGGGGGATAAACGACCCGCGGCCCCGGTCTGTGACAGGCCCCCCAAAAATTAAAAGAAAAACGTAACAATATCGGGAAAAAACCCCTAGTGTAAATACATAAAGCAGCGCTGCACCCAACCACGGGACATTTTGGTTAAAATTTAAAAGTAAAAATATTTTGAATAGTGCCGTGACGGGGAAATGATTAGTAGTAGTAGCAGTTGTTGTAGAGTGGTAGTATACCAAAGAGAATAGTAGTAGTAAAACAGCATAGTAGTGTAGTATGTAATAGTAATATTAATAGTAGTAGTAGTAGTATAGTATAGTAATAGTAGTAGTAGTTTTTGTAGTAGTAGCATGATGAAATAGTAGTAGCAGTTTTGTTGTTGCAAGTAGGCAGAAGTAGTATAATAGGGGTAAAAAAAACACGTATGTTATTAACATTGAATTACAATTATAACCAGAAGGGGGACTAGAATTTGCAAAGTTGATGCAGGTTGCAGAGACTTAAACATGTTGCAGAACTGAAACCCATGTTGCAGAGACTGCAAAAAGGTGTATAACAAAAACAATTTGAAAACGACCCCTCGTATCGACCAAATACATTGCCTCCCCGTTAAATGAGCAACGCCGTGATTTTTTCTAAAACAAAA
Organism: Cherax quadricarinatus; assembly: GCF_026875155.1. Classification (NCBI taxonomy): domain Eukaryota; kingdom Metazoa; phylum Arthropoda; class Malacostraca; order Decapoda; family Parastacidae; genus Cherax; species Cherax quadricarinatus. Next base: position 106,370,771 of record NC_069401.1, on the reverse strand, counting down.
CTGGGCCCTAAAAAGGGACAAACAAGAAAGGATTAAATGCCTTGGTGTTTGTAAAGAAAACAAGAGTAAAAAATTATGGAACTATAACAAGGTCATCCGGGGGAGTTTTTATAAGGGGTTTTCAGGGTTTTTTTTTAGCGAGTCAAGTGAGCGGGGTAAGGTTGTTATTTTTTGCATACATGAGTAGTGAAGGAGGGAGGTGGCGGAGGTGGTCGCCCCCTGGTTACGACGCACCGCTGCCTAAAAGCAACGCCCCATGTAATAGCCTTCTCCGGGTTTTCAATTAGTGCTCATTAGTTACCTAAAAACGGTCGTCAAAGGAAGCCTGTAGAGACTTGATATAACAAAACTGCTTTGAAATAACAAGTCTTCCTTTTAAGGGGGATGTACATGAGATGCTATAAATCTGAGTATTACACAGAGATTTATAAATCTCACCAGAACGTTTATCCTCAGTGTATACGAGTATGTACTCCATTGTTATACACAGAGATACAGTGAAAATTTTCCTAGGTAACTGACGGGGAAATTTACTTCATCCCGCGCCAGAATTAAAAACATTCTCTGTATTATTTTTTTAGGGAAAATTTTGGTTTTAAAGGCCAACAACAATTCAAGGCATTTAAACCTAACAAAGATACCAACAAACGCATCGTCCATAACTCAACACTGGTGCCAACTCTTTTAAAACACCGCGATGCTGCTTGTACATACCTCTAAGGGGGACCACCGCAGAGTGCTGTTTGTAGCATACCTCTACAGCGCCACCGCAGTGTGTGCTTGTAACATACCTCTACAGCACCACCTGCAGTGTGTGCTTGTGCATACCTCTTTAGCACCCCGCAGAGTGTGCTTGTAGCATACCTCTACAGCACCCCCCTCATGTGCTGCTTGAACATACCCCTACCCCAAATGCAGTGTGTGCTTGTAAAAAACCCTACAGCCCACCTGCAGTGTGCGCTTGTAACAACCTTACAGACCACCTCAGTGTGTCTTGTAGCATACCTCTACACACCACCTGCAGTGGCTGCTTTAAATACCTCTACCTCACCACCTGCAGTGTGTGTTGTAGCATACCTCTTCAGAACCCCCTGCAAATGCTGCTTGTAATACCTCTACAGCACCACCTGCATGTCTGCTTTAGCATACCCCTACAGCACCACCTGCAAGGGGCTGCTTGTAGCATACCTCTCAGCACCCCCTGTAGTGTTCTGCTTGAAAAATACCCTACAGCACCACCTGCAGAGTGCTGCTTGTAGCATACCTCTACAGCACCACCTGCAGTGTGCTGCTTGTAGCATACCTCTACAGCACCACCTGCAGAGTGCTGCTTCTGGCATGCCTAGCGACTGCCACCTGCTACACTTCACTTCTCAACATCTATAAACCGTCAGATTTTATTGTCCAATAAAATTTGAATTGAAAATTCACTACCTTGGCCAACTTTGCCTTGACATTTGCTCCCATAAACAAGCGTTTCTTACGTCCACTACTGATCTGTATTCTAGTTCTCGATTAGATTATTACATGGGGGAAGGGAAGGTGTGGAGGTGAAGGAGGGGAGGTGTGGAGGTGAAGGAGGGGAGGTGTGGAGGTGAAAGAGGGAAGGTTTGGAGGAGGGAGTAGGATGTGTGAGGGATGAAGTATGAAATACTGCGTTGGAGGTATTGATCGTTGTAGGGGAGATGTGGAGGGGAGGGTTTTGAGGGGTGAATGTGAAGGGCAGTGGTGGATGGGAGGGAGAAATACAGAGGGAGAGGTGGTGGGGAGTGTCGTGGCGGAGATATAAAGGATTGTAGGAGGGTTATAATTCGAATCCATTAACACGGGAGAATAAGTTACTCGCCTGGCTGGCTGAACACAGTTCACCTTCCTAAGCAACTGTTTTCATTACGGTGACTCTGGAGCCTCAGTAAAGCCGCCCTGACACTACATTATGCACGTTACAATTATTACCAGTATCGTCTTGCCTTAATGCATTACTGTACATATATTGGTGCTATTGTTATAAATAGTTCCAATTTGTCGATATTAACCTCTGAAAACTTGTCTTATTTTAACATCACTAACCTTAAATAATCCATCATAATTAACACACTCGAACACATTAACTTAAGAGTATTAAGTAGGTGTTACGCAGCGCCTTGAGATTGAGACAATCAGATTTGATCCAAGAAAGTGGATGGTTACTATAATTCAAGAGATCAGGAGAAGAGAGATTGGTGAAGTGGTCATAATATCAGTTAGGTTAGGTTAGGTTTGTCTGAAACAGGACAAGTGTTTCCTGACGTGGGTCTTAGTCATATGATGACCCGCAGTTGGAGGTTTTGGTCATCTGACCGAAGCCTTCCACTGGTTTACCCCTCCACCTCTTTAAAATTTAGGGTTATGAATCTTAAAATCAGTGTGTTGGGCTACGGAGTCACTGGTAGCATTGACTATGTCTTGCCCTTGTTTCTTCACCTCACCTCACCTCACCTCACCTCACCTCACCTCACCTCACTTCACCTCACCTCACCTCACCTTGCTCTAAACTGACTCAAAACTCATTTTCTATTCATAGTAAATTTTGGTATTGTAGTTCAAGTGTACCCGATTCTCAAGAAACTTGGTATTCATCTTAATTACATGTATCCTGATAACCACAAAAAAAAAACTTGAATGAAATCGTATGACAGAAAGTTCGTTTCAGTGGGGCGTTCCTTTGTTGACCCGGAGGGTCAGTAACTAAGGATAATCCAAGAAATATACAATCAGTGCAGATTATTTCCACTGAGTCCTCTGATCTTTCCCAAGTCACAATTCATAACAGTAGGATAACACCCAGGTTCCATTTATTCCAGGTGAACACTAACACCCAGGTTCCATTTATTCCAAGTGAACACTAACACCCAGGTTCCATTTATTCCAGGTGAAGACTAACACCCAGATACCATTTATTCCAGGTGAACACTAACACCCGGGTTCCATTTATTCCAGGTGAAGACTAACACCCAGATACCATTTATTCCAGGTGAACACTAACACCCAGGTTCCATTTATTCCAGGTGAAGACTAACACCCAGATACCATTTATTCCAAGTGAACACTAACACGCAGGTTCCATTTATTCCAGGTGAACACTAACACCCAGGTTCCATTTATTCCAAGTGACACACTAACACCCAGGTTCCATTTATTCCAAGGGCAATTAACGTTATGGGACTTGCCCATAAGTCTCCCTCAACCCACGTACCATCGTTCCGTCTATTCTAGTCATCCCATCAATTTTTAGACACCAAAACAGAAACCTGCAAGCATTCTTAATATTTAAAAAAATATTAAGAATGCTTGCAGGTTTCATAATATTCAAGGTCATGACAGCGACTGAGAGTGATAATATGTATTGCATAGTGAATTACATCTGTTAAGACAACGTGCATTATTTAGATGATATTAAATAAGAAAGTGAGTACAGTGGACCCCCGGTTAACGATATTTTTTCACTCCAGAAGTATGTTCAGGTGCCAGTACTGACCGAATTTGTTCCCATAAGGAATATTGTGAAGTAGATTAGTCCATTTCAGACCCCCAAACATACACGTGCAAACGCACTTACATAAATACACTTACATAATTGGTCGCATTCGGAGGTGATCGTTATGCGGGGGTCCACTGTAATTCTCAACACTAAGAGAATACTTGACAGTAACCTGTAATTTAAAACTGAACAGCATGGATTATTTAGAATACGTTTAATGGTAATAAACTGGTAGTGAGTATGCTGTTAAACTGGCAGTGAGTGTGGTTATAAAATTAATAGAGCGAGTTACTAAGAAGATTCAACACGAGTAGACCAGGAGGTAAATAGCCGGTTTCAATACACAGGGAGTCGTATTACTACGAGCGTTATTATCTAGAACCTTAAGAATCTAATATCAGATTGTACAGTGGGTGAATATGTCATCTTAAGAACATCATGGAAGAATACTGCAGAAGGCTTCATCAGTCAAATATAGGGAAGAGCGGTAGTGAACGGTAGTGAGGTAATCAGTCACCAAGCTTGGAATCAATGTGTTCAGTCGATCAGTCTTTGTATTAGACTGATGAATCCACTGTGTGGCGAAACGTTTCCTCAAAGATTTATAAATGTTGCACAAGGTTCCCATTCTTAAACTTGTCGGTTTTCTAAACCATTTATCACGATATACAAGGCCTACTGGCCCATACTAGGCAAGTCCTTCTCTAAACCAAACATTCCTACCTACCCACTTGTTCAACCTTCTCCTAAAGCTACCGAAGACTAGATAATGTTCAGTCATTTAGTCGTACCGAAATTAAAGGTTCACTAAAGTCGTGAAAATTTAAAATACTAAATATGCCCAATTTTTTTTTAAATTTCTCGGTTCTCTTTTCGCATTCCATTTTAATTAAAAATTTTCTGCAATCCTGTAGGAGTAAATAATTTTTTTTTTAAAGAAAGACCAGTTTTTAAAAACTATAAAATTCGCAAATAGGTACATAGGAAACCCAAATTTAATATTAAAAACATTTGATATTAAGATACACCAGATGCTATGGTTTGAAGCCGACCAGAAGAGTCATTCTCTGGTTATTACATGGAATTCAATTTTATTTAATAAAACTGACAATTTATATTTTTACATATCATACATTACACGTCAATGTTCCTTTTGACATTTATCAAAAAAAAAAATCATTTACCAGTAATTATTCTGAAACCAACGATTTCAAGATTATTAACAATTTTGTTGAAATTTCAGACTGACAGAATATCTTCCTTAAAGTCGCTAATACAACCTGGAGTCTACCCGGAGGGTATTTCAGGGATCAACGCCCCCCGTGGCCCGGTCCACGACCAGACTGTTACTGCTGACCCCACGCAATCCAACGTACGAACCACATCCCAGCTGATCCGGCACCGACTTTAGATATCTGTCCAACTCCCTCTTGAAGACAACCAGGAGTCTACTGGTAATGTCCCTTGTTGCTGGTGGGAGGCTGTTGAACATATGTCACTATAAATAAATAACAAAAAGGGCACAATACCGTGACTGGAACAATACACAAATAACCCGCACATAAAAGAGAGAAGCTTACGACGACGTTCCGGTCCGACTTGGACCATTGACAAAGTCACACAAAGTCAATGGTCCAAGTCGGACCGAAACGTCGTCGTAAGCTTCTCTCTTTTATGTGCGGGTTATTTGTGTATATGTCAGTATAATTATATAACTGCTAAATTAAGACTTATGGAAGCCAAAAGCAACGTGAATATTAGTGATAATGAGAGAATTACTGATGAAATGTTAATGGACACAGATGTAACTGATGTGGCATTTTATTGTGGCAACGTTTCGGGTTGATAAAGTTCCTGGAGAGCGAAACGTTGCTACAGTAAAATGTTACATTAGTCGCATCTGCGACCATTTACCTAAAAACATCAACATTGCTATCTGGAAAACAAAACACCCGGGATGAAAATTTGAAGCCTATCAGAAGAGTCATTTTTCAGTTTCGGGGGTCAACGCCCCCACGGCCTAGTCTGTGACCAATTTTTTGTTTTTAAATTTAGTGGACTAAGAAAATTGGCAGCTCAGAAACCAAACTTAATGGATACTATCCTGACCATAAGATGAATCAAATATTAAATATAGAAGTCATTAAGAGGAGTACTCAAATATACTTAATGTGATGATACGGAAACCAAAATTTTCCCTTATTTTACACATAAAACAGGAAGATATGCACTTACAATTGAATTTCACTCAGTGCCGTCGTGGAATTGGGAGGCAACGTTCGTAGCTGCACTGCAGAGGGTTTTGGAGGTTATCGATGTCATTCCAGGATTATGGAGATGGGTCTTATAACTTTGGTCAGAGG
>NC_069401.1:106314888-106357388 GCF_026875155.1 Cherax quadricarinatus | reverse complement strand
GATGGTTAAAATCTCTTACATGAATAAATAGAGCATTGGAAGCTTGTCCAGTTCTAATGCTATATTTATGTTGTTTTAATCTTAGTTCGAGATTTTTACCAGTTTGACCGTAATAAACTTCATCGCAAATTTTACAAGGAATCTTATAGACATATCCATCAGCATTTTGGGGGGAATTCTTTATCAAAAGTTTTTTTACTGTATCAAGATTTTTGAATACAACTTTAATATTAAAAGTCGTAAGAAGAGAAGGCATATCAACGAAGTTTTCATGGTAAGGGAGAACCAACATATTTTTAGTTGAATAAGGCTGGTTGTCCCTTTTTGGATTGTAAAAAGTATTTCTAGCAACTTTAAAAGATTTATCAATTACATTTCTTGGGTATTTTAAATCATTGCCTATTTCATAAATTTTGGATATTTCCTCATCTATGAACTCAGGACTACAAATTCGTAAACCTCTCAAAAGCATTGATGAGAAAACAGACAGTTTGACTCTATCTTGATGCGAAGAATAATAGTGGACATAGGAACAGTTATTTGTAGGTTTTCTGTAAATTTTAAATTTGAATTCATTATTACCCTTAATAATTAAAACATCTAGAAAAGGCAATGAGTTATTTTCTTCAAACTCAACAGTAAAGTTTATAGAATGGGCTAAGCTATTTAATTTTCCAAGGAAATGGTGTATATCTACATTTTTGGGCATAAGACACAAAATATCATCAACATATCTGAACCATTTAGCTCTATTAGGGAGGATTGTGTTAAGCAACCTTGTTTCAAAAAATTCCATGTATAGGTTACTAAGAACAGGTGAAAGAGGATTCCCCATTGCCATACCAAACTTCTGAGTGTAAAACTTATCATTAAATACAAATTTTGCATCAACAATGCAAAGTTTAATAAGTTTAATGATAGTAGGAACTGGCAATGGTAAATCATAGTTAACGAGTTCTTCAGATAAGAAACTTAATAAATCATCAACAGGAACTTTCGTAAACAAGGAAGTAACATCAAAACTAACCATGTTAAAATCATTTAAGTCAGTCAAGGAGTTTAATTTATCAACTAAGTCTATGTTGTTTTTAACATTAAAGTTAGAAATTTTGCCAACAATAGGGCTCAAAATATCAACAAGCCATTTGGATAATTTATATGAAACTGACCCTATGGAGCTAATGATTGGTCTGACTGGATTCCCTGGTTTGTGTGTTTTTATTAGTCCGTACATGTAAGGTAAAGATGGATTAGTGGAAGTAAATTGTTTGACTAATTCATCTTTGCCTTTCAGTAGAAGTTTTATTGTTTTATTGAAATTGCTGTTAACGGTTTCTAGGGGATTTTTTCTAAGTTTAGAATAGGTTTCAGTATCATCTAAGAGATTATTCATTTTTTCTTGGTAATCATATTCTTTCATAATTACTATTGCATTTATTTTGGTCTGACTTTAGTCAGACCAATCATTAGCTCCATAGGGTGAGTTTCATATAAATTATCCAAATGGCTTGTTGATATTTTGAGCCCTATTGTTGGCAAAATTTCTAACTTTAATGTTAAAAACAACATAGACTTAGTTGATAAATTAAACTCCTTGACTGACTTAAATGATTTTAACATGGTTAGTTTTGATGTTACTTCCTTGTTTACGAAAGTTCCTGTTGATAATTTATAAAGTTTCTTATCTGAAGAACTTGTTAACTATGATTTACCATTGCCAGTTCCTACTATCATTAAACTTATTAAACTTTGCATTGTTGATGCAAAATTTGTATTTAATGATAAGTTTTACACTCAGAAGTTTGGTATGGCAATGGGGAATCCTCTTTCACCTGTTCTTAGTAACCTATACATGGAATTTTTTGAAACAAGGTTGCTTAACACAATCCTCCCTAATAGAGCTAAATGGATCAGATATGTTGATGATATTTTGTGTCTTATGCCCAAAAATGTAGATATACACCATTTCCTGAAAATTAAATAGCTTAGCCCATTCTATAAACTTTACTGTTGAGTTTGAAGAAAATAACTCATTGCCTTTTCTAAATGTTTTAATTATTAAGGGTAATAATTAATTCAAATTTAAAATTTACAGGAAACCTACAAATAACTGTTCTTATGTCCACTATTATTCTTCGCATCAAGATAGAGTCAAACTGTCTGTTTTCTCATCAATGTTTTTGAGAGGTTTACGAATTTGTAGTCCTGAGTTCATAGATGAGGAAATATCCAAAATTTATGAAATAGGTAATGATTTAAAATACCCAAGAAATGTAATTGATAAATCTTTTAAAGTTGCTAGAAATACTTTTTACAATCCAAAAAGGGACAACCAGCCTTATTCAACTAAAAATATGTTGGTTCTCCCTTACCATGAAAACTTCGTTGATTTGCCTTCTCTTCTTAAGACTTTTAATATTAAAGTTGTATTCAAAAATCTTGATACAGTAAAAAAAACTTTTGATTAAGAATTCCCCCCAAAATGCTGATGGATGTGTCTATAAGATTCCTTGTAAAATTTGCGATAAAGTTTATTACGGTCAAACTGGTAAAAATCTCGAACTAAGATTAAAACAACATAAATATAGCATTAGAACTGGACAAGATTCCAATGCTCTATTTATTCATGTAAGAGATTTTAACCATCCAATTGATTTTCAAAAAGTTGAGAAAGTAGTATCAAGGAAGTCCATGGTCGACAGGAATATAATTGAATCTTGTTTCATAAAAAGCAGTTTTGACAATAATACGAATATTTCCTTTGGTTTATATAAATTAGATCCATTTATAATTAATAGAATTTGGAAGAATTTAATAATACACTGGACAAATAATAATTTTTAAAATTTTCTTGGGTAGAATAGTTTGTTGGTGGGTTGTGCGAAGGACCTGTCCAGTCGGGCCGGCGCGCGTCAGGTGTTTAACCGTTGTGGGATCTGATAGTGAGGTGTTGGCCAGACCCCTTATATACCTTCCTTGGATGCTTTACTTTCATAGTTCCTTGATAATGTGAGTAGTCACGAAAGCGCTTGAAATTTCTCTATTCTTTCACAGTGGTTGTTTTGCATATATATATATATATATATATATATAATATATATATATATAAATATATATATATATTATATATATATATATATATATATATATGTATATATATATATATATAATATATATATATATATATATATATATATATATATATATGTATATATATATATATATATATACATACATGCATATGTCGTGACGAATATTTAAACTTGCGATCTTGGCTTAAATAGCAACGCTCATCTTGCCATATAAAACAATCAAAAATTTGTGTATGCAATAATTTCGCAAAAATCATCCTTAGCCTAACGAAAAAAAATATATTTAATTGTGTTTCTTTAGTATTAAATTACTGTGAATGTATTTAAAATATATTAAGCTGGATTAGGCTAAAATAAATTGCACTTGTTATAATAAGGTTTGGTAAGTTTTCTAAGATTCTTTTGGTGCAAAATTATAATTTTTACATTAACATCAATGAAAAAATGTATCTTTAAACGTATAAGAGAAAGGACTTAATTTTGAATGACTTCTTGCTAATTGACCAGTTCTACCTATTAGGCACTACATATATATATATATATATATATATATATATATATATATATATATATATATATATATATATATATATATATATATATATATATATATATATATATATATATTTATATTATTGTAGCTATGGTCGAGTGGTATTAAATCAACAACAACACTGCGGCTAGCTGAGGACTCGAACCCATGTCGTTTTGGCCCGAGTCATGGTAAGCGAAAATCACATGACGCTGTGACCCACAGGACCACCAAATCCTGCAAGAATCAAGCACCCAACACAGTTAGGTGTTTTATCTTGATCCGAGGACAAACGGAGGTGTGGGTGCCTCTGAGTTAATTTCATTCTACTCCCCGTTTGGCGTACTAGCCTCCACGAGCAGTATATATATTATTGTAACCAGGGACAAGTGGTATTCAGTCAGTAATAACACTAGTCGCAGTGATGTCACACACTAGTCACAAACAAGTGCGAAGGATGACTGATGAATATATCAGGAACTGTGTCCTGATAAGGATCTTAATCATAAGATGACCTGTCCGTCACTCGCGGAGATGTCTTTGAGGATCCGAGATTGATAGCTGACGGCGTCTGTTCCTGTGGAATAGATGTCAATCTAATTCAGCTTTTCTATGGCTGTGATCAAGGTCTTGCTGTATTCTGGCGATAGTCTGTTCCTCCAGCATGGGGCCTGCTGGTTGTCATTGTGGAGAGGGAGTTTGAGCAGAAGTGTTAGGTGCCGGTTCAGCAAGGACGTGTCCTTGTCCTTGATGTTTCCTAGGTTTTCTCCATGACTGTGGCCAGGGAAGTGGCCCTGGGTTCTTTGATACTGTAGCCTCCTCTGGACGAGGCTGCTGCTCAGTGGTGAAGGCTCTACTTGATTTTGGACGCTGAATATCTAGGGTTTTCCATGCTGCCCTGACCCAGCGGAGTCTTTCCGGGTGGTGCAGGTTCCAGATGTGCAACAGTTAAGTATCTTTAATTAAAACTGTTCCTCCTACACAGTAGACTACTTCAGTTGAATACAGAGGAGGCAGCATAAGCAGTAAAAATATTGATTTAGACTTTGATATCATGAATTTTAGAATTAACAATCATCAACTAACACTGTGTGGAGAAATTTTCTCCAGGAGGGGGGTATCAGCCCCCTTCAGCCCCTTGCAGCCTGTTTCAGCCCTCTCAGAAGGGGCAAGCATCTTGTTCACTGCTACATCAAGTAATTACCAGCAGATGTTTAACCAGCATATACCAGTTACATGGTCACGTAACTCTTTGCAAGAGACCACTGTTGCAAGCGTGTAGTTTAAATAAGATACAATCAATCTCTTACCTTAGCAGGACAATTAAAGAAATCCTGCTCCCACTTTATTACCATGGTAAGGATAGTATACATTGTTGTCTATGCTTAGACAGCGACAATCAAGCATTCTACTTTGCTTCCTGGTGGAAGTTTGGCAAGGAGGGGAAATGTGCTAGGCCAGCTTTTCCTTTATGTGCTAGGGGCATTGGCGGAGGTGTAGGAGGCTGTGGGGCGAAATTGCTTTTGACCCTGCTGGGGGAAACATTGACGCCGGGGTAACCAACAAAGAACACTGATCCACTTGTTTTTGTGCATAAAAGTATCTCAAAAACACATCTAAACACTTACCGAAAAGTGTGACCAGCTTCTTTAGCGATAAAAGATTGTGAATAATAAAGACAAATCATGTGGAACATAGTGTACCAGTGTACGCATTTCTAAAGAACACTATTTTTCAATCAAGATAACTGATAACCGGGTGCAACTACAGACCAGCTACAAATACCCAGGTGCGTTTAATATACATGATAAGGGTAGGTCGGCTGCACAGCGGATATAAGAACATAAGAACGAAGGAACACTGCAGAAGGCCTACTGGCCCATGCGAGGCAGGTCCAAGTCTCCTACCGGCTTAAGCCAATGCACCCAACCTAGTCAGGTCAGGTCACATTGACTTAAGGGAGGAACACGGCAACCGACCTGGTAGCACAAGCTATCAGGTCCAACTCACACCCACCCACATCCACTCATGTATTTATCCAACCTATTTTTAAAGCTACACAACGTTCTGGCCTCTATAACTGTACTTGGGAGTTTGTTCCACTCATCCACAACTCTATTACCAAACCAGTACTTTATGTTTATTAATGTACTAATACCCGGTGATACGCGGACTTTTGAGTCCACACACGTAAGTATTGGTTTTGTGTAGTGTGTGCGAGAAACATTGATGTTACTGAAATAACTTAAACATGGTTTACTTTAATGAGACGGGACATTATTGCTGAGAGCAACATTCAAGGGTTTAAGCTGTTCCATATGTGGAATAGACACAGAATCTCTTTGGATAGAATTCCTAGGGCAAGGAAAATTAATTTTAGGTGTTATATACTGGGTTTGATTGGTGTCAAGGGGTACGGGAGTTATTTCTTGAGTAGCTTTAGGTAGATGTCGTTTTGATAAGGACCTGCCTCGTATGGGCCAGTAGGCCTTCTGCAGTGTTCCTACATTCAGAGCCAGACTTCTTTGGAACGAAATTGTTAGGTCTTCGTTGGGATATCCTGGATCGTCGATTCACACTCGTCTGTTAACACAAAAAAATTTATTGAACTGCACAAAACTCTCTTGGACCTTCCTCAGCTTCAGCTTCGTCCCAATGGATGCTGGCTGGATACATTCCAGCCAGCATCCAGTCGTTGGTCAGATCATCGACGCAACTGTTCTCGACGACGTTGTTCCGTTGTTCCAGAAATAATCCTGCGCATACCTTTCAGCCGTTGGATCTTTCTTTTAGTTCCCTCTAAGAATACTTTAACATGAAGACACAGTTGCTGAAAATTGAAGGAAGCCATCATCACAATCTCAGTTAGCAAAGAATACACACGTGTACACACGACTGTGTTCACCTCACCACTGACACAACAAGGATCACGTCACCTCTGTCACAACAATGATCACCTCACCACTGACACGACAAAGATCACCTCACCACTGACACAACAAGGATCACATCACCTCTGTCACAACAATGATCACCTCACCACTGACACGACAAAGATCACCTCACCACTGACACAACAAGGATCACATCACCTCTGTCACAACAATGACCACCTCACCACTGACACGACAAAGATCACCTCACCACTGACATGAAAAAGTTCAACTCACCACTGATACGAAAAAGATCACCTCACCTCTGACACAACAAGGATCATGTCACCTCTGTCACAACAATGATCACCACACCACTGACACGACAAAGATCACCTCACCTCTGTCACAACAGTGATCACCTCACCACTGATACCACAAAGATCACCTCACCTGTCATAACAATGATCACCTCATCACTGACACGACAAAGATCACCTCACCTCTGACACGACAAAGATCACTTTATCTCAATCACAACAAAGATCACCTCACCTCTGACACAACAAGGATCACGTCACCTCTGTCACAACAATGATCACCACACCACTGACACGACAAAGATCACCTCACCTCTGTCATAACAATGATCACCTCATCACTGACACGACAAAGAACACCTCACCACTAACACGACAAAGATTACCTCACCACTGTTACATAAATGTTCATGAAATAACAAATAAACAATCGCGAATAGGTAATTAGGAATAAGCAGTTTCGCTCTCCTGACTAACAGTCGCTTCGGTCATTGACTGAGGTAACTATCGCTTCCAATCCACAAGAATAAACGCTTCTAGTTTTTTTTATTTCTCAAAGACCTTGTTAATGAAATATTTATATTAGTCACAGGTGGTTCGGAAAGAGCAATAGGAGGCGGCGATAACAGTTATCGAGGCTGGTAATAGCCAGTCCTGGAGGCGTAATGATATGCAAGGTAAATATTTATGCCCGCGTAACGCTGTGCCTCAGGTTATCACGTTGCCCCTCACTTAAAAACTGGATTAGTGCCCTCTCTCTCTCTCTCTCTCTCTCTCTCTCTCTCTCTCTCTCTCTCTCTCTCTCTCTCTCTCTCTCTCTCTCTCTCTCTCTCTCTCTCTCTCTCGCTCTCTCTCTCTCTCTCTCTCTCTCTCTCTCTCTCTCTCTCTCTCTCTCCTCTCTCTCTCTCTCTCCTCTCTCTCTCTCTCTCTCTCTCTCTCTTTCTCTATCTATCTCTCTTTCGTAAGAATATAAGAAGGGAGGAACACCGCATTAGGCCTACTGGCCTGCACTAGGCAGGTCTTTCTCAAAACTATCCATTTCCACCCACCCATTTTATTTTTCTAACCCTTTCCTAAAGCCATCTAAGCATTTGCATCAATACTTCAGGTACTAATCAGATCCAGTCCTTCTCACTAATATATTTGTCCAGTCTCTTTTTAACCTTCTACCTCTACATCTTCCCACCCCTGGTTTTCCTCTCCTCCTCATCGCATTTATTGTACGTCTCTTACTCATCTTACTCATCCCTAAGAACATATGAATGGAGGAACAGCACAGCAGGCCTACTGGGCCATTGTTCTTTTACTTCTGATGAAGAATTAGAGCCATTTGCAATATCTGGGTGTCTTTATTTGTGGACATTTCGCCACCAGTTGTTTTATCAATACAAGGACATAATGTGAAGAATTATATTCAAAAGAAGAGGTAATCAGTCCCTAAGTCTTGTAACCGTAGTACTGAAGGAATTGAAGCACAGGTCATGTTTATGTATGTTTGCTAGGACGGGTCCTGACTCGGGTCTTCTCCATGTGGTGACCTGGCAGTGGCTCCCTAAGGAGTGTTGGAGTGTGTACTCGTGATGTACCGTTTACGGCCTTAAGGCAGGGGCACGGTTAGCATTCATGTCAAGTGGTGTACCGCTTACAGCCCGATGGCAGGGACAGCCCTATGGCAAGAGCACGGTGAACCTTCTTCAGTGGTGTAGCAGTTAGCTACAATCGTCGTCAACGCTCTGGTGTCTTGGCCGGGGTTCTCACTGGTAAAAACCTCTACTCCATTTAAGCCTCTCCTGGCAGTCGGGCCGAAGTCCGAGTGCCAGAGCGACTCAAAATGTTCTCTGGATGTGTCATGGAGCTTGACACTTATGCACCGGCGTGTGGTGAAGGACGTGCAACAGACGAAGGCATTGTTACTTGTAGGCGGGATTTCTTTACTTTTCTTCTTCACCCCAACGTTGACTGGCCTTCTAGTGATATTGTTATTTATTCGAGTGCCTGATCTTCACTCACAGTTGAACCAGTTCCTGAAAGTTTACGTTAAGGACGATCTCGTGAATTTCATCAATGATGCGTTGTGGCAACTATGTCTTCCATACTCAGCAAATATATATTGAAGAACTAAGGGAATCAATTCTCAAGCTACAAGACGAAAGTACAACAGTGTTTCATTTCACGTAATGATCTAGCGAATTTCTTGACAAGCTAAAGATTTGGCAAAGGGAAGTCAATGCAGGAAATGTTCCTATTGTCAGGATCCTATCGTCGTTTCGATGAGAGTCAAGATCATCGGCTTGGAGGACTAAAAATGCACAATACCGTGACTAGTTATGGTCCAAGTTGGACAAAAGCGCCGTTATGTATGCAGGTTATTTAAGTATCATCGAGTTGATCAATTTCTCACACCAGACATCAGTCAGTACCTGATATCCATGGAAAGCGAACTCCAGAATACTTTCCAGAATAACAGGTTTAAAGACGATAATAATAATAATAATAATAATAATAATAATAATAATAATAATAATAATAATAATAATAATATATTATTATTAATAATTATTATTATTATTATTATTATTATATTATTATTATTATTATTATTATTATTAATAAAAATTATAATATGTAAGAATAATAATAATGATATTACTACTACTACTACTACTACTACTACTACTACTACTACTACTACTAACAGTAACAGTATTTTAGTGAACACAGCAGTACTAGAAATCAGAAGAAAATAGATTGTAGTGAGAAGAGAAACGATAATAACAATACCAATGGGAGTAGTAATAGTTATAGTAATTGTAGTTGTAGTACTAGTGGTAGTAGCAGCAGCAGCAGCAGCAGTAGTAGTAGTAGTAGTACTAGTAGTAGTACCAGAAGAATTGACTATAACAATTGTAGTAAACGTAATAACAGTAGACGTAGTACTGTCAGAGTTATAGGCAGTAATAGCAGTAGTCGTAGTAGCGGTAGTAACAACACCTTGAGGTGTTTATAAATAACAGGAGAGAACGAGACCATAGAATTAAAGTTTGGACAACAACACCCTAACACACCGGTAAATGTTATTACTCGTATTACAGCTGCAACCAAAAGCGTTCAATAATATATCAAATACGAGGGATACCAGTGATTCAGCCTCCATAAGCTA
The DNA here is from genome assembly GCF_026875155.1 of Cherax quadricarinatus. Taxonomy (NCBI): domain Eukaryota; kingdom Metazoa; phylum Arthropoda; class Malacostraca; order Decapoda; family Parastacidae; genus Cherax; species Cherax quadricarinatus. The sequence continues at coordinate 106,347,411 of NC_069401.1, read as the reverse complement.
AATGCTCGGCAGGCTAAGGTGTCATTTGTCTGGTCATTGCGTCCTTCGCTGACTGCTCTGGAAAGTGAACAGGATACGGAGGTTATTGTCTCCCTCATCTGCCGAACGCCCTTGGAAGTGTCCAAGACACGCGAAACACTTTTCTTTCTGTTAAACGTCCTTGAAAGTGAACAGGACCGAAGAGTCACTGTAAACAGGACACATTGTTAGGTAAGACACATATGCAACAGTTAGGTATCTTTATTATGAAACGTTTCGCCTACACAGTAGGCTTCTTCAGTCAAGTACAGAAAAGTTGATAGAAGCAGACACTTTAAGGGTGATGGACTGATTACATCGTCTTCAAGTATCTTCTGCTTCTATCAACTTTTCTGTACTTGACTGAAGAAGCCTACTGTGTAGGCGAAACGTTTCATAATAAAGATACCTAACTGTTGCATATGTGTCTTACCTAACAACCTGTCGGTATTTTATACCATTTTAATGTTCAATCTGTCAGACACTGCAACACAAGGGTATCTTGGCACAGACCTGCAATCAACTTCGACAACTTCCACTAGTGAGAGGGGCTGGATTTGAGAGGGACCTGACCTCTCAGCATCTGAGTTCTTACCTCTCCTAGTGGCCTACGTCTCACCTCTTGGCGCTATAAAAAGCTCCATCCTGTCACTTCATCTCCATATTGTTTCATACTATGGAACAATGCTCTTCTCCAGACTGAGGGACTGACCACCTCAAAACTTTAAGGGTGATGGACTGATTACATCGTCTTCAAGTATCTTCTGCTTCTATCAACTTTTCTGTACTTGACTGAAGAAGCCTACTGTGTAGGCGAAACGTTTCATAATAAAGATACCTAACTGTTGCATATGTGGCTTACCTAACAACCTGTCGGTATTTTATACCATTTTAATGTTCAAACAGGACACAGGTATCTTTCTACACTTTGCTGAACGGTGTGGAAAATGAACACCACCACTGAGATTTTTAATACGTCCGTAATGCAATGGTAGTCTCTGCTCCTAAACAAAGTGTAAGGAAACGTGTTAACTAAGGATTTCCTGACGTTTTGCTCGGTATGTGTAACGTATCGCGAAGATCATCGTGCCAGCTGAACATATGCTGAAGCCTTGCGTGGTTACCCAGCATATGCTGAAGTCTTGCGTGGTAACTGAACATTTTCTGAAGCTTTGCGGGGTAACCCAACATATGCTGAAGTCTTGCGTAGTAACTGAGCATACCTTAAGTCCATCGTACTAACTAAAACATCATAATGTATTTCGCGCTAACTAACAAAAATGTTCCGAAGTCCTCTTTGCTAATTTAAACCTATCCTGCTAACTAGATGTTCTTGAAAGTCCATTGCGTTAACTACGACATAGCCTGAAGACATTCACTGTCAGCTAACTGTTCTTCAAAGTCCTACATTCCCAACTAAACAAATCTTGATGTCCTCGGTACAAGCTAAACATACCCAACAGACCTTCACTGTCCCATCGAGTCATGGCGATCATCATATATCGCGACTATGGTGCGAAAAAATATATTTACACCGATAAAATTACTGGCCAGTATAATAACAATAATGCTAATAATAGTCATGAGATCAATATTTATAGAAAAGGTAACAATAACATCAAAGAATATCTTGGAGTTTTGCAACTGTAATCGACAAGTATAGGGCAGCTGTTTTTGTGTGTGTATAATTCTGTGTCATTACTCCCGGGGATAATCTTAACATGGGTCACTTAATAACTACGGAATCGGACCGCGGATAATTGCATTCTGGAAACTGCATTTAATTATTTTCTTTGGAGATTCTGATTATTCAATTTCACCATGTTTCTGTCCATTGGGAGATAATTAGAAGTAATTAGATGGAATTATGGTAATTATCAGTGTTTCATTAAGATCATCAGAAGTATTATTTCAAATGGTCATTTCTGTGGTAATGTGTGAAGTGTGTGTGTGTGTGTGTGTGTGTGTGTGTGTGTGTGTGTGTGTGTGTTGTGTGTGTGTGTGTGGTGGGTGGGTGTGTGTGTGTGTGTGTGTGTGGTGTGTGGGTGTGTGTGTGTGTGTGTGTGGGTGTGTGTGTGAGTGTGTGTGTATGTAGTGTGTGTGTGTGTGTGTGTGTGTGTGTTTATATGTGTGTACTCACCTAATTGTGGTTGCAGGGGTCGAGACTCAGCTCCTGGCCCCGCCTCTTCACTGATCGCTACTGGATCCTCTCTCTCTCTGCTTCCTGAGCTTTGTCATACCTCTTCTTAAAACTATGTATGGTTCCTGCCTCCACTACTTCACTTGCTAGGCTATTCCATTTGCTGACAACTCTATGACTGAAGAAATACTTCCTAACGTCCCTGTGACTCGTCTGAGTCTTCAGCTTCCAGTTGTGACCCCTTGTCCCTGTGTCCCCTCTCTGGAACATCCTATCTCTGTCCACCTTGTCTATTCCCCGCAGTATCTTGTATGTCGTTATCATGTCTCCCCTGACCCTTCTGTCCTCCAGTGTCGTCAGTCCGATTTCCCTTAACCTTTCCTCGTACGACATTCCCTTGAGCTCTGGGACTAGCCTTGTTGCAAACCTTTGTACTTTCTCTATATGTGTATATGTGTGTGTGTGTGTGTGTGTGTGTGTGTGTGTGTGTGTGTGTGTGTGTGTGTGTGTGTGTTTGTGTGTGTGTGTGTGTATGTATGTGTGTGTGTGTGTGTGTGTGTGTGTATGTGTGTGTGTGTGTGTGTGTGTGTGTGTGTGTGTGTGTGTGTGTGTGTGTGTGCGTGTGTGTGTGTGTGTGTGTGTGTGTGTGCGTGTGAGGAAAACAACAAATGTAAGCCCAGTCTTTAAGGAAGGAGACAGACAGGTAGCATTAAACTACAGACCAGCCAGTGTCACTGCTATGTATAGCATGCAAAGTCATGGAGAAGCTTGTTCAGGAGACCGGTGGAACGCCTAGAAAGGAATGAGCTTATACACGATAACCAGCACGGTTTCAGGGAGAGGAAATCCTGCATAACAAACCTACTAGAGGTTTATGACAAGATGACGGAAGTACGGCAGGAGAGAGAAGGGTGGATAGACTACATATGGATTGTAAGAAGGCTTTTTAACACAGTTCCGCACAAGAGCTTATTGCAGTGGATCAGAGAATATTTGACAGGAAGTAAACATTAAGTGATAGAGCATAACGAGGTGTGAGAGTGGGCGACTGTGACGAGCGTGATTCCACAAGGGTCAGTCCTAGGGCAGGTGCTGTTTCTGGTATATGCAAATGACATGTTGGAATGGATAGATTCAGAGGTGTCTCTATTTGCAGACTATGTAAAGATAATGCGGAGAATTCAAGTGGATAAGAATCAAGGAGGTCTATAAAGGGATCTGGACAGGCTACAAGTCTGGTCCAACAACAGAGTGCAGGCTGGGGGGGAGGGGGCAAAGACTGCAAACCTCACTTAAGGAAAAGGATCTTGGTGTGAATATAATACCGAGCATATCTCTTGCCGTGCACATCACCCAGATAACTGCTGCAGCATATCGGCGCCTGGCAAACCTAAGAGTATCGTTTCGACACATCAATAATCATTCAAGACTCTGTACACTGGGTATGTCAGGCCCATATTGGAGTATGCAACACCAGTATGGAACCCCCACGTCAAGATATTAGTGAAAGTGCAAAGATTTGCAACATGACTAGTCCCATAGCTGAGGGGTATGTCCAATGGCGAGAAGTTAAGGAAAATCAATCTGACAACACTGGAGGACAGGAGAGATATTGGAGGACATGATAACGACATATAAAATACTAAGAGGAATTTACAAGGAGGATAGCGACAGGATAGTTCAAAGATGGGACACAACAACAATGGAACACAACTGGAAGATGAAAACTCAGATGAGTCACAAGGATGTTAGAAAGTATTTCTTCAGCCATAGAGTTATCAGGAAGTGGAACGATATGGACAGTGGAGGTAGGATGCATACATAGCTTTACGAAGAGATATGACAAACCTCATAGAGCAGGGAGAGAGAGTGGACCTAGAAGTGACCAGTGAAGAGGCGGGGCCAGGAGCTGTTAATCGACCCCTGTAACCACAATTAAATTACGTAAACTCCATTACGAGGTTCCAAGCGTAAATTTCTTAACGTTTCCAGCAACTCTTCAAATACTATAATCTACAATTTTAAGTTAAGATATGTAAGATTGCGATAGGCCAGGTTACGTCAGGGAGTCGTAGGTTACATAAGACTCATTTGATGACTACACAACCTTATAACAACGTATATTTACTCATAAATAAATAAACAGAAGATCGAAATGCCGCCATGACAATCCTGACAACACACAAGTTGAGTGTAATTAGGAAAAGTGCAAACGTGGCTCGATTGGTGGAGCACTCAGTTCACGCGCTGAGTGTCCGTGGTTCGATCCTCGGTACGAGTGGAAACGTTGGGCGTGTTTCTCAACACCTGCTCTCCCTGTTCACCTAGCAGTAAATAGGCACCTGGATGTTAGTCGACAGGTATGGGTGGCATCCTGGGGAGTGATAGAATTCCTTAGTGCTCGGCTTTGAAATGAACTGAGGTTGGATAACAGCTCTTGGCCTGCAAAAAAAAGTTGCTGTGAGTCACTGCTGGTGTGTCAGTGCTGCTGTGGCCGTGTGATTGTCACTTCTGCTGTGTCACTGCTGGTATGCCAATGCTGCTGTGTCAGTGTTATCTCACTGGCGATGTGACTGTCACTGCTGGTGCAGGTGTCATATTTTTGTTGGTTCAACTGTCTTTGTCATCCACCTGCATCTGCCTGACGGACTGACCACCGTCCACCTGCATCTGCCTGACGGATTGACCACCATCCGCCTGCATCTGCCTGACGGACTGACCACCATCCACCTGCATCTGCCTGACGGATTGACCACCATCCACCTGCATCTGCCTGACGCATTGACCACCATCCACCTGCATCTGCCTGACGGACTGACCACCATCCACCTGCATCTGCCTGACGCATTGACCACCATCCACCTGCATCTGCCTGACGCATTGACCACCATCCACCTGCATCTGCCTGACGGACTGACCACCATCCACCTGCATCTGCCTGACGGACTGACCACCATCCACCTGCATCTGCCTGACGGATTGACCACCATCCACTTGCATCTGCCTGACGGATTGACCACCATCCACTTGCATCTGCCTGACGGATTGACCACCATCCACCTGCATCTGCCTGACGGAATGACCACCATCCACCTGCATCTGCCTGACGGACTGACCACCATCCACCTGCATCTGCCTGACGGATTGACCACCATCCACCTGCATCTGCCTGACGGATTGACCACCATCCACTTGCATCTGCCTGACGGATTGACCACCATCCACCTGCATCTGCCTGACGGATTGACCACCATCCACCTGCATCTGCCTGACGGAATGACCACCATCCACCTGCATCTGCCTGACGGACTGACCACCATCCACCTGCATCTGCCTGACGGATTGACCACCATCCACCTGCATCTGCCTGACGGATTGACCACCATCCACCTGCATCTGCCTGACGGATTGACCACCATCCACCTGCATCTGCCTGACGGATTGACCACCATCCACCTGCATCTGCCTGACGGATTGACCACCATCCACCTGCATCTGCCTGACGGATTGACCACCATCCACCTGCATCTGCCTGACGGAATGACCACCATCCACCTGCATCTGCCTGACGGATTGACCACCATCCACCTGCATCTGCCTGACGGAATGACCACCATCCACCTGCAACTGCCTGACTGACTGACCACCATCCACCTGCATCTGCCTGACGGACTGACCACCATCCACCTGCATCTGCCTGACGGACTGACCACCATCCACCTGCATCTGCCTGACGGACTGACCACCATCCACCTGCATCTGCCTGACGGACTGACCACCATCCACCTGCATCTGCCTGACGGACTGACTACCATCCACCTGCATCTGCCTGACGGACTGACCACCATCCACCTGCATCTGCCTGACGGACTGACCACCATCCACCTGCATCTGCCTGACGGACTGACCACCATCCACCTGCATCTGCCTGACGGACTGACCACCATCCACCTGCATCTGCCTGACGGACTGACCACCATCCACCTGCATCTGCCTGACGGACTGACCACCATCCACCTACGGTAATTCGAAATATTTGGCCCTTCACTGGCATTAATAATACTAATAATAATTATAATGCCAATAATAATAATAATAATAATAATAATAATAATAATAACGTCCACAATTAGAAAGATGTATAAGACACTTAATGTGCCGGAGTTTGGCTGATTATTATTATTATTATAATCAAAAAGAAGCGCTAAGCCACAAGGGCTATACAGCGGAGTGTGGCTGAGAAACTCTCTGACTACAATAATAAATACAATGGCCACAAATAAATACAATGGCCACAAAAAAACAAGCACTGGTGTGTCCACTTGCAAGCCACACTTGAGTACAGGCTGGCCTGACCTGGCCACACGGGGCCACACCTTGTCCACGAACGTCGCAAACCTCGTCCCTTTGCGGATAATACAATCATCTCCTCGCGGAATGTTTTTATTTACACACAAAAAAACAACAAAGCTAGCCATGTGCCTTAATTATCAACACCAACTCTAATTCCCTCTGTCTAATGCAGGAAGGAACCTGTGATTGTTTATTCCCATTCATTACAGGAGGGTTTCTGGATCTTATGGACGGGGAGCAGAAGAGCTGTTATACAGTGGCTAAGCATCGGGTGTCGTGGCCTCTCTAAGTGGTACGTATGGATACAAACTACCAATCTTCCCTCGTAGTTTAACTTCTCTCTAATGTTATCATGTAACGCTGTGATGATTTTCTTTTTATGGCATGCGCTTGAGCCCCATGGAATAATATCCTTTTATTTCCCCTCGAGTCATGATGCATGGCTGTATAGGAAAGGATATCTATGAATATAAACATTAGTGATTTAGTTTTTATGAATGCAACCGTTCTAACATAGGATTACACTCAGAATTATCCGAATGACGTCTATATTAGGGTTACATTAAGTAATCTAAATGAAAATATATGACATGATTTTTTCCCTTCATGTAATTGCTGGTATAGTTATAATTTTCTCCTCACTGTATTACATGTTTCTTCTCTCTTTAGGTATACAGTATGCCTTAAATTGTACTCTAATTCTACTCCTTAACAAGCAAAACGAGTGCATTTGCAACCTTGCATATGCACAGTCACCATTACACCTGATTGCTCCCTTGTTATTAAATTGAATGCCTTGAATTGCTCAGTTATATACACTGATAAATAATCATGAGCATAATTTGGCAGACTAATAAGAGAATGATGCCATTCTGTGAGTCGTTTGATTGTGCAAGAGGAGGAGATCATGTTGACAGGGAAGATAACAACACAGCTTCAGGGAGTAGTTTCATGCAGCAGGATTAGACGTAAATGGTATCTGCTCGCACATTCTGAAGAAAACTCTACTGCAAGAGTGGTAGACGCTGGCAGGAAGGGTGATAACATACAGCTTCTGCTTGTAGATCTCCTGCCACATTTAGTGATTTACACATTTGACTGTGTTTGTAAACAAATATATACTATCCAATATTGTCAACATAGATGCTAGAGAGGTATGAAGCGGCGTAAGGCATCATTATGGTAACAATTCGCTTACGATATTTCATGTATTATTCCATCTGTTTATCTGCTCTACCTATGAACAACACATGTTTCAATCGGGTGAGTAGACACATATCATATGGTTGTGTTAAGATGTAATACGGGAAGGGACAGAGCCTGAGGTACAGGAGGGATGGAGAGGTGACATGCTGGTAAAATTAGTGGCAGCGTGAGAGGATAGCTTGAGGCAGTGATGGTACCATGTTGAGAGATGTTATCGCCTGTGTTTACAAATGTTGCGAGAGACGGGAGTGACTCTGACAACTGTTGCATGTCTTCTGCTGCGTCGTTACCTGCCATTGTCACCACTACCACTTTTGCCGTCACTACCCCTGCTGCATCTTTGTTGTGGGTTGCACATGTGTCTGATTTGTTTATTGACTATTAAGTGTCTAATTCATCACCTAACCTTGTCGGATTCTTATTAGACGGAGTGATGGCGAAGGAAAAACACAATGGGCTTTTTACACAGTGTGATATATTGAGTAAATACATGGTGAAGCCTAGCCTGCCCAGCCTGCCGTCCGTGTCTGACTAATCTCAGGGTAACCGCTATCTCAAGAGCCTATCTAACCACACGGCTCATGCGATAAGCATACGGGAGTCCATGGATATCAAGTTGAATTATGCTGACGACCTGACGTACTTGGCTGGATACTTACATGTGACTTCACGATTTTTTTCCTTCACCTCAGGACCTCTCTCCAACTCCTGTAAATACCTGTGTCTCTTTCAGTTTGTGAATTGAAAATAAACGCTACATAAGAGCAGTTATTGAGTCTTTACGATTCACTGCTTGACAAAGAGATGATAAATCTTCAAATTAAGAAATCTGTGAGAACTCCCTTTTTTTCTAAGTAATTTTAGCAGTATCATTTACAAGAAAGTTAAAGACTTACCTGCCAATTTTAAATAGTTCATGATATGTAAAATGAAGTCATCAATATTATTACAACAACTGTCAGAAAGGAAATAACTGACGAGGTCAAGATAGCAGGACATTTTGCTGAACTTAAAATAATAATAATAATAATAATAATAATAATAATAATAATAATAATAATAATAATAATAATAATAATAATAATAATAATAATAATAATAATTTGCTTAACTTGCTGATGAAACAAAAAATATATGAGCAAAAGCAGCAAGTGTCTGTAGTTGTGCTGTGTTTATAACATAGAGAAAAACATGCTTAATAATGGAGATAGATGGTATGAATTACCGACACGATGGAAAAATAGACACAAATGCAGTATAGTGCGAACCTTTATTGGCTACGTTTCGCCCACATAGTGGCTTTATTAAATCTCAAACAAAGGGGAAGATCAGCTTGTGCACAACGTGTTTACGACAAAAATAAAAACATGTTGAATTCTTCGAAGCATCCGGCAGAATTTAAGATACTATCAGACACAAGACGATCTTCTGCTGTCAGATTAACACTACCAGCAATTTCCGAAACCCTACAAGACATCGTGAAAACTCTAAATGCATGAAGAGTAACAGAAGCAAGTGTCCTATAATAGTCTCCTTGATATATCATTCACGGTCACTCTTACAGCAATGGAGATTTTATTGTAAATTCTTAAGTTACTGTCTGACCTTCTTCAGTCCTCTCGCCCCCAGCTGACATCTGTTATCGGAACTTGTTAAGTCAGTCCTGTCTGACCTTGAGGAAAAACTTTGTGAAAATTCATGGCAAGGCATCTCGCAATATGCAGTTCGTGTGACGTGGCTGGCAGTGATGTGCGGCAAGAAAAAGTACAACACCGCTCTCAGGGAGGTTATTTACAGTTGTTGATTCTGAAGCTGAATATAGTTGGAAAGTGACTGCCTCTTATACACTCTGCACACACATGCTTACTTTCCTTACAGGTGTTGATTCTTAAGTTTTATATAAACAGAATCTGACTACTTCTGACACATTCTGCAAATATTCTTACTTTCCTACCATAAACAGACGATTTCCAAACATATATCAGACTGAAGGTTCATCAGCACTGAAGATGCTTCATTTCTAGAGAAATCTTGAATTTTGGGGATAGTAGGATTTAACTATGTTGTTAAAGATGCAAATTTAAGTGTTAAGCTTCATCAAATAAGACGTCTTGAGAGGAGGAAAAGATGTCTCATACTATCACTTCACTTGAATTTGCTTTTACGATCAAACAACACCGTGAAGCTTTCATAGATCTGTTTAAACTGGTGTGCATCAGTGTGACGGTGCCAGTTAATTCTACAACTACAACGTATTTTTTCCTGCTTACGACTGACGAAACCTAACTTGAGGAGCAACAGTAAGGATAACAGAACAACTGACATTGCAGTTAGTATTTCTATAAATTCGAAACTAGCCAAGAGTCCGAATGTTGAGGGTATAATTAATACTTTTGCTCCCAACCATAACAGAAGAATCACACGGTTATAATATTTCAGTTATCTTGAGACTCTCATTTGAGAATAAAATGAACCTGCTATGTTCTTCCTGTATATCATTACCGTCATTATTTTGACTAAGTTAAACATTAATCCATTTTCTAGTAATCATTGTTCTTATCCTTTGATATGAACAGTTGTTTTCTCAATCTTATAAAGTGTGAATTAAAGGGATCTTTAGAAATCATTTCCATTTTTTCTGATTTGTAATATATATTCTATGTTAAAAACAGTTTGCTTTATCTGAAGATGAAAGATTCCTTTTAGCTCCCCTTCCAGCCAGATAGTCTTCTTAAGCCTACCAATGAAAATTTCCTGGATCTGTCCCTGTATACAGTATCGAAAAGTTTTGCCTGCTGTATAGGGAAATGATGTCGGCAATAAAGATATCTGAGTGCTCACTAAGTCCACTCTCTCCCCACTCCAAGAGCCTTATCATACCTCTTCTTAAAGCTTTGTATGGATCCTGCCTCCACTACTTCACTCTCCAGATTTTTCCACTTCCTGAGTGATGCACTCAGTGTGCACTGAATGCAGAAGTTATATTTATCACACATCAGACGCAACCACATTTCTGTATGTCATCTCGAGCTACTTTTTGGCAGAGTAGATCATCGCTTATTTAAATGAGTGCACCACTTAAGTATGAAGTGACTACCATGGTGCTGGAGATTATTCACTTCTTCAAGGTGACTGAAGTGAAACAGTCTTGTATGTAGGAGCAGCTTGAACCTCCAGACCCTCGTGAGCCTCGAGATGGTTAACACTATCATAGAATCTGTCCTCGATATGTGTTTGATATCTGTGGCAGGGTTCTCATATGCTCTCCAAACTTTTTTCATGTCTTGGTTCATGAGTTCATCCCTAACTGTACAGCAGTAATATACTAGGGAATACTTATTAGAACAAAGTTCGGTTCTGGGACATTGATCAAGGTCCCAGGACTGAAACATTTTTCAATGTGCACTAGCGTTCACTCACGTGTCTCTTTAAATCACTTGCCGGTATCAAGTACCATGATTTATACCAGAATTATAGAAACTATATACCAGTACATTTCTTGTCACACTCAGGTTTCGCGGCACAGGGAATGTCTTTTCCATCTCCATTACTAACAACTGTTTAAAGCGACCTACTTCCACCAGTAGGCTCCGCCTCACCTGTGACGGCATCTCCAGCTGTTGCACCTCATTTCTTCTCTTATATCTAAGGTTTGGTCCCAAGCCTCTGCTTGGGTTAAGGGACTGACAACCTTCTATCAAGGCTGAGGAACTGATCACGTCAGTTACCTCTCCACTTCTATTATCTCCAGTGTCATTCGAGGGTGAAGCCTGCTGTGCAGGCGAAGAGTTTTTTTAGCGGTAAAGATACCTAAGTGTTGCAGCACATGTGTCTTATTCATCAATAAGGATACCTAAATAACAAACAAGGCACAATACCGTGACTGGAACGATACACAAATAACCCGCACATAGAAGAGAGTAGCTTACGACGACGTTTAGGTCCGACTTAGATCATTTACAAAGTCACATTTACAAAGTGTGACTTTATAAATGGTCCAAGTCGGACCGAAACGTCGTCGTAAGCTCCTCTCTTCTACGTGCGGGTTATTTGTGTAAGGATACCTAAGTGTTGCACAAGTGTCTTCTTCGTCAACTTGTCAGCATTGTGTACCAATAATATCACAATCACAAATTTCAACTGAACACTCGTAACAAATCTTTCAGTTGACTTTAGGTAAACACTGACTGAAGACAACAAGATCTTGAAATATATTGTGTTCTGTGATGTCATGAGTCTGTAGAGACGGGGCATGGAAGACTGCTACCACTGTTGTTATATTAGTAAAGGTCATTAAGCAGACAATCAAGGTCATTAAACAGACAATCATGGTTGATAGGCAGACAGCTTAGGCAGATAGCTAAGGTCATTAGGCAGACAGCCAAGGTCATTTACAAAGAAATGAGGGTCGTTGGGAAGATAATCCAAGTAGTTAGGCATACTGTAAACGTCCTTATCATTGAGTTTACCTTAGGTGACCTCATCTCCTTGACTGCTATTTAATTTACATTAGAAATCGTCTACTATCATTGGACAAACATGCACGATCTCCGCAACCAGTCACGGTGAGAAGAGATGTATCACAGCGAGTAGCAACATCCTGTGGTGAATATACACATTTTCATACGAGTAAAATCCTCTTTACTCTTAGCTGAAGCACCGATGAAACTCGCTCTCATAAAACAAACCGCAGTGGAGCAACAGGAGCAGCAAGGGAGAAAAATGCGGCGAACGGCAGTTTGGGGCTAATTTTGACAGCGGTTTACGAGCGATGCTTCACACCTGATGACACTTCGTGATCTCCACGTCATACTGGAACGCCTGCCATTAAGGGAACTCAGCTTCTGCTGCACGACCTGGCCTGCCCGAAGAAACCCGCTCTCCACCCAGCCACCTGAGCCAACCCGTCCCTCGCCCGACTACCTGACTACTGCCCCTGGGTTTTTACCCCAGGTTGCTTCCTACACTTCTCACTATAACCTTCAGAGGCTGTTGCTTACTGTGTTTATTCTACTTCATCCTCAATTTTTTTTATCGGGCGTCAGAAACTACACGCTCGATATGTGACAATACGTCTCCCAATTTTTTCTTGATTTTCGTTATTTTTAGGCAATTATGCGTAATTTTAGGTTAATTATATTAGCCTAACCAAACCGAAAATACCAAATGTTAAATGTTCCGAGACATTTCGAGCGAGAGGACATGGCCGGAGGGCAAGTCGTGTGAAGCTGGCCACCCTCCTCCCCCAATTAAAAAATACGAGTATCCACGAAGGTACATATGTCTCAGAATAAATACACTGGCATTTTTCTTTATTTCTTAATTTAGGATACAAAAACATTCTTGTCTGATGACGGAAAATAGACAATAGGTTCTAAGCTAACCAGTTCTCTCCTGCAACTGATCTCATTGCTCAAGTCTTATTTCCAGTTGCAGAATCTTTGCTCTGCATATATTCTCATTTTCTAGAAAATATTTTTCCTGGTGCATTTCACGGTGGTTGATGTCGTACAGGGTCATGAGTCTTCTTCTGGTTCCATTTGTTTACAAAGCGGTTCTCTCTAGGAGGGTGTAGGAGACATATTACACGGTCTTCATATTATGTTAGAGGTTGAATACGTCTACCTTCGGAGTCTGTAATCGGACACTCGGGACGTTTCCTCTCACTTCCTGACCAACATGAATACTCTCCAACTTTCTACATGCTTTATTAAAGTTCTAGCAGAACAGAAATCACTTGGGAAGATTACATCACCACAGAGACCAAATAAACAGGAATAGTGACAACATTTCAGTTGATCTTGTCTCTGTGATATCTAATACATTTTGACCAGCATCTTGTTTTAGTTGCCTAGATTTACTTGTTGTTTCCTTGACATTTGTGTTCATGAATTTATCTACTATTTTCGGTCCTTTCTCAACTAAGTTTGTTGAGCTCTAGCTCCACTACTTAACTCTTTTTGTTGTTTCAGGGAATTCTCTTTCAGTGGAAATGATTTATTGACCAGCAAACGTTACTAGCATTGATGTATGTGTTCTTTCCTAGTTCATTTTGCGTCCCTACTACTCTTTGTGTGTGTGTGTGTGTGTGTGTGTGTGTGTGTGTGTGTGTGTGTGTGTGTGTGTGTGTGTGTGTGTGTGTGTGTGTGTGTGTGTGTGTGTGTGTGTGTGTACAACTGATTTATGCTAACAGAGAAGAATTATTTCTCCCTCAGACTTTAGGATACACACAGTACAGATGTTTCAGCATCTTGCTAAATTGCGTTTACTCGTAACTCAATTATCAACGGGTGTTTCACTAGCCTATATTCTCCCTCTACCTCACTCTATAACTATTGACGTTCATTTATGTGGCCGTGTCAGTTGCATTCATTACTTTTCAGTGCCCTCCGATACCGGCAACACCAAAAATAATGGCTTCCCTCCTATAAAAACAGCCTCACACATGTATATTCTCAGTTAATTTATTTGTCAGAAAAAAATGATCTAACACGAGTCTTCATCATATAACTGATTCATGCTGGATTGAAAAGATCGACTGGCTCCTTTTGGTTCCCACTTTTCAATTATGCATGGAGATCACACACTATTTCTGGCTTCATACGCCTTCTCATGCCTATTCTTAAAACTGCGCAGGTTAGTATATATAAGCCAGTTAACGTCTGTTCGATGAAGTTAAAGACAATAGAGGTAAAACTGTTATACTGCTCCCACTGTGGTTCCCTAAACACGGGGAATAATGGTCCTCTCATAGCGACTACAGCTCACCGATGGGACGCACACTTTGGGACTACAGCGCACCGATGGGACGCACACTTTGGGACTACAGCGCACCGATGGGACGCACACTTTGGGACTACAGCGCACCGATGGGACGCACACTTTGGGACTACAGCGCACCGATGGGACGCTCACTTTAATGGGAAAAAGTCATTATCACATGCCATCACTTTCCTTTATCAAGTTGTACATTTTGATAATGAAAAGAGAATCTCACCATAACATCAAAGTAACAATTTGTGTAAATCGTCGCGAAACTGTTCTCGGTAGAGTGGGCAGGAAACAAACAAAAAAAAAATCAATAATAAAGGATCAAGGCTCAGTTCCCCGAGAAAGTTTCTGTAAACCTGTTCTTGTTCACCTAACAATAAATTAGAGTACTGTGACCTTGCAAGGGTAAGGTCGCTAGTTCGGTCTTCAGTATTCCATATACGAACTGAAAGAGTTATAATTTCTATTTACTGACCACCAACACCTGCAGTGATGGAGTGAATAACCACGAAAGTGTTTCTTCTTTTCTCGGGTCACCCTGCCTTGGTGGGAAGTGGCTCATGTGTTAATAAAAAAAATACTATTTACTAAAGGTTACTAGAAGTTCCTAACCATACAGCGACCGTCGGTGTGTTGAAGAGCCCGTGAAGAAGCCTACTGAATGGGTACTCGGTAGCTGGTGTAGTGAATTTTGTGTAAATACTGTTGTGGAAATTCACAATTTAACTTATCGTATGTAAGTTATTTCGCAATGTCGTTAACTTAACGTGTTGTTATATGAAAGACGTAGAATTAGGGGGGATATGATTGAGGTGTATAAATGGAAGACAGGAATAAATAAAGGGGAGGTAAATAGTGTGCTGAAAATATCTAGCCTAGACAGGACTCGCAGCAATGGTTTTAAGTTGGAAAAATTCAGATTCAGGAAGGATATAGGAAAGTACTGGTTTGGTAATAGAGTTGTGGATGAGTGGAACAAACTCCCAAGTACAGTTACAGAGGCCAGAACGTTGTGTAGCTTTAAAAATAGGTTGGATAAATACATGAGTAGATGTGGGTGGGTGTGAGTTAGACATGATAGCTTGTGCTACCAGGTCGGTTGCCGTGTTCCTCCCTTAAGTCAATGTGACCTGACCTGACTAGGTTGGGTGCATTGGCTTAAGCAGGTAGGAGACTTGGACCTGCCTCGCATGGGCCAGTAGGCCTTCTGCAGTGTTCCATCGTTCTTATGTTCTTATGTTCTTATGAGAGTGTAAGGGCAGACTGTTACAATATTTTACTCTCTGGCAGGAATTCTAATTTTTACATTTTGACTCTTTAAATGCAAGATGTGTGTAAATCTTACAAATTTCTACGCACATTCAATATAGGCTTACCTCTAGTTTTCATCTGCCTTACCTTAATAATAGTTATTATGTAATAATTTCTATCCAATTTTAGAGGACCGGTATGAGACAGTGCCGCTGGGGGCGATAATTCTCAAAACATTAATTGATATAACGCCTTACCCCCGGCACAACCGTAACACATACAGAATAAGCCCCGATACCGAGGCTAGAAAACTTTCACAACCGGCTTTTTGGCTTAAAACTGTTCTCACTCATTTCCGAATAGATAATGATCGAAGATGAACCAAAGCGCCATTCAAAGATTTCTCTTTAAAATGTAGAGTTAGTAATGAGTGTCAAACCAGTAAAAAATATTCTTTATATTAATATTTATTTTATTCACGACGAAGCGATGAAGTCAAAAAGGGTCACATAGTGCCATGGAAAATTGGAAAGGGAGCCAATCAGATTAGTTCCAAGAAAAAGGAATGGGTCGAATTATTGGAACCAGAGTTTATCATCATCATCGAGGTACCTCCATGAAGGATAACTTTTAATAACTTGTGACAGGCTACATGTGTTGCCACAATACTCCAAGATTCACAACTTGTGACATAGTCACCCAGAGCTCAGACGCAGGACTTCCATGTTGTCTGTTTCACTCTTTGTTTACTTTCTACTCAGGATGAAGCTTAGTATTTTTTTCCCACTGAGCGGCTAGTTTAGTGTACACCACGAAATCAATAAGGCATGTATACTAGAAAAAAAAGTCGTTAAAATATGAAAAAAAAAACAGATATTCGGTCTCAGGAAGAGTTATCAAATAACGATTGTTATCTACGAAATTATCTGGTGAGTGATGGCTGGTGTATGGGGGGGGGGAGGTGTTAAACCCTTGCCTGGGAAGAAATATTTATGTTGTGAGGACGTTGTGGCAGGTGGTCGTGCTGGATGTTCATGAACACTGCACATATTATAACCAGCTGTACCGTTCGTATACTTGCCACACAATAATATGTACCTTCGATTTGTATATTCTTTCACTTAGGGCTTATACTAAGTAAAATAGACAGTTTAACGTTGTGATGTTCGTGGAAGAGACGACGAGCCAACAGGTGGACAACAATTATTCGCTCGAGGAAATTCCCCATTAGTGAAGTAATATTAATATGAATGTTCTCACTATAATATTTTTTTTTTCAATCTCGTGTCAAGTATCATACAGAATATATCCCCAACAGGCAGCGAGAGAATCCTCAGCCTACACTTTTTTATGGCAGAAGAATCTCTACAGAGCGTCTGCTCTGGTGAATATTGTGAGCCTCTGGCATCCCCTCAAGGAAGGTTCCTTGATGTTGGTGAGGGGCTCTTGATTTAGGGAATTGGATCTGTGCTCCAGTTCCCCGAATTAAGCCTGAATGCCTTCCACATCCCCCCTAGGCGCTGTATAATCCTCCGGGTTTAGCGCTTCCCCCTTGATTATAATAATAATATTGTGAGCCTCTGGGAATGTGACACCCAATATTGTTGTGAATTTGATATGGCAGTATTATGCAGGATATTTCTCCATCCAGCAAGCATATGTGAATATCTTAGATCAATGAATAACTAAAGTGTCATGAATACTTGACAATACTCAATAATAACCTATGTAGAGACAGAAACTTTGGAGACTAGTGTGTATATTTTGATCACCTTCTGGGATTCTCTTCTGCTGAAAAGGATCCCAGAAGGGATCGAAATATACACACCAGTTAATCGTCGTCATAAGCTTCTCTCTCCTGTGTGCGGGTTACTTGTGTTTTATTCTTGTAATAGTATTGTGCCATTTTATTCTTTACACTTTAGTTATCCACATGAACAAATGACTAAACTAAACCACCACAGCTGCAATTTGTTCAGACATGAAGACGTTCATGGCGGTTTTAGCACACAGAATTATTATATTTATATGGAACTGCTAAATCTGTAAAGTGTCAGGTGAAAGGTGATTGTGTACGAATGGTATATAATACCGACAAGATGAGAGTAAGACACATGTGCAACATCTGGGTATCTTTATTGTAGACGTTTCGCCATCCAGTGGCTTTATCAATACAAATTCTAGGACATAACTTGAAGACAGTAGAACTATGTACAGAAGATGAGGTAATCAGTCCCTCAACCTAGGAGTAGGTGCGAACAGCACCATAGTCGTGGAGATTCTGAAGCAGAAGAAAGAATCCTGGCGCTTATATAGTAACGTCAGGAGAAGCAGACGAGGGCAAATTCACTGGTAGGCGGGATTCCCCAGTGGAAGTAGGTCCTTCTCAAAGAGATGGGTTAGTAGTAGTAGTAGTTGTCGTGAAGGTTATGTACATGTCCTCAGAATTAAGATTCCATGATGTTGCAGTGTCTGACAAGTTGTGTACGAATGGTATATAATACCGACAAGATGAGAGTAAGACACATGTGCAACATCTGGGTATCTTTATTTTAGACGTTTCGCCATCCAGTGGCTTTATCAATACAAATTCTAGGACATAACTTGAAGACAGTAGAACTATGTACAGAAGATGAGTAAAACAGTCCCCTCAACCTAGGAGTAGGTGCGAACAGCACCATAGTCGTGGAGATTCTGAAGCAGAAGAAAGAATCCTGGCGCTTATATAGTAACGTCAGGAGAAGCAGACGAGGGCAAATTCACTGGTAGGCGGGATTCCCCAGTTGGAAGTAGGTCCTTCCAAAGAGATGGGTTAGTAGTAGTAAATAGTTGTCGTGAAGGTTATGTACATGTCCTCAGAATTAAGATTCCATGATGTTGCAGTTCTGACAAGTTGTGTACGAATGGTATATAATACCGACAAGATGAGAGTAAGACACATGTGCAACATCTGGGTATCTTTATTGTAGACGTTTCCCCCATCCAGTGGCTTTATCAATACAAATTCTAGGACATAACTTGAAGACAGTAGAACTATGTACAGAAGATGAGGTAATCAGTCCCTCAACCTAGGAGTAGGTGCGAAAAAGCACCATAGTCGTGGAGATTTTGAAGCAGAAGAAAGAATCCTGGCGCTTATATAGTAACGTCAGGAGAAGCAGACGAGGGCAAATTCACAGGTTAGGGGGATTCCCCTGGAATAGTTCTTCCTTCTCAAGAGAGAATTGTAGTTGTATAAAGTTGGTGGGTTAGTACAGTCCCCACAATTAAAGATTCCCATGATGTTGCAGTGTCTTGACCCCAATTGTGGTAATGTATATAATACCGTACAAATATGTAGAACATGTGCAACATCTGGGGAAACTTTATTGTAGGACGTTTACATCCTCGGCAATTATCATACCAATTCTAAAGGGCCATTACTGAAGACCCGTGAACCCCGTTTTTGGTACATATAAGGAGGATTAATCTTCTCAGAATCTACGACTAGGTGCGATCGCACCATACTCTGGGTTTAGGGACTGAAGCCATTAGAAAGATCCTGGTCGTTATATAGAATTGTAGATAAAGCAGGAGGGCAAAGTTCACAATTGATACAGATTATGCTCATGTTCTTACTCTATCTTGTCGTAGTTATACTTCTCACAACTTGTAGATCCATAGAATTTTTGGGACATTACATAATACGCCTACTACATGGCGAAACATCTCAATTAAAGGATACCCATGGGATGCTACACATGAGTTTACTCTCATCTTGTCCGGTATTATATAAAGCCCCAAATTCGTTTTTTTCAAGCTTCAGACCTGACATATGGATCTTCATATTCTGAGGACTATTACCCCAAACTTCACGACAACTACTACTTAAGTTACTAGAATCTTTTTTGGGAAACCTACTTCCATGGGAAACCGTCTACAATGTGAATTTTGCCCACTGTCGCTTCTCCTTTTTCGGGTTTTCTATAATAACGCGCAGGATCTTTCTTCTGGGGCTTCATAATCTTCCACGACTAATAGTACTTACGCACCTCTTTAAGGTTTGAGGGGACCGATTACCTGATCTTCTGTCTGCTTTCTACGTTTCAATAATGTCCAGGGTTTTCTTTGTAAACTCCACGGGAATGGGCGGCAACCCTCTCCTAGTAACGATACCCATCTTCACATGTTCTTTCTCTCATCTTGTCGGTATTATAATACCATTCGTACACAACTGTTCAGACCCTGCAACATCATGGAATCTTAATTCTGAGGACATGTACAAACCTTCACGACAACTACTACACACTAACCATCTCTTTGGGAAGACCTTACTTCCCACTGGGAATCCCGCCTACCAGTGAATTTTGCCCCCGTCTGCTTCTCCTGACGTTACTATATAAGCGCCAGGATTCTTTCTTCTGCTTCAAATCTCCACGACTAAGGTGCTGTTCGCACCTACTCCTAGGGTGAGGACTGATTACCTCATCTTCTGTACATAGTTCTACTGTCTTCAAGTTATGTCCTAGAATTTGTATTTATAAACCACTGGATGGCGAAACGTCTACAATAAAGATACCCAGATGTTGCACATGTGTCTTACTCTCATCTTGTCGGATTATATACCCTTCGTACACAACTTGTCAGACACTGCAACATCATGGAATCTTAATTCTGAGGACTTACATAACCTTCACGACAAATATAACTACTACTAACCCATCTCTTTGGGAAGGACCTACTTCCACTGGGGAATCCCGCCTACCAGTGAATTTTGCCCTCGTCTGCTTCTCCTGACGTTACTATATAAGCGCCAGGATTCTTTCTTCTGCTTCAGAATCTCCACGACTATGTGCTGTTCGCACCTACTCTAGGTGAGGACTGATTACCTCATCTCTGTACATAGTTCTACTGTCTTCAAGTTATGTCCTAGAATTTGTATTGATAAAGCCACTGGATGGCGAAACGTCTACAATAAAGATACCCAGATGCACATGTGTCTTACTCTCATCGTGTCGTATTAATACCTCGTAAACAACTTGTCAGACACTGAGCAACATCATGGAATCTAACTGAGACTGGTACATAACATTCACGACAACTACTACTACTACTAAACACTCTCTTGGGAAGGACCTACATCTCCTGGGGAATCCGCCTACCAGTGAAATGCCTCGTCTGGCTTTTCCTGACGTTACTATATAAGCGCCAGGATTCTTTCTCTGGGTTCAGAAACTCCACGACTATGGTGCTGTCGCACCTACCCCTAGGGTGAAAAGACTGATACCTCATCTTCTGTACATAGTTCTACTGTCTTCAAGTTATGTCCTAGAATTTGTATTGATAAAGCCACTGGATGGCGAAACGTCTACAATAAAGATACCCAGATGTTGCACATGTGTCTTACTCTGAAAGGTGATTACCTGGAAACAGTCGTGCAGATATATGTAGGGTACCTGGGAACAGTCGTCCAGATGTAAGTAGGGTACCTGGAAACAGTCGTCCAGATGTAAGTAGGGTACCTGGAAACAGTCGTCCAGATGTATGTAGGGTAGCTGGAAACAGTCGTCCAGATGTAAGTAGAGTACCTGGGAACAGTCGTCCAGATGTAAGTAGGGTACCTGGAAACAGTCGTCCAGATGTAAGCAGGGTAGCTGGAAACAGTCGTCCAGATGTATGTAGGGTACCTGGGAACAGTGGTTCAGATGTATGTAGGGTAGCTGGAAACAGTCGTCCAGATGTAAGTAGGGTACCTGGAAACAGTCGTCCAGATGTAAGTAGGGTACCTGGAAACAGTCGTCCAGATGTATGTAGGGTACCTGGAAACAGTCGTCCAGATGTAAGTAGGGTACCTGGGAACAGTCGTCCAGATGTAAGTAGGGTACCTGGAAACAGTCGTCCAGATGTAAGTAGGGTAGCTGGAAACAGTTGTCCAGATGTATGTAGGGTACCTGGGAACAGTGGTCCAGATGTATGTAGGGTAGCTGGAAACAGTCGTCCAGATGTAAGTAGGGTACCTGGAAACAGTCGTCCAGATGTAAGTAGGGTACCTGGAAACAGTCGTCCAGATGTATGTAGGGTACCTGGAAACAGTCGTCCAGATGTAAGTAGGGTACCTGGGAACAGTCGTCCAGATGTAAGTAGGGTACCTGGAAACAGTCGTCCAGATGTAAGTAGGGTAGCTGGAAACAGTCGTCCAGATGTATGTAGGGTACCTGGGAACAGTGGTCCAGATGTAGTAGGGTACTGGAAACAGTCGTCCAGATGTAAGTAGGGTACCTGGAAACAGTCGTCCAGATGTAAGTAGGGTACCTGGAAACAGTCGTCCAGATGTATGTAGGGTACCTGGAAACAGTCGTGCAGATATATGTAGGGTAGCTGGAAACAGTCGTCCAGATGTAAGTAGGGTACCTGGAAACAGTCGTCCAGATGTAAGTAGGGTACCTGGAAACAGTCGTCCAGATGTATGTAGGGTACCTGGAAACAGTCGTCCAGATATATGTAGGGTACCTGGAAACAGTCGTCCAGATGTAAGTAGGGTACCTGGGAACAGTCGTCCAGATGTAAGTAGGGTACCTGGAAACAGTCGTCCAGATGTAAGTAGGGTACCTGGAAACAGTCGTCCAGATGTAAGTAGGGTACCTGGAAACAGTCGTCCAGATGTATGTAGGGTACCTGGAAACAG
The DNA here is from genome assembly GCF_026875155.1 of Cherax quadricarinatus. NCBI lineage: Eukaryota > Metazoa > Arthropoda > Malacostraca > Decapoda > Parastacidae > Cherax > Cherax quadricarinatus. The sequence goes on along the minus strand of NC_069401.1, from coordinate 106,325,008 downwards.
TCGTCCAGATGTAAGTAGGGTAGCTGGAAACAGTCGTCCAGATGTAAGTAGGGTACCTGGAAACAGTCGTCCAGATGTAAGTAGGGTACCTGGAAACAGTCGTCCAGATGTAAGTAGGATACCTGGAAACAGTCGTCCAGATGTAAGTAAGGTACCTGGGAACAGTCGTCCAGATGTAAGTAGGGTAGCTGGAAACAGTCGTCCAGATGTAAGTAGGGTACCTGGGAACAGTCGTCCAGATGTAAGTTGGGTAGTTGGAAACAGTCGTCCAGATGTAAGTAGGGTGCCTGGAAACAGTCGTACCGATGTAAGTAGGGTACCTGGGAACAGTCGTCCAGATGTAAGTAGGGTGCCTGGGAACAGTCGTCCAGATGTAAGTAGGGTACCTGGGAACAGTCGTCCAGATGTAAGTAGGGTAGCTGGAAACAGTCGTCCAGATGTAAGTAGGGTACCTGGGAACAGTCGTCCAGATGTAAGTAGGGTACCTGGGAACAGTCGTCCAGATGTAAGTAGGGTGCCTGGGAACAGTGGTCCAGATTAAGTAGGTGTACCTGGGAACAGTCGTCCAGATGTAAGTAGGGTACCTGGAAACAGTCGTCCAGATGTAAGTAGGGTACCTGGGAACAGTGGTCCAGATGTAAGTAGGGTACCTGGGAACAGTCGTCCAGATGTAAGTAGGGGTACCTGGCAGTAATAACAGTGGCAATAGCAGTTGTTCATATCCGGTATCGGGCGCTTGTTTAAAAACCAAAATAAAACCAGTGCAAACGACAGCAAGGAAATAAGTGAAATACTGATGTTTCAGTATAACTCTGTGTCCTATAAGGTGTCAGTCAGACTTCAGGTTGAGAATCGAAAAGGAATTTTTCATGAGACTAAAAATTTTGCCTTGACATTTCCAAAATTTCCCACTTGACATCGAAAAGCCATTGAGAGCGTGCGTGGTCATCAGTTCCAGTGTCAGCGAGGAGTGTGTTACTTTATCAGTGTCAGTGAGGTGTGTGTCTTACACTATCAGTGTCAGCGAGGTGTGTGTCCTACACTATCAGTGTCAGCGAGGTGTGTGTCTCACACTATCAGTATCATCAAGGTGTGAGTCCTGCACTATCAGTTTCAGCGAGGTGTGTGACCTGCACTATTAATGTCAGGGTTTGCAAAATAGATTCAAGTATCATTAGAATCTGGGAGGAATTTAAATTATGGGTGAAATGACCCGTATAATTGTCACTAGACACCTATCTTGACCCTCCCAAAATATATATATATATATATATAAAATATATATATATAATATATAATATATAATATATATATATATATTATAATATATATATATATATATATATAATATAAAATATATAAAATATAAATATATGTAATAAATATATATATATATATATATATAAATATATATATATACATATATATATAAAATATACATACATATATATAATATATATATATAATATATATATTATATATATATATAAAAATAATATATATATAAATATATATAATATTATATATATTAAATATAATAAATATATAATGTCGTGCCGAATGGCAGAACTTGCGATCTTGGCTTAAATAGCAACGCTCATCTTGCCATATAGGACAAGTGAAAATTTGTGTATGCAATAATTTCGCCAAAATCATTCTGAACCTAACGAAAAAAATATATTTCACTGATTTTGTTTTAGTATTAAATATTGTAAACAAATCTAAAATATATTTAGTTGGGGTTAGGCTAAAATAAATAGCGCTTGTTATAATAAGGTTAGGTAAATTTTCTAAGATTCTTTTGGTGCAAAATTATAAATTTTTACATTTACATTAATGAAAAAAATATATCTTTAAACGTATAGGAGAAAATTTCAGAAAGGAATTAATTTTAAATGAGTTCTTGCTAATTGACCAGTTTTACATATTCGGCACGACATATATATAATATATATATATATATATATATATTATATATATATATATATTATATATAATATATTATATATATATATATATATATATATATATATATATAAATATATATATATATATATATTATATATATATATATATATATATATATAATATATGCAAAACAACCACTCTGAAAAAATAGAGAAATTCCAAGCGCTTTCGTGACTACTCACATTATCAAGGAACTATGAAGTAAAGCATACAAGGAAGCTATATAAGGGGTCAGGCCAGCACCTCAATATCAGATCCCACAACGGTTAAACACCTGACGCGCGGCGAGCCAACTTGGATAGGTCCTTTGCAAAACTCACCCCCAAGCTATTTATTTGTCCAGTGTATTATTAAATTCTTCCCAAATTCTATTAATTATAAATGGATCTAATTTATATAAACCAAAGGAAATATTCATATTATTGTCAAAACTGCTTTTTATGAAACAAGATTCAATTATATTCCTGTCGACCATGGACTTGCTTGATACTACTTTCTCAACTTTTTGAAAATCAATTGGATGGTTAAAATCTCTTACATGAATAAATAGAGCATTGGAATCTTGTCCAGTTCTAATGCTATATTTATGTTGTTTTAATCTTAGTTCGATATTTTTACCAGTTTGACCGTAATAAACTTTATCGCAAATTTTACAAGGAATCTTATAGACACATCCATCAGCATTTTGGGGGGAATTGTTTATCAAAAGTTTTTTTACTGTATCAAGATTTTTGAATACAACTTTAATATTAAAAGTCTTAAGAAGAGAAGGCATATCAACCAAGTTTTCATGGTAAGGGAGAACCAAAAATGTAGATATACACCATTTCCTTGGAAAATTAAATAGCTTAGCCCATTCTATAAACTTTACTGTTGAGTTTGAAGAAAATAACTCATTGCCTTTTCTAGATGTTTTAATTATTAAGGGTAATAATGAATTCAAATTTAAAATTTACAGAAAACCTACAAATAACTGTTCCTATGTCCACTATTATTCCTCGCATCAAGATAGAGTCAAACTGTCTGTTTTCTCATCAATGTTTCTGAGAGCTTTACGAATTTGTAGTCCTGAGTTCATAGATGAGGAAATATCCAAAATTTATGAAATAGGTAATGATTTAAAATACCCAAGAAATGTAATTGATAAATCTCTTAAAGTTGCCAGAAATACTTTTTACAATCCAAAAAGGGACAACCAGCCTTATTCAACTAAAAATATGTTGGTTCTCCCTTACCATGAAAACTTGGTTGATATGCCTTCTCTTCTTAAGACTTTTAATATTAAAGTTGTATTCAAAAATCTTGATACAGTAAAAAAACTTTTGATAAACAATTCCCCCCAAAATGCTGATGGATGTGTCTATAAGATTCCTTGTAAAATTTGCGATAAAGTTTATTACGGTCAAACTGGTAAAAATATCGAACTAAGATTAAAACAACATAAATATAGCATTAGAACTGGACAAGATTCCAATGCTCTATTTATTCATGTAAGAGATTTTAACCATCCAATTGATTTTCAAAAAGTTGAGAAAGTAGTATCAAGCAAGTCCATGGTCGACAGGAATATAATTGAATCTTGTTTCATAAAAAGCAGTTTTGACAATAATATGAATATTTCCTTTGGTTTATATAAATTAGATCCATTTATAATTAATAGAATTTGGGAAGAATATAATAATACACTGGACAAATAATTTTTAAATTTTCTTGGGTAGAATAGTTTGTGGGGTGAGTTGTGCAAAGGACCTATCCAAGTTGGGTCGGCGCGCGTCAGGTGTTTAAACCGTTGTGGGATCTGATAGTGAGGTGCTGGCCTGACCCCTTATATAGCTTCCTTGTTATGCTTTACTTTCATAGTTCCTTGATAATGTGAATAGTCACGAAAGCGCTTGGAATTTCCTATTTTTTCAGAGGGGTTTTGTTTTGAAATTTTCCGAAATCCCTTTTTACTGTGATTTTTTTGCATATAAAATAAAAATATATATATATAATATATAATTAAAAATATATATATATTATTATATATATTAAATTATATATATATTAATATATGAACATTTATTAATCGAATACTTTTACGAAAAAAACATAAACATGAATCAAGGCACAATGTACAAAGTCTTAAATTTCCCCCAGCCCTCCCGGGGCTGGACGCGACCCAAAGTATGCAGAAGCATTTTCCCTCTGGAGCTACGGACGCGGGAAAATGAAGTTGGCTGCCCTTGGGTCCCTGTGGTGCGATGATTCGGGAACCCCCCAATTTTCTTTAAGGAAACGGTGGCTTTTTTTTCCCTTCCCGGTCTTAAACCCACTGGGACAAATTGATACTTTTTGGCTAATGTCCCTGTATTTTGCTGATCTTGTACTCCTCCGTGGTCAGACTCCCCCCGCGCCCCACACTGTGTGGATATGGGTGTCACCAGTGTGGACACAAGGTATAGTCCCATGCTAAGAGCTTGCCTTTCTTCCAAGGGATAGATGGTGATCCCGTCGGGGGGGGTTTGCTGGGTTGTGGGTTTTGTTGGTGCTAGTGTCAGGTTCTCTTAATGGTCGTTACCTCTTTGTGTTTGCATCCACCCTTTTTTTTGGAACAGTAAGATCAGTACCGTATTGGTCTGCTTGACTTCGCCGCAAATACCTTTTAATTTCTTTTTTAAAAATATATTATATATTTTTATTAAAATATAATATATATATATAATATATTTTTTAATTATATATATATATATATATATATAAATATATAATATATATAATATATATAATATATTATATATATATATATATATAAATTTATATATAATGTATAATAATATATATATATATAATTATAATATATATATAATAATATTTTTTTTTTTTTTTTAACAAAAATAGGGAGGTACCCCCTAGAACTGTATGGGGACCCTATCCTCAGAGAAAAGAATAAACTTGTTTCAGGAAAAACTAAAGATTCTCCCTGAACTTTTTGAAAATTTTCCCCCTACCACCCCTATATTATGTATATAATTTTATTTAAAGACAAAATCATTGACAAAAATTTTCACAAAAAATAAAAAAATAAAAAAACAAGGTAACCAGAGCACTCTCGAATATTTTCGTCCGCTCCCCTGCGGTGGGCCGCGTGCCCAGAATGCTGCAGGATTTCCTCTCTGGATCGCAACACTGGTCTCTAAAAGGAAGCGGTCGCCCTTGGTCCTTGGTTTCTATGATGAGCTTTTTCACCCAGCTCTTTGGGAACTTCAGAGCACCTTGCCCCATGTCCAAGGGTCCCCGACCCTAGGAATAAAGTTATAGCAAGGGGGAAGGCTTCATATTTTCGGATCTTCGGGCTCCCGTGGCTGGCAGCCCACCCCCTTCCACTACAGAGTATGGAAGAGGTTGCCAATGGGCACACAGGTGTAGTCCCGGAAACTCTTTCCATCCTTCCAGGGTAGCATAGTGGCTCCATCAGGACCTTTTGTTCCATCGCCCTTGTACTTGGGGGTTCCCGTTGAGTGGGAAAGGGGCTGTGGCGGGCTTCTCTTTTTTTTGTATTGATCTCCTCATTTTGGGAATTTCCCCCTTTCTGTGTGACACCGGACCAAGTCCGAATTGATCACTGCGCCCTCCCGTAAATCACCTATGTTCGGTGAGGAGGGGGGGGCTAGCAAAAGACAACCCCAAATCCGAAGGGCCTGTGGGTCGAGACGGTGCCCAGGAAATTTGGGAACAGCTAACGGGAAATCTCCTGGTGTGGTGCCTTCACTCCCGGAGACGAGCTTTGTTTTTTCCCAAAAGCATGGAGAGCTTTTGGTTTGGCGATTTTTTCCTGATCGGTTTGCCCCCAGGGACTGTTTTGTGTTTTTGGGGGAGGAGCGGCATGGGGGGGGTTGTAAGGGTGCCCCCCGAATTGCGCTTCAGTTAAAAATGGGGGCTTTTAGCTCCCCCAAAACTCTCAAGCGTTGGGCACTATCTTCTTGACTAATGCACTGGAAGCCAAACAGACGACAGAAAAAGGTAAAGCAACTGGTTGCTTTACGCACCCCTATCCTCCCAGTCGCACTGGGAGGGTTTCCTGATCCCCTTCTCATCCCTGTGACAGGGTTCTGCCTTCTTAAAAGTTTATCTCGGGGGCGTCATATTTTGAGGTTGGGTTGTCAAAAGAGGGGCACCCCTCAAGAAGAAAAAGAGTCTTGGCATATAAGACACCTTGTGAGGGAAAACAGAGCATCAGGGCATCAGATCGCTTATTCTCTCCTCCATTCTCTAAGGCATTCAATTTATCCCTGAGGGGCATATCGATGGCCCCGGTGCCCAGCGGTGCCCCCAAGAGGGTATGGTTGGGCGGGTTTGAGTTTAGATTTTTCCGGGGGGATTTTTCGCACGATTGATTTTTTCCCGGGCGCTGTATGATTTCCATTAATTTGGGGTTTGAGGTAGTCCCAAAGCCTTCTCCCTGTGTTTTCACCAGTTGTAGCCCCCCCGAGGGGCTCTTTATACTGCCAGGGCCTCATCCCGGTAACATATATTGAGTCACTGCGTAGGCCCGGAAAATTAGTTCTCTTCTGCCAAGCAAAGGAAAATGGAGCAAAAATGGTCACCCTGTGAAAAACCCCTGAGTTGAATTTCATGTTCTCCCAAAAAAAGAATTGAGGGTTTGCTGTAGCCGGCTGAAATGAAGGGAAAGGACTGGGGAAACCCAACCCGAACGCTGGCAAACAGCATTCTCCTCCCATATTTAAAGGGGATTTCTTTTAAAAACAAGTTTGACTATGCCTTTTCCCCCCTTTTTAGGTCCTGATGTAGCCCCCGCCGCATGAGCTCACTTCACTGCCTTGAGAGACCCCCAAAGCCCCGTTGGTGGGGGATAAATGAGTTCTAGGGGAATGTTCACCCGCTGTTTTTGGGAACGAGACGGCGAAGAGTGTTTCCAACTGCAATGGGGCTGATTCCCCCCTCCCTTTCTTCAAACACATAGTGAGGCTCCAAGAAAGAAAGGTTTAATTTCTTCTGGGGTTCGCCCAGCCAGGGAATTGTTGACGAAAAATTGTTAACTCGGTGAGAAAGAAATTTAGCGATTCACCGAGTACTGGATTTACCCTTCTTTTAGGTGCTGAGGTCGAATTTCCAGTGTAAACCCCCCGCGATCCTTCTGGGAAAAGACACGTCGCCTTATAGATTCCGATTCTGGGAAAATTAATTGTTCAGTGATAGGGTCTTCCTCAGGGTTGTCGTTGATGGCTTGGTGCCCTGGTTGGGGTTTTTCTCTTAGTGCTTGGGCCCTGGGCTCATCCTTGGGGGGTACAGTTCGTCACTTGTAATTATTCTTATTGCCCCACGTGTTCCTTCCCCAATTTTTTGCTAACCTTGCGCAAATTTTTATATTATATATAATAATATATATATATAAATATATATATAATATTTAAAAATTATATATTAATTATATATATTATATATATTCTGGGAGCACTGGAGTCCCGTAAGGGGCCTACAACTGAAACCAGGGAGAAGCCTTGGGGAACATCCTTTTAAACCCCACGTTGAAACCGTAACAACGAACCCCGGGGAAAAATCAGGGGGTGTCGAAAATCCTCCCCGAAGTCTTACTACAACCCACCCCTGAGCCCCTCTTTGGAGCCCCGCTGGGTAACCAGGGCCTTCGACGAAATCCTCAAGGACAACTAAATGACCTGAAGGAATGGGGGGAATAAAGTTCTCGAGCCCATGATGCCTTGTATTCCTATGGAGACCCAAAAAACCAGCAGATTGAAGGCTTTCCCCTGCTGTAATTTTTTCCCTTCGGCCCTGGAGCAAGGAGCAAATTGCCTAAAGTTTTTCAAAGCTGGACGAAAAACTCATCATAGAAACCAAGGATCACGGGGTGGCCAGTTACGTCTTTCAGAGACTCAGTGTTACACCTAAGGGGAAATGCCTGCAGCATTCTGGCTCGCGGGTCCACCGACGGAAATTGGACGAAGTTTTTAGAGATGTACCTCTGAGATGTAATCTATGATGTTCTACTATTGTATTTTTGTCAGCGTATTTTGTTATTAATAAAGTCTTCATACAGTATAGAATAAAGCCGTTGGAAAGGGAAAAAAACAATATTCAAACAGCTTCAGGGAGAACCTTGAGTTTTCCCTGAAGCAAGTTTATTCTTTTCTCTGAGGATGAAGATCCCCAACACAGTTCCAGAGGTGGTCCTTGTTATATATATATATATTAAAATATATATATATATATATTATATATATATATATATATATATAATATATTATATATATATATATATATTATATCTTACATAGGTTAAAATGCCACATGATATGCACACTTACATGTACACTGGGAATCAGGTCTCGACCTTCGCTGTCACAAATACGTAACAAAAAAACACTTTTCCGTAAGACTGAACACAAGTTTGTCTAAAAAAAAACACAAACAGCGCCACAATTAAGAACGTAGAGCAAGTAATGAATACCAAAAAATTCATAAACCATTATCAGTTTGTTATTATTTTTCGCTTTATTATCTCATATCCACGTCAGGGGGGAAAATTATTGTCTCTTCTTATCATAAAATGACTTTATTGCCTCGCAAGATAAATGAGCACTTTTAAATTTCTGAATAATATTATGCATTTTTCGTTTATTGTCTGTTTCCTTTCTTGATTATCTTTATTGTATAGGTATTTACGTTTATAATCATCGTATAGTTTATTAAAAACCTCAAATACGTTATATCCGCGTATAACGTCCACTAAAAGTTAGTGATTACCTCGTGGCCTGAATCACCTCATAAATTAATGAGAAAACTGTATAAAGATATCTACTACAATAGCTCAAATTTATGAGGTACTGTAAATAAGATGCTCCAAGTAGTGTATCAGCTTATCTTTAAGGAACTAGTCTCGTAAGCCTTACCTTTCTTGAAATATATATATATCAGAGCCCTAAGAAGTTATAGTGTCTGTTTATGTGGAGAGTATGAGGGTGATTTCGTTTAATAGTGCTCATTAATTGACGTTAATTATGATGAGGTTCGTTTTGATGATTTAGTCTGGTAACTAAAAGGAGAATTGTAGTGATGGAAGGGGTTTGGAGTGCGATAATAATTTGTCAGGTAGGAGATTATAATGAGCAAGGGGGGTGCTCACCTACTCACCTAATTGTGGTTGCAGAGGTCGATTCATGTGTTGCGTGTGTGTGCATATTCACCCCTATGTACTCACCTATATTTGGTTGCAGAGGTCGATTCACAGAATGGTCTCTACAAGGTCCACTCTCCTCCCCTGCTCCAAGAGCGTTAAACGTACCTCTTCTTAAAACTTACTATTGGGTCCTACCTTTACTACCTCACTTTAAGGATTGCTCCACTTCCCGTGTGTGTGTGTGTGTGTGTGTGTGTGGTGTGTGTGTGTGTGTGTGTGTTGGGTTTTGTGTGTTTGGTGTGGTGTGTGTGGTGTGTGTGTGTGTGTGTGTGTGTGTGTTGTCTGTGTGTGTCTGTGTGTGTGTGTGTGTGTGTGTGTGTGTGTGTGTGTGTGTGTGTGTTCTCATATAAGATAACAAGGTAACAGTGGTAGAATCAGCAACTGGGGACTCTACCTATTATCTGGTCCTTCTTGGGTACACTCCCTTCTTTCCCTGCGGGCCCTGTCATGCCTATTCTTAAAGCTAAGTATAAAGCTTGCTCCTACCATTTGTCTATCCAGATCATTGCACTTCTAAAAACCACTAGGCTGTAAAAAAAAAGTTATTAACATCCTTTTAACTTTTATCAGCGTGTCGTCAAGTACTAACTTAAATGTCTTAAACTCTCTACTCCTGTCCTCAATAAGTCTTGGGTAGTGTTACACCAGTGATATGTTCTCTGTAATACTATTAATCTCTAATGTTAGTTCCTTTGTCTTTTCTCATAGTTTATTGACCTGAGCTACACATTTCACGTTTTTTGACACGTTTTATCTAGCGTGTTGTCAATGTTGGTGTTGTGTATTCATTAATTGACGTCAGTAACGATGAGCTCAATCTTGATGACTTAAGATTGGTAACTAAACTAAAAAGAGAATAGACGTGACGGAATGGTATTAGTGAGCTATTTTAATTTGTCAGGTAAGAGGCTATAAATATGGGGATGTACTCACCTAGTTGAGGTTGGGGGGGGG
>NC_069401.1:106286029-106314388 GCF_026875155.1 Cherax quadricarinatus | reverse complement strand
ATTTTTGCAGTCCCTTTTCTGTTTGTGTCCTGATCCTCTATTTTTTTCTTTAAACCCCTTTTGTGAGGAACTTTCGAAAGACTTCTTGCACTCTAAGAAAATGTGGTCTATCCACCCCTCTCTCTCGCTGTCTTACTTCTGTTAAACGTGTATGTGTGTGTGTGTGTGTGTGTGTGTGTGTGTGTGTGTGTGGTGTGTGTGTATGTTCACTTGTGCCTTCGTGTATCTTTGTCTGTTTGTATATACTTCTGCATTTGTCTGAATATAGATGAGTCGGTATGTTAGTCTCTATACCTGTCCTGTCTGTCTGTCTGTCTGTCTGTCTCTCCTCTCTCATCTCTCTCTCTCTCTCTCTCCTTCTCTCTCCTCTCTCTCTCCTCTCTCTCTCTCTCTCTCTCTCTCTCTCTCTCTCTCTCTCTCCCTCTCTCTCTCTCTTCTCTCTCTCTCTCTCTCCCTCATTTCCTCCCTCCTAACCTTCCCAATCCTATTTTTCTCCATCCATTATTCTTCTAACTATAACTTTCACCTACTCTTCTCTCATTCTCTTTCTTAATGCAAATCCATCCGTCTTTTTTCCCCATTCCCTCTCTCCCCCTTGCCCTTCCTCCCTATCGCTCACTCTCCAGTTGCCTGTTCCATTTTTCTGGCCTGTCCAGTAACCTCTGCAACTGGTGTCGATCAAAGGCTGTGAGGCGCCGCTGTCAGTTTCTCAACGCTGCCTTAAATTCGTTAATGTGGGAAAAACACAGAGAAGACATGTCGAGATGAATATTATTTTCTATTTTCCGGAGGGAAGAAGACCCGAGAACCAGCTTCAGAGATCCCCGAGGGGGACTCCTGGAGGAGGACGAGGGGGAGGTGGTGGTGGAGGAGGACGAGAGGAGAGGCGGAGGATTAGAAGGAGGACGGGAACGGGAGGAGGAATATGGGAAAAGATGAGAAATGGAAGAGAATTGGAAAAAAAACTGTAGAAGGAAGAGGAGGAAGAGAAAAGAGGAGGAGGAATGAAGGTAGAGGAAGAGGAAGGGGTGGAGGAAGAGGAGAAGGAAGAAGGGGAGGTAGGAGGAGAGAGTGAGAGAGAAAGGAAAGGAGGAGGAAGGGTAGGGCGAGGACGAGAAGAGAACAAGGGAAACGGGGGAAGAGGAAGAGAAAGGAGGGAGGGGAAGGGAGGAGTGGGGAGGGGAAAGCCTGCTCCCATAACGCCTGGTCAAGGTACTTCTCCAGCTCCAGGGTTCCAAGTGTTACAGGACATGGTAGATAGAGGTTGTGGAAGCCTTCACACACACACACACACACACACCACACACACACACACACACACACCACACACACACACACACACACACACACACCACATACACTATCCAACAATGTAGCTGATGCTGCTATTTAATTAAGATGCTGCGACTGTTTCTGCTGCAAAAACTGTAACTGTGACAGTTTGCTCAGCAAAAATGCTCCTAGTTCGTGTGCTAACTGCCAACACTGCGGCAACGATTGATGGACTGACCAACATCGACTCAAGGTTTGAGGACTGATTACCTCATTCTCCTCCAGTTCTCAAGATTCTCCTTTGTATGGACTGATGAACCACTGTGTGCGAAACGTTTCCTCAATATAGATACCCCAAGAGTTGCACATGTGTCAAATTTATCAACATGTCGGCTCCTTCTGAGCATTCAACTACAAACCTGGTCAGACACTGCCACTTCTTGGGATCTTAATACTTGGGAGTTCTTCGCCTTGCCTAATTCTTGGTCACGATCGTGCTTCCACATTGAACAAATGTGTGACACCACCTATGACTTGCTGCACCTCTCCCTATACGCAACGGTTTATAAGCTCCTCTTCTCCCGCATCGAAATCCGTATACTATTCAAGATTGAGATGGACATGAACCACATCGACTTTTTTTTTTTTTTTCCAAGGTTGAGGGACTGATTACCACATTCTCCACCTGTTCTTCAAGAGTCTCTTTTGTATGACTGATAACCACTGTGTGCGAAACTATTCCTCCTCAATAAAGATACTCAAGAGTTCACTTGTGTCTAATTTTATCAATGTCCAAAGAGTTCAGTGGTTTCATAGTCTCAAAGGGATCCAGTTGTGGCAAATATATTTTCAATATTTCCCTCGATGGCCCGCTGTCCAAGATACTCCGAACGATACCTGAAAGATCCTTGTATCATGGGGAGTCACTACCAAGTGCGGTCCATCCTGAGAGACCTCCTGGTAGATCAAGCCTGGATCAATCCGTCCCGCTGGCTTGCACGTAGTCCAAATCTATTGGTGCTGGAAAAGCTCACAAACTGCACAAATATGTTGAGATATGCTAATGAGACAATGTGCTGGTAGCGAAGCAGATTGAAGGCCCAACGCAGTGACTGTGAGGTTCATTAGCGTAACTTTACCACCGAGGCCAACTGTGGTTTGCTGGAGAAGACCAAGCCAGAGCCTGGGACGGGAGAGATGTTAGCAAGATGAAGGGTGAACCAGCCCAATAAACATTTCCATATATTGCATAAAATTCTCATTCTTCAATTGGAATCATTCCTACAAAACGTACATACCACCAGCCGTATTGATCAGAGCTTACTTGAAGTATTTATCAAGTTTCCTCCTGAAGACAAACTGTGCCATCTAATTAATGGTTATTTTTTCACCCGTCTACAATCTCTTCCAATTTTGTTATCCAGTCAAAAAAAAAATTTACAAATACATAATTTCAATGGTTTTAATTTCTATTTGCCGATTTGATCTAGAATTTTGCCTTTTCCGCAAAGTCTAAATCTAAGGTAGCGCAAGAGAATTTAGAAACACATAAGGCATAGGAAACTACGTCCAAGAAGGGTTAAAAGAATATAAAGATGTAGGATATTTGCTAATACATTCGTCAGGTATCATTAAACCTAATATACACTATTTCTATATTCCTTAGTAAGTAGACAATGAAGTATTTCAAGAAAGTGACCAAAGCTGACCAAATAGCTGTACATAAAGTCCTGATCATCGTCTGTGCATCGGTCACCATGCCAGAAATAACATGCAACGAAACCAAAAGCAAACTGGTTAATAATAACAATCAGTCTGCTCTATAACAAGTAGCTACGTTCATGTTACATACTAGAGTTTTAGATTAATCAAGATTCTAACTGAATATTATTCTTATGCTAGTTATAAATATACCAGTTATATTCTATATTTCCTTCAAAGGTATTTTCTTTGACTAACTTGTTCAATTTATATGCTGAAGGTGTTATCAACAGTTATTTGTGATGGAATCCATAAAAACTGATTTTGAGTATTCAAACCTGATTTCCCCAATGAGCATGTTGAGTCAAGTTCACTCCCATTGATGATATAGGTTTTATTAAGCTAAATTTGTGCCTTAGAATGGTAATTCAATTTTAATTTGCATTCATCCCTGTTAATTCTTAGGTCTTTCCAACACTGTTGCCAGAGTTCCTTATCTAAGAGGGTGTTACCACAAGAGAAGAAATAACAATTTAAGAGGAAGTAAAAGGACAAAAGGTGTCCCTTTTACTTTACATATGTCGTAATTCCCTACCAACTTTATTACAATTTAAGAGGAAGCCTGTATTCGCCATATTTTTGCTGTTATTAATGCTCAGATTTTGATTTAGGACCTATTTAAAATGTGTGTTTCATATTTTTGAAACATGATGAACCTAATTCACAGAAACACTAGTATATTGTTTTTCCTTATTAATATTAACCGAAAGTGTTTCTAAGTCCATGATAAACCAATGCTACAAATTTTATATTACTTTGGTATATTTATAAAACTTGTTTCTTGATGATGGATAAAGTAAAACAAAACACCAGATTGTTTTTGGTAAGGTCACATAATACCCGGGGTTGTAATAACACAAATCACAATAGCTATAATGATTCTTTTAAATTTAAAATGATTAGTTTTTAAACCTGTTAATGCTCCACATATTGATAGTTGGTACATTCTAATGTAACACACAAGACAGCATAATGCACCAACGCCCAAATAAACAATACACTGGAAATACTTGGTACTTTATCATAAATCAATGAATGTGTTATTTTTTGATGTTCAGTCAAAATACTATTGTCGAGGAGGAGAAAGTTTTTGAGATAACCAATTTGCATTTTGAGTTTTTTAGATGGAATGCTCGTAGCTATTCCTTAAGTTAGATTGTAGAAGTCGTCACGCATTAGGTGTGTTCTTATCCTCCTGGAAAATCTGTGCATATTTAGCAGATAATCATCAATGAACACCTCACTTAATACGTACGGAAAGGATGGCGTAAGCAGTTGAAGTTTTGGGTAGAAACCACTGATGTGGCTTAAGTTGAGCCGAGAAAGTAGAGGAGACAGAAATGGGAACTCAAACCTCGAAGGCTTGAGTATACGCTATGTTAACTTCCTGGGTCACACCATTAACAGGCAGGGATAAGGGACTGAAAAATTTGGTAATATTATGGGAAACTGCACATAGCATCTTTTTATCTTCTGAAATGGTCTCTGGGAACTATTTGAACCTCCAAAACGTAAACTTCCTATCAGTGAAGATGGTTAAAGGGGCCCGAAAATATCTGAAAAGCCGTCAAAATGTTCTATAAAATGTACCATCTTCAGAAATCTTCGAAGTTTTTTCATCTCAGGAACTTTATAATGGCTAGAATAATAGCTGTCTTAATAAAATAATAATAATAATACTAATAATAATAATAATAATAATAATAATAATAATGATAATAATAAAAATAATAATAATAATAATAATAATATAAATATTAATAATAATAATAATAAATGATAATAATATTAATAATAAAATAAATAATTAATAATATAATTATAATAATAATAATATAATAATTAGCATAATCTAAATCATTATTCTACGGATAAACGATAAAACGATCACAGACCTAGCTGACATCACTGGCATACTATATAGAAAAGCCTCTGTTATTCAGAGCATTTCTCCGCAAGGTTAGGTTAATCTTGCTTCCCTACTCCAGGTTCCTACTTACTGCTAGGTGAACAGCAGGATCCTAACGTTTCATTCCTGCCGAGATCGATCCCACCCCCGGGGGGATCTCAGTGTAAGAGCTAAGGACGCTATCAACCAAGGCACCGAGCTATTTTCTCCGATTCCACTATGCGACATATAAGTATTTTGAGACTAACCGGAAGTGATTTACCAAGATATCTGATATCATAGATATCTGAGACGTGGAAATTGAATTTTGGTCCCAGGTGTCAAACTAAAATAAAACCATCCAGATAAAAAATGCCAGAAGTGCCTACTACATTATGGACAAGAAGGATTAGTTCATTGAAACAAAAACCTGGCACATTGTAAAATGTCACAAATAAGGAGGGTTTTGGTCCAATGACCTGAAAATGCAAATAAGATATTTTCTTGGCCCTTGCAGTTAAAGGGTGATAGTATCCTTGAAAGAGGTCCAATGTGGAACAAATCTGACTTTATCCACGAAGCGTACAACGTCATCCATATAAAGATGTGGATAGCTCTGTGACTGTGATTTCAATCAAACTTCCTCTATCTGTGCAGATTCTAGCACCGCTACCTGTTTTTTTCACGAAGGATACAAGGTAAGTCTACAGACTAAAGATTCCTCTGCTAAACTATGTTCATGTAAGAAATTTTGTCTCTCGTTGTATTAATCTCTGCTTCTCTAGGTTTAGCGACCCACATCTACATCATAAAATCAAGAATTACTTTCTTTCGTAACATCCAAGATTCCTGACAAGTGGGAAGAAGGTTTCCTCATAATCTAAGTTAGGCAAGTTCGCCATCGGGGTCTGTAGGAACAGAGGACTTGGTCATTATCGGAGAAGAGGTGTCATACAACTTTAATCTGATTAATGTGGTTGACTAAACCTTTCGCAGGTTTCTCAAGAGAAACCACCACAAAATTAAGGTCCATTTATCTTTCTCACCTGCTTGAGCCAGTAAACTTGTTTTCAAAGTGTGACCAGGTACAGGGTCTTGGACATTAACTTTAAACATTTTGTGCTAAAAGAATCTTAAGATCCTTGTTGTACGTCTGTTTCATGTCATCTGGTTTTCTTAAGGTATCCTAGCCACTGATGTAGTGGGCGTATTCTTGCCTGCAAGCCACACGAAGCACTGATCGTGATGTACATTCCACCCTGCCCTGTTTTTGATTACTGCAGAGGTCCTCTTTTGTATGGCTAAACACCCCCCAACCCTCACCACTCCAACAACCACCCTCTCACCACCTACCCACCGCCTGCCACCCCACAACCACCTACTTCCATGGTCACCACCACCACCATCACCCAGTTCCCCCCCCACAATACCATCAAACCGTCCATTCCACACACACTTCCCCCACCACTCTGACCCACCACCCACCTACTTCCCCACCATCACATGCTAACCACTACCAACAACGCTACATAAGTCCCACATTTTGTCTACTGAAGGTCTGCATGTCACCGGGGTGGGTCTGGCGGTGGCATAGCCAGTACTAAGTAGTGCGTGTGGCATATTGCATTTGAATGGACGTGGCATTTGCAAGGGTGTGAAATCTTCCGCTTGCAGGTATGCAACGGCGTTGAAGCCTGACTCTATGCAGTTGACGACTGAGCCAAGCCACAATCTCGTATTTAAGTCGTTTCATGCAATACTCAGCTAAGGAACACCCGAGCGTATTAAAATATGGTTATGTTTTATTCTGTGTATATTCAGGTTGAGGAATCTGCTCGGTATAAGCCGTAAGAAGGGTACTCCGTAATAATTTTGCAAATAGAGGGGGGTTTGACCGGCGTCTACGTGGAGTGCGGACTAGGGATCAGAAATTTCTACTAAGATTCTTGGAATATTATTTTGTTGGCTTAGATTTTTTTACGGCCTTAATATATAATGGAGAAAAGAGGTGCTCTCAGCACTGAACCGTGGGACACTTCTAACCCAACCAGAGATTCTCAATGGGATTAAAACTTGCCTCTTTCCCACTTAGACTTCAGAGTTATTTAAAAAAAGCGTTTCATTTTGATATCATTCAAACTTTAACTTCAGTTTTTTTTGTGAATTTATTTCCTTGTGGGTGCGGGGGTCTAATCTCAGTTCCTGGCTCTGCCTCTTAACAATATATGAGTGTGCTTCTTCCATTATTTTTTTTTGTTATAATTCTTCATACCACACAGAGGCTGAAGAAGCGTTACAACTAAATCGTTTCGTTTCCAATTTCAGCTAATAGTTTCGTGTCTCCCGAACCTCACCTTCGGAAAAAATTTGTCCCTGCCTCGAGTGTCAAGTATCTTTTTACGTAGTTATCAAATGCCTCTGTCCTTCTCATTCTATACTTCTAGGTCTCCAGTTCGGCTCCAGTAGTTCGCCCCCTCTGGGTTTCATGAAGCAATCATAGGTACCGCTAAACGCCTACACGACGACAAACTAACTATGCTCGGTCCTGCTACTGAAAAAACTGTAGTGTAATGTACGTAATAGACAAAACTGGCTCAGATTTTGAAGTCGAAATTGAGCCAGAACTTCAGAGATTTTTAGAAATCGGAAAACAAATAATTTCAGGAATTGTTGATTCATAAATCACGTAACCATTGATATAAATTGAGTCATTAAAAACTTTATTCGCTATTAAAAGTAACTGTTAATGCCTCAAGAACATTTTAAAGACATATTACAATCATCTGGATTATTGTACCTTAGCGATTTGCAAATACTAACTACGCTGCCCCGAGGGCAATCGATCTTTGTAATCTGTGAGATCCGCCCCACATTCATTCTTATATTTTTTCCCACCTCAGATTATTTTTAACATTGTATTTACCTGGTTTCAACTCCAGCATTACTGCCTGGTTCCTCTCAGTCCTGAACAGATAAATGGCTCCAAAGCCGACAAATGTAGAAAAAGATGCACTTGAGGTATCTTTATTGGACGTTCCTCCAGTAACAAACTTCCTTTCATCAATGACAATATTGACTGAAGAAGAAATGTTACGGGCAAACGACTCAATAAAGTTCTCTCGTTAATTTTCATCTATAACCCATAAAAGCAGAAAGGAAGTAAATTGAAACGTTTTCTTGCTTTTTTGACAGTTTTGTTCGGTCAATGACACGAAGAGATTGAGATTGCATAAACTAGTCTACAGGCCGAAACGTCTAAGTAAAATTTCTCCCGTATTTGCATGTTTCACCACCTATATATTTTCTTGCTTATCTGTGTTTTTTTTTTTTCGACGTTGTGCAGCAAAATTAGATAAAACATTGACTAGATCCTCTTCTCTCCAGTGCTTATCTTTCGTCTTATCTTCTTGTCACCTATCCTTATTTTAACTTCCCTTCTATAGTTTTGATTTTGCTATCCGTCTCCGTCTGTATTCTCCGTATTTCCATTTCCAAGAAAGCAAACTTCAAGATCATGTTGTCGAAACACCAGTAAGCTTTCGTAGTATATTATATATCCGTTGCATCTGAGGGAAAGACTATACGTCAAGTAGTTACGGATTGTTTCCTTGCCGCAATAAAAAGTAGGGGCGCCATTGGTAACAAGGGAAAACACCATAAGTTCCTGGCCCAAAAGCTGTTCAAACAGCCTCTCGCATCAGCACAGGGGAAATGCCAATAAACCCCTGGCTGCCTTCAAGAGAGAGCTGGACAGATACCTAAAGTCATGCCGATCAGCCGGGCTGTGGCTCGTACGGTACGACAGCGTGCTGCCAGGCAGTAACAGCCTAGTTTGATCAGGCCCTGATCCATCGTGAGGCCTGGTCAAGTACCGGGCCGCGGGGGCGTTGATCCCCGGAATACCTCCATGTAACCTCCAGGTATTTCCTGATATCCTGCTACGTGGAGATGTGTCTGATTGATCGTCGGATACCAGTCCACTCGGTTTATATATATATATATATATATATATATAAATATATATAAAAAATATATATATATATCTATAATATATAAATATATATATAAATATATAATAGATATATAAAATATCCACATTCTGACATTTATATTGGCGTGTTAAATGCCTCTAGGTCCATGCAAGGTGGAAAAACTGGTCCTAACAATATACCAGAGGTTAATGGAACATGACATAAATATAAAAATATTTCTAGCTCCTCAAGATTTAGATGTAAAAAAATTCAGTTTTTTGTGTAATAGGAATGAACCTAAATATTTGTTGAACATAATAATAAATGATTAGTTAATATACATCATAAAATTAACCCTCATAAAAACGTCTTTGTTAAAAGGTGGATCGAAAATGGACTAAATTGTCGGGACAAGATGAATGAAATTGCATATTAGGATTTTACATGTAAATTTTTGTGTCCTAAAAATGAAAACACAAACCAAATAAATTATTTACGAATACATTTATATGAAGGCGGACAAAAATTACATGCTTCGGAATGTCATAAATCGCAAGTATTCGTAAAGCTTTAGCGCTTGGAATATACAATAAAAGCATTGAAAGGACACTGGCTCGCCCTTCAAATACCGTCGAACACATGTAAACAACACCAGTAGAGTTAAATACATGTGCAACGTGAGGCGTCTAGTTCATATCTAAATGTATGCGCACGTGCCAATATTTAGTTACTTGGCGATTTTATTATACGATGTCTAACTGTGGTTCTCCAGAGTTCACTGGGACGTTGATGTCCACTGTTCCTCATAGTTCCCGGGACGTTGAGTCCACTGTTCCTCATAGTTCCCAGGGACGTGAAACCACTGTTCCTCAAAGTTCCCGCCTGAGACTTGATGTCCACTGTTTCCTCAATAGTTCCCTAGGACGTTGATGTCCACTGTTCTCATAGTTTCCCTGGGACTTGATGTCCACAGATCCTCAAAGTTCCCTGGACGTTGAATTCCCTGTATCCTCCATCAGTTTCCCTGGGACGTTGATGTCCACTGTTCCTCATAGTTCCCTGGGACGTTGATGTCCACTGTTCCTCATAGTTCCCTGGGACGTTGATGTCCACTGTTCCTCATAGTTCCCTGGATCATCGTATAATAAAATCGCCAAGTAACTAAATAAGGCACGAGCGCAACAATTAGATATGAACTAGACGCCTCACTGTTGCACATGTATCTAACTCTACTGTGATTGTTTTACATGTGTTGAGGTATTTCTGAAGGGCGAGCCACGTGTCCTTTCAATACTTTTCATTGTATATTTCAAGCGCTAAGCTTGTGCGAATACTTGAGATTTATGACATTCCGAAGCATGTAATTTTGTCCGCTTTCATATAAATGTATTCGTAAATAATTTTTATTGGTTCTGTGTTTTCATTATAGACAACAAAAATTTACATGTAAATCCTAATATGAAATTTCATTCACTTGTCCCGACAATTTACGTCCATTGAACACTTTTAACAAAGACGTTTTTATGGGGTTAACATATGATGTATATTAACTACCCCCCATTCCTTGAATTCATTACGGGTTTAGCGCTTCTATATCAATCAAGTACGTGAATCGCTAATAACGCGTAAGCCATTCGGCAGGAAGTGTGGGGTAAGCTCATGCCTAGGGTGTCAATACTAACAATCTCGTTCTCTGAAATTTCCACGTTTCGCATTTAGATATTTAAAATATTCTGTGTATATGGATGTATGTATATATATATATATATATATATAAATATATATATATATATATATATATAATATATATATATATATATATTATATATATATATATATATATATATATATATATATGTGCTTGTACATGCATGTGTAGTGTGACCTAAGTGTAAGTAGAAGTAGCAAGACGTACCTGAAATCTTGCATGTTTATGACACAGACAAAAGACACCAGCAATCCTACCATCATGTAAAACAATTACAGGCTTTCGTTTTACACTCACTTGGCAGGACGGTAGTACCTCCCTGGGTGGTTGTTGTCTACAATCCTACTACCACAGGACGGTAGTACCTCCCTGGGTGGTTGTTGTCTACCATCCTACTACCACAGGACGGTAGTACCTCCCTGGGTGGTTGCTGTCTACCAACCTACTACCACAGGACGGTAGTACCTCCCTGGGTGGTTGTTGTCTACCATCCTACTACCACAGGACGGTAGTACCTCCCTGGGTGGTTGTTGTCTACCATCCTACTACCACAGGACGGTAGTACCTCCCTGGGTGGTTGCTGTCTACCAACCTACTACCACAGGACGGTAGTACCTCCCTGGGTGGTTGTTGTCTACCATCCTACTACCACAGGACGGTAGTACCTCCCTGGGTGGTTGTTGTCTACCATCCTACTACCACAGGACGGTAGTACCTCCCTGGGTGGTTGCTGTCTACCAACCTACTACCACAGGACGGTAGTACCTCCCTGGGTGGTTGCTGTCTACCATCCTAACTACACAGGGACGGTAGTACCTCCCTGGGTGGTTGCTGTCTACCAACCTACTACCACAGGACGGTAGTACCTCCCTGGGTGGTTGCTGTCTACCATCCTACTACCACAGGACGGTAGTACCTCCCTGGGTGGTTGCTCTCTACCAACCTACTACCACAGGACGGTAGTACCTCCCTGGGTGGTTGCTGTCTACCAACCTACTACCACAGGACGGTAGTACCTCCCTGGGCGGTTGCTGTCTACCAACCTACTACCACAGGACGGTAGTACCTCCCTGGGCGGTTGCTGTCTACCAACCAACTACCACAGGACGGTAGTACCTCCCTGGGCGGTTGCTGTCTACCAACCTACTACCACAGGACGGTAGTACCTCCCTGGGCGGTTGCTGTCTACCAACCTACTACCACAGGACGGTAGTACCTCCCTGGGTGGTTGCTGTCTACCAACCTACTACCACAGGACGGTAGTACCTCCCTGGGTGGTTGCTGTCTACCATCCTACTACCACAGGACGGTAGTACCTCCCTGGGTGGTTGCTGTCTACCAACCTACTACCACAGGACGGTAGTTACCTCCCTGGGTGGGTTGCTGTCTACCAACCTACTACCACAGGACGGTAGTACCTCCCTGGGCGGTTGCTGTCTACCAACCTACTACCACAGGACGGTAGTACCTCCCTGGGCGGTGCTGTCTACCAACCTACTACCACAGGACGGTAGTACCTCCCTGGGCGGTTGCTGTCTACCAACCTACTACCACAGGACGGTAGTACCTCCCTGGGCGGTTGCTGTCTACCAACCTACTACCACAGGACGGTAGTACCTCCCTGGGCGGTTGCTGTCTACAACCTACTACCACAGGACGGTAGTACCTCCCTGGGCGGTTGCTGTCTACCAACCTACTACCACAGGACGGTAGTACCTCCCTGGGCGGTTGCTGTCTACCAACCTACTACCACAGGACGGTAGTACCTCCCTGGGTGGTTACTGTCTACCAACCTACTACCACAGGACGGTAGTACCTCCCTGGGTGGTTGCTGTCTACCAGCCTACTACCACAGGACGGTAGTACGTCCCTGGGTGGTTACTGTCTACCAGCCTACTACCACAGGACGGTAGTACCTCCCTGGGAGGTTGCTGTCTACCAACCTACTACCACAGGACGGTAGTACCTCCCTGGGAGGTTGCTGTCTACCAACCTACTACCACAGAACGGTAGTACCTCCCTGAGTGGTTGCTGCCTACCAACCTACTACCACAGGACGGTAGTACCTCCCTGGGAGGTTGCTGTCTACCAACCTACTACCACAGGACGGTAGTACGTCCCTGGGTGGTTACTGTCTACCAGCCTACTACCTACGTGAAATTTATATATATTCAATAAATAAAGCAAGCCTCGTTTTATCGGCGCTCATAAGTAGACTAACACTATGTGTTTATATTGTGACGGTGGTGCAATTTTAAAATGTTAGCGTTGATATCCATTACTAAAAGAAATCATCGCTTTAACCTTGAGGTATGTAAATTTTAAATTACCTGTTTCGTTCATATTAACTTATTTACGTATAATAGCAAAGCATTGCCTCATCTCGTCGGCTGGTGCATTTTAACTCGGAACATTACAGCACTGAATTAGGGCTGTTCAGATATCAATTTTATAGAAAAAATTAACGAAGTTGGACGTTCGTAAATAAAACAACATCAAATATATTATCCTTTACGATTGTAGTCTTTCAAATATAACTACGAAAAGATAATTGAGAAACTAAAAAAACTCGCATTTTTTTTAGGGCGTTTTAATTTTCATGAATTTAGTGAGCCTGCAAAAACCATATTGTATTACGGACGTTGTATTACGGACATTGTATTAGGGACAGTGTCCTCCACTAAATTACCCACAAGGCTTTCCTTTATTCATAACATCAGAACGCCTCATCAGACTGGCTTTAAATTTTCAACCGTAGGAAATTTTTATAAGCAGAGGTTCGTGAGGCAGCTGACAAAAACAGGTGCTATCCACTAATTTTTGTAGAGGCTATTTTCGATTTTATTTTCTCTGCGATAATTTCAGAAAACCTAATTTGATCAGCTTCAATAATTTAATAATTGAGTATCCTTTTCATTAGGTTGGTTTGGTTAACGTTTGTGTATAGAGGGTCTTTGTATAAAGTTATTTTCCATTAAATAACTGATCTTGTTGCTGGTGAGGGGCTCTTGATTCATGGAACTGAATGTACATATCTCCCAACCGATTTACGACTTCCCTAAGGGGTTAATCGCTTTCCCTTGATTATGATAAAACAATTCTGAACGAAATAAATAACAAAAAGGCACAATACCGTGACTGGAACGATTCACAAATAACCCGCACGTAAAAGAGAGAAGCTTACGACGACGTTTCGGTCCGACTTGGACCATTGACAAAGTCACACAAACAGAGGTGGAGCAGGACGGCTATATATAGGCAGGAAGAGGTGGAGGTAGTAGTAGTAGTAGTAGTAGTAGTAGTAGTAGTAGTAGTAGCAGTAGTAGTAGTAGTAGTAGTACAAGAATTGTATATAATACCGACAAGATGAAATTAAGACACATGCACAACACCCGGGCATCGTACTCCAACAGCTGATGAAACCTGGGGTTTAAGATTTGCAGGTTCAAATATTTTATAAGTCTATGCAATATTCGTAGAATGTATCATTTGGTTTCCTTCAGACTTTAGGAGTTGATGTGTTTTCCTGGAAGACAGCGTCTCAGTGGCTGTACTTTGTGTGTAATTGAATGAGCCAGATTTTATTTACAAACTGATTTCCTTGAAATAACTAGAGAACGTCCCTACTGATCAGCAATAAGTTACTCTGCTGGGCTTTATTTTAGCCCAATTTATATATACTTAATTTTTATGTACATAATCCCGTCACATCATCTCCCTTGAGATAAACTTTCTTGCGTCATAAATTAATCCTTAAGTGCTGGTTAATCTTGATTAAGAGAAGAGAGTAAATTGATTTTGGCCAATATTGGTCCCAATTTGCCATTTTTAAATGGTAGAAATTCGGAAAAAATTTAAATCCTGATTTTTCATGCAATAATCTAAAATTACTTCATTTGATTAGCTTCTTCATTCTTCCCATGTTGATAACGTGATGATAATGCAGCTCCTGGGCTGACTTCAGTCTTCATCTGCCGATGATTTTTGGGTTATTGGTCTGAGAAAATAAAAGTAATTTGCCAGTTTCTTAATGGAAATTGGGATATTACTTTCAAAACGATAACTTGTGAATATTTCTTGTTATTCGTTGCAAATCTCAACACTAATATTTAACTGCAACAGAAACTTATGCAACACTCTACAGTGTTGCCAGGAGACAACTACAGTATGTTAGGTAAAAGGACACATGCACAACTAATGTGACAACGTTTCTCTGTCCAGGAGTTTCGTCAACAGAAAGCTCCTGGAGAGCGAAACGTTTCCGCAATGAAATGTCACATTAGTTGCACGTATGTCCCTTGACCAAATATATTGTCTGTAAATCTACCAATATTATTACAGACTTACTGGTGTCGAGTTTTCACTACTTAAGGTACCTTCATCAATGTCCCACCTGTCTTTACAACAGAGAAATTATATCAGTAATTAAGAGAACGGGGTGCCCAGTAGTAAGTTCATATATCATTCATGAGCACAGACAGTCATTATATGCTAATAATAGTCATTATGTTCTCTATTAATAGGGAAAAATACTCAATTGGCAAAAAATTTAAATCATGGTATAGTGTCCACAATCAATAATTTTCTTTACCTTACACTCTCGGTGCAAATTGAACAATAAATAGACTGCGTCTGGATAAAGAATGATTATTAAGGAGCAATATAATTGTCTTGACAACATGTAAATTATCTTCTTTGAAATTATGAGACCATGATTTACACTGCGTATATAATTATTTTAGGCCAATGTCGGAAAATTAAATACGGGCTGGATTATCGAGGAATTCCTGTCGGTGATGTCTGGTGAACTTTACTACTGAAGGCAATTAAACAACTGGCATGCAATAACTTGGAGTTATTCAGCCTTTCAAAGGGGTTGGGGAATTATGCTGGTTTTTCTACTCCAAGAAACTGAAGTTACTTTTCCCTGCCTCGGATCAAATCTGATTACTTTCTATTTGTCAGATGCTATCAGACCCATATGGGCTTAGCAATTCCTAAGGAATCTGATAATAATATGACTAACTCATAACATTATGGGAAACGTCAGTTAAGCGGAATGTTTATAGCAACTGCTGGAGACTTGGACAATATTAACTAGTTCTCATGAGGTTTTTTTTAGTATTCAAAGAAAGCCTTCGGGTAGGCAGTTAATATGGACCATAATTGTATGGTTGGTTCACATTAATGTTACCTCGGGATTTTGTGTTGATTATGTGGTATACGAGAATAACTTTTACCCTTTAATCCTCTCAGATGAAGGGCTCTCGATCCATGGAATTGGAACTGACTTCCTCTTACTTAGATCAAAACTCATATTGTAGATGAATGGTTTAGAGAACCGACACGTTAATAAAATAGACACATGTGCAACTCTTGGGTATCTTTATTGAGGAAACGTTTCGCCACACAGTGGCTTCATCAATCCATACAAAGGAGAATGTTGAAGAACAGGAGGAGAATGAGGTAATCAGTCCCTCAGCCTTGAGTCGATGTGGTCAGTCCATCAATCTTGAATAGAATACGGCATATGTACGGAAAAGGAGCTTATAAACCGTAGGCAGGAGAGGTGCAGCAGTCGTAGGTGGTGTCACATTTGTTCAATGTGAAAGTAGGTCGTGCCCAAGGGGTAGGCACTGCAGTGTCTGACCCAAGGGTCAGACACTGCAACTTCTTGGGATCTTAATACTTGGGAATTCCTCGCTTGCCTAACCCTTGGGCACGACCTACTTCCACATTGAACAAATGTGACATCACCTACGACTGCTGCACCTCTCTTGCCTACGGTATATAAGCTACTTCTCCGCACATATGCCGTATTCTATTCAAGATTGATGGACTGACCACATCGACTCAAGGTTGAGGGACTGATTACCTCATTCTCCTGTTCTTCAAGATTCTCCTTTGTATGGACTGATGAAGCCACTGTGTGGCGAAACGTTTCCTCAATAAAGATACTCAAGAGTTGCACATGTGTCTAATTTATCAAAACTCATAACTCATATTCCCGAATGCCAACCCCCTGGGGGGCTGGCTTTCCCCCACCCCATAAATGTAGTAACGTAATCAATAATGTAAAGCCAAGCCAGGCTTTTGAGCCATAGTATGCTGATCTTAGGCAGCATCAAGCTTTCAAAGTTCTACCAAGCTGGACTAGGCTCGTGAGTCTTTTACCAGCATCCCGCTCTGAAAAGGAGCTTATGACAACGTTCGAGCCGTCCTGGACTATTATTAATTCACAGATGAGAAAGCAAAGACCAGACAAGTAGTAGTAGTAGTAGTAACAATAGCAGCAGTAGCAGCAGGAGTGATAGCAGCAGTGGTAGTAGTAATAGTAAAAATGTAGTAGCGGCAGTATTAGTAGTATCAGTAATAGAAGTAATAGCATTATTGACAGAAATAACAGTGGAAAGTGTATTAGTAGTGGATGCAGATATTAGTAGAACATAAAAAAGGTGAATAGTTTTAGTAGAGGACCCGTTAATAGGATGGCTGTGATTTCTAACATGAAATAAAGAAACACTGATCATTGGTAGTGTAGGCAGAGAGAACACCTATTTTTGTGTGTTCCATAAGTTTGTCAGGAAGAGATCAATGAGTTTCACCATTGCATTTTCAGAGGACAGAAGCGACAGGAAATGGCGTAGACACCAGAAGAATCGGTGACGGAAGTAAGAATTTCTACGAGGTGGACTAGTTAAACAAAATGCAAATTTGACATCTGAAGGAGGGAGGGAGTTGTAAAGTTTTTGGAGACTGGAAATATAGGGAAAGCAAAAAACAGGAGTTTTCACAGGAGATGAGAGTTTAGAAGAGAAGTAAATTAGCATATGAATAGGCAGAATATATTATACTGAATGATAAACAAGGCGAGAGATTGAGAGTGGTAAAATTAATCAAGAAACTGAGGGTCATAGATGTGGAGGGGAATCAAGAAGACTTTTCTTGATAAAAGGAGCCTGTTAAGTAAAATTAGTGAATGTACATACCACAGTGCATTGGCTTGTAGTGAAAGGAAAAAGAAAAGTTAGATACAGAGAGAACGGTGGACATGAATTTCAAGGAGAGAAAGCAGTGAGTTAGAGATCTGCCTATAAGACCTTGATAGAAGGAAGAATACTATTAAGAGTAAGACCAAGAATGAAGAATGAGACCCTTATGCATAAGTGTCTCATTCTTCAGCTTGTCGGTTGTCTCAATACTTTGTCACACAAAGACTTAGAATACGAGCTGCGCTAAATTGAACCTCCATTAAAAAGTTAAAATGTACTAGGATAAAATTTTGCTCTGTGTATTGACTTGATGAAGTTCTAACAAAACACGACGAGTTGCCGTAATAAATGTTTTTCAACGTATGTTTTTCAACGTATGATCTTCCAATATGATATTATCATTCAGTTCAAGTTTTTTGGTCTGGAATGAGAACATTTTAAGCGAGGCATCTATAATTTTCAAATTATACTTGTTTCTGGAACTGTCTGTACATCAGCTGTGTTCTGGCTATCACTTTCTTTTCAAAACTAGCAACTTATTATTGTATTAGTGAGAAACTAGAGTTTAAAGCATCCTTTCTAAAGTGATAACAAGCATATTAGCACAAAATTATCAAAATTCTCCCAATATTTTTTTTTAAACATATCAGTTTTACTGGCTAAGAGCTGTTATCTAACCTCAGCTCATTTCAAAGCCCAGCTCTATCTAAAGTATACTACTGTGATATGCAAAGAGTATGCAACCTTATTCGGAGTATGTCCACATTCTCACAAAGGGTATCTCCCCAACCTGCGACCAAGGCACTAGGTTCTGACGATCGGCGCCCGATCGTCAGATCAGCACATAGGTTCAGCCAATCATAATGTGGATCTGGCAATTGTGAAGGTGACGTGGCTACCACTCATGTTTTCACTGTTGTCATTTTCATTTTGCTGTGGTTGAAGCACGGGTTTTCTATCTTGTCTCTTGGCTGCTGCTCTGCCTTGACTACCGTGGTGTGCACTAATACCTATTTGCTGTACATAGGTGCATATAGTGTACATGCTTCTGTTTATACTTGGTGAAGGAAAAAAATAATTCAAAGTTTACTGCTGTGTTTTATTTCCCCCAAGCTCTCTTTTTACACCTGGATACAGGCCTGGATTACCTGGGTCGTAATAATACCATCCCCAGGATGCCTCCCAGAGCAGTCTACTAATACCCGGTACCTACGTAATGCTAGATGAACAGGGGCAGCAGGTGTATGGGGCACATGCCCAAGGTTTTCCAGCCCTGCCGGGGATCGAAATACGGACACTTTGTACGTGAGTTTTCGCTATGCTGCTGCTGCAACTGCCTATGCTGCTGCTACAGCTGCCTCAGCTGCTGCTGCCTCTGCTGCTGCTCCTGTTTCTGCTGCTGCAACTGCCTTTGCTGCTGCTGCTGATGCTTCTGCTGCAACTGCCTCTGCTGCTTCTGCTGCTGCTGCTGCAACTGCCTCTGCTGCCTCTGCTGCTGCTGCAGCTTCTTCTGCTGCTGCTGCAGTTTTCTTCTTTTTTCTTCTTCTTCTTCTTCTTCTTCTTCTTCTTCTTCTTCTTTTCTTTGTGCTGCTGCGCTGTGCTGCTGCTGCTGCTGCTGCTGCTGCCCGCTACTGCTGCTGCTGCTGCTGCTGTTGCTTCTGCTGCTGCTGCAGCTGCCTCTGCTGCTGCTGCAGCTGCAGCTGCCCTCTGCTTCTGCTGCTGCAGCTGCTTCTGCTGCTGCATCTACTGCTGCTGCTTCCGCTGTTGCTGGTGGTGGTGCTGGTGGTGCTGGTGGTGCTGGTGGTGCTGGTGGTGCTGGTGGAGCTGGTGGTGCTGGTGGTACTGCTGGTGCTGCTGGTGTTGGTGCTGCTGGTGGTGCTGGTGGTGCTAGTGGTGCTGGTGGTGCTGGCGGTGCTGGCGGTGTTGGTTGTGCTGGCGGTGCTGGCGGTGCTGGTGGTGCTGATGGTGCTGACGGTGCTGGTGGTGCTGGCGGTGCTGGTGGTGCTGGTGGTGCTGGTGGTGCTGCTGCTGCAGCTGCCCCTGCTGCTTCTGCTGCTTCTGCTGCTGCTTCCGCTGGTGGTGCTGGTGGTGCTGGTGGTGCTGGTGGTGCTGCTGATGCTGCTGGTGCTGCTGGTGCTGCTGGCGGTGCTGGCGGTGCTGGTGGTGCTGCTGGTGCTGCTGGTGCTGGTGGTGCTGGCGGTGCTGGTGGTGCTGGTGGTGCTGGCGGTGCTGGTGGTGCTACTGGTGCTGCTTCTGCAGCTGCTACTGTTGTTGAGTCTTCCTTAGTGAATTACAATAAAGCTTAACATTCTATTGTTTATTGGGAAACAAATCACTGGTTTTACTCTGATAATGTGTATAGCTGAAAATAATAACATTATTCACCTAACTGTATTTTAGTAGTTAAAGCACTTTATTACTTTATTACTTTATTAACTGCGCTAAGTAAGCCACACGGGTTCAGCGCTTCTTGAGTGATAACAACACAGCTGGTGATGACATTATTATTATTATAATCAAAGGGGAAGCGCATAAACCGGCGGATATACAGCGCCTGGGGGGGGGATGTGGAAAGGCATTCAGGCTTAATTCGGGGAACTGAGCACAGATCCAATTCCTCCTAATCAAGAGCCCCTCACAGGACATCAAGGAACCTTCCTGAAGGGGCTGGTGATACAACCTGGACAATCCTAGATAGAACTTGATATCTTTCTTTCCCCTTTGCTTTTTCGCGGAAAGGATTAAATAAATAAATAATTCTCATTATTAAATGATTAAATAATTTCTCCAAGAGCAACATGGATCTTGCACTCTGCGTTATGGATGAATTAGACACATGGTGCAACTCTTGGTAACTTTATTGAGGAAACGTTTCGTTCGCCACAAACAGTGGCTTTAATCCAGTCCATACGTAGGAGAACTTGAAGAGGAAGGAGAAATGAGGTAATCAGTCCCCAACCCCATTCTCCTCCCCCTTCAAGTTTCTCTACGTATGGTCTGATGAGCCACTGTGTGGCGAAACGTTTCTCAATAAAAGATACCCCAAGAGCTGCACATGTGTGTACTAATTCATCAACGTGTCGGTTTCTCTGAACCATTCATTAACAAACTCTGCGTTGAACCTGGCGACTACTACAGAGCGGGACAGATGTAAATGGCAACGATCAGGCTGCGATATAATCAATGAAAGGGGCTTTTATTGCCTCAGATGTGTATGAAAAAATGTTGAATGTAATGTGGTCCAGAGGTCCGCTCCGGCTGATTAAGAAGGAATCCATGCGAACCAACATGAACAAACTCGTCACTAGGCTGCAAGGCAAATTCGCATTTTTTTTTGTTTTTTTTTTTTTGCATCAACTGGTGTTGTTATTTTTCTGTCATTACTCCATATAATTTTAACTTCCACATTGCTTTTCTATTGCGATGTATTACTGTCAAACGTTATCATCGAGTGCCCCTTTCCGCTCTGTAATTGTCAGCGACCGGGGTAGCCGGGGTATTGGGATAGCCCTGGTATTGGTATAAGCCCTGGGTATTGGAAGAAGACCTGAGTATTACTGTTGCCATCTTCTTCTCTGGCCCACTATTTGAATAATCACCTGGTAATATGCCTCAGTCCTTATGACTAGTTATTTCTAAGGTCTTATTCGCCCTGGCTGAATCACAAGTCTGCCTCATATTTATCGCCCAGTTAGAAACAAGAATCAGAGTTCACACGCTCTCCCCTCACTTATTCACACAGATAAAAAAAAGATCTTACACTGATTGCAACTCTGACTAGGATTTCGGATGTGTGGTAAGAGATGGGTTCCCAGCCTCTATCCCTCATCAGACGACATATAATTCCAAAATCCGGCCCTTATTTGTGACTTCCTTTAAAATTAATATTGGAAATAAATTGAAACATTCGCTCTAAGTTCGAATTTCTGTCCGCCTGTGGAACAGAAATTCTTTTCGAAAACGAAAAGATACGTTTGAACTTTGTTTAATTTTGTTTTTTTTAACTGGGGAAAAAAGCCTTTTTTAAGAAAAGAAAGTTAACTCTCAAAGGCTAAATAAAAACATCAGAGCCATGTACGTTTTCAATGAAAGGCCTATTACCCAAAGGCTACATTTATGGGTTTAAAAATTTCAACGGCCCATATCACAGCCCCCTATTAATACGGCCTACACCCACGGGCCCAATTTTAACTACGGGCCCTACACCACCAGGTCAATTAACTACGGGTCTACAACACACAGGCCAACTCACCCATAGGCAGCATAAAAACTAGTACTTACCATAAGATTTAAATTTCACAAGGTATTTAAATTTACAGGCCCTACAACCCCCATCTACTAAAATACAGGCCGCAACTCAGCGCACACACTCTAAAATTAATTACACACGCCACGCACCCAGGTCTATATTACACTGTACACTCCAGGTCTACTTTCACGCGCACACTCAAAAAGGTCGTATCACCACTGTGCAAACTCACAGGTCATATCACACCGTGTCACGTCAAGGTCATATCACACACGCGTAACCCCACAGGTTTTAACACACCTTACACACCAAAGGTCAAAAACACAGCTTACACAACCCCCGGGCCCGCTCAACCCACACACGCACACACGATGCCCCTGGTTCCCCCACACCCGCTGGGATCTTATCAAACTAGAATTTCGTAAACATTCACGACGAAGTCAAAGGCCACCCCACCCCCCACCCCCAATGCAGGTATCATTTTTTTATCTTCCCCTTGCGCCCTTTCGGCGGCATAGGAGTAATCTGTTTCTCCCTTTATCTCCTCTTCACCCCTTTTCCCTACCCGCTCCCTATTTTCCTGTGCCTGGTAAGGGGGGGAAAACCCCCAGCTAGGATCGTTCGCCCCAGGCTTTCCAAAAAAGAATTGGCCGTTTTAAATTTTCTTTAGGGGGGTTGGTCTTGAAAAATCGCAAAAACAATACGAAAACAAAGCTGCAGGGTTTTTCTTGCGGAAATGATTAGCAGTCGAAGGTAAAGCCCGTAAATTTCGTCCGGCCCCATCTGGTGGGGCCTGTGGGGAAGAGCAAATACTTCTGCTTTTTCCACTTGGACAGGTTGAAGAATGGTTTGGCTCTTCTGACATTTGTGGTTAGTGGGCTTTTTTAAGGCAGTTTTTGTAGGTGGTAGGGGTCCCCTGAGGCAGTTTGTGGATGGTGTGGGCTCCTGGGGCAGTTTGTGGAGGGGGTGTGGCCTTTTTGGGGGAGTTTTCAATGATGGTGGGCTCTTTTGAGGCATTTTTCAAGATGGGTGGCTCTTTTGAGGCGTTTCAATGATGTGTGGCTCTATGGGAAATTTGGGTGGAAAAAATACAGGAGGCCCCTCTGCCATTTTTACTGATTGATAAAAACTCTTGTTATTTTTGGAGGGGTGAGAGTATTGGTCGTGCGTTTGAATGGAAAACGTGACAGGGGCATTTTTGGATGGGGTGTTCATAGTAAATCTCGTAAATTTTGTTTAGGTGGAGGGTCACATTGTAAAATGTGAAATTTTGGGGTGAGCGTGGGGTCATCCCCGGCATAAGGATGCTCACTGCCCTTTAGGTACCCGTAATAGCAGGGCAGGCTGTGAAAATTTGGGTGTTCGTGGATCCCTTCGGGAGTGGTTGGGGGGGGGCGACGGTGCGGTCGAGGGCCCGGGTCGAAACGCGAGGGTCGATTTCATTCCCACCCGGGCACGAAAAAATCTTCTTAAACGTACGAAAAAAGATAATTTTAAAAGACTTAAGACTGGCCCCTTTCTCCATACACCAAATGTTAACATTTTTCAAGCAAGACTCGCGGGGAAATGTTTTTGGGGACTGGTTAAAGTAAAAACCCGTTAGGCTAGAAAACACGCTTTAAATAAAGCATTAAAAGAAAGAACCAAAAAGGGCAAAAATTTTTCCAAAAGGGGGCTTAACGTTTTTAAGGCGTTCTTTCCCCTGGAAAAAAGTGATTGGACGGAAACCCGGGACCGGGGATTTTACCAAAACCCGGGGATCAAAAACTGGCTCAGGAGGCCTCCAGCGCAAGTAGGGGGCAAAAAAAGGGGCTAATACGTCTGCAATTTTGCTTGTCTAAAAAAATGGATACACAAAAACCCCGACATAAAAGAGAAAATTACGACGACTTTTTCGGTCCGACTTGGACCTTTGACAAAGTAAAATTTTTGCAATGGCCAGCGGATCGAAAGTCGTCGAAGCTCTCCTTTTAAGGGGTTAGGTATCGCCGTCCGGTTTTGTGCCTTTTTTTTTATTTATAAAATGAGTTTGTTGCTGTACCCCAATGTGTAATTGTTTTCTGTGGTTTCCAAATTTTTTTTGGTGAGAGAAGAGAGAGAGGGGAGAGAGGGGGAAGGAGGTTTGTATTCACCTAGGGTTTACACCATTGTGGTTGAGGGGTTGTGATTCATAGCCCGGCCCCCCGCCTCTTACTGGTTCAATTTTAATTTCACCTCCCGCTCCTGATTTTATCATACCTCTTCTTAAGCTATTGGGCTTCTCCTCCACTTCTTTTTCAAACATTCCATTTCCGACAAACGGACTGAAGCAATATTCCTAATTTTCCTGTGGCTCATCTAGTTTTTAAACTTCCAATTGTGACCCCCTTTTGTCGCTTTGCCCCCATCACTAAAACTCTTATTTTGCCCACCGTCGATTTCTCTTGTATTTTAACTTGTTATAAAGTCCCCCCCGGCCTCGCCCCCTCCAGTGCTGTGGGGGAAGTTTCCTTAACCCCATCGTAAACCTTTGATTAAGGCTCATGTGGTTTAGCCACATGGGTGGGCCAATACAACTGGGCGAGTCCTTTGGCAACTGCGTGTTGTTTTTGATAAATACCACTCGTTCGTGGTTAACAAAAATTTTATAAAAATTTAAATATATATAAAAAATAATTAAAATATATAAATTTTATAAAAAATAAATATAAAAAATATATATAAATTAAAAAAACCCCAGGTGAAGAAAATAAAATTCCAAGCGTTTTTCGTGAACTCAATATAAGGAACATTGTCCTTGTAATGTGAGTAGTCACGAAGCGTTTGGGAAATTTTCTTTTTATTCTTTCACAGTGGTTTTTTTTGCAATTCTAAAAACACCTTTTTCTGTGACTTAAAATTGTAAAATTATATAAAAAATATAAAATAAAAAAATTTTAATATAAATATAAATTTTTTATATTAAATATATATATATATATATATAAATATAAATATAATAATGCAAAGCAAACAGGGGGGGGAGTTACACACTTTTAGATCCAACCTACTCTAAAACTCACATTTTGGAATAACTAAAGGCAATAAGAATACCGCTGAAGGAAAAAATTAGGCACTCAAATTTGATAGCAAAAATTGCCCCTTGAATGTAATAACACAATTACAGGAAAAAACAATGGGGTCTGGAGGGCTTTAAAACAATAAAGAATCATTTAAAAGCAAATCGCAAAAATTCAATGAATTTTTCCCGCACCGATTTTAGTTATATAAAAAAACAGGAAAGTAGTTTGGGAAAACACTTTTACAGCTGGTCTTTTACAGTGGTAGCGGGGAAAAGAGCGCGAGGCGCTATTTTTTTGGGAAAGGTTGTTTCCGGTTATTTGGGATTGTATCGCAACAAGAAAAACCCCCCTTCCCATATATTTAGTCCGGCGGTTACGTTCTGTTTATATTATTAAAAATTCTGTTTCCTTAAAATGGTTCGGAAATAGGATTTCCCATGGTGCGAATAGTAACTTTAGGCCCTTTACTCGAGCCCTCCTTCCCAATCCAACCTCTCCTTCCCTAACCAAGCCTCTTTCCTTTCCCCAAACAAGCCCCCTCCCTAATACAAACCTCCCTTCCAAAAAAAGCCCTCCTTCCCTAAAACAACCCCTCCCCCCAATCCAACCCCCTTCCCTAACACAAGCCCTCCTTTTCCCCCTTAAAAAAGCCTCTCCTTCCCTAACACAAGCCTCCCTTCCCAATCAAGCCTCCCTCCCCCAACAAAGCCTCTCCTTCCCTAATTTTTTAAAACCTCTCCTTCCCCAACAAACCCTCCTTCCCAACACAAGCCTCCCCCATAAACAACCTCTCCCCCTAACACAAGCCTTCCTTCCCCTTCCCAACCTCTCCTTCCCCAAAACAAAGCCTCACCCTTCCCCAACACAACCTCTCCATCCCAACCAAGCCACTCCTTCCCCAACACAAAACCCCCCCTTCCCTAACACAAACCACTCCCCCTAACACAAGCCCTCTCCCCTTTTTAAAAACAAAACCACTCCTTTTCCCAACACAAGCCTCTCCTTCCCTAACCAAACCCCCTCCTTCCCTAACACAAGCCCTCCTTCCCTAACACAAGCCCCCTCCTCCCCAACACAAGCCCTCCTTCCCTAACACAAGCCCTCCATCCCTAACCAAGGGCCTCTCCCTTTCCCTAACAAAGCCTCTCACCCAACCCAGCCCCCCTTTTCCCAACACAACTCTCCACCCCCAACAAAGCCTCTCCTTCCCTAACACAAGTTTCCTTCCCTAACACAAGCCTCTCCATCCCCAAAAACAAGCCTCTCCTTTCCCAAACAAGCCCTCCTTTCCAACCGCCTCTCCTTCCCCAACACAAGCCTCTCCATCCCCTAACCAAGCCTCTCCTTCCCTAACACAAGCCCCCCCACCCCAAAACAAGCCCCCCTTTCCTAACACAAGCCCTCCATCCCGAACACAAGCCCTCCTTCCTAACACAACTTTCCTTTTCCCAACACAAACCCTCCATCCCTAAACAAGCCCCTCCTTCCCTAATACAACCTCTCCTTTTCCCCAACACAACCCCCATCCCCAACACAAACCCCTCGTTTCTCTAACACAACCCTCCTCCCTAACACAACCCCTCCTTCCCAACACAAGCCTCTCCTTCCCTAACACAACCTCTCCCCCCTAACACAAAACCCTCGTTTCCTAAACAAAACCCTCCTTCCCCCAACACAAGCCCCTCCTTCTCTAACACAAGCCTCTCCTTTCCCCAAACCCGCCTCTCCTTCTCTAAAAATGCCTCTCCTTCCCTAAAAAGCCTCTTTTCCCAAAAACAAGCCTCTCCTTCCCTAACAAAGCCCATCCCTTTCCCCAACACAACCCCTATTTTTCTAACAAACCCTCCTTTTCCCAACACAAGCCCTCCTTCCCCAACACAAGCCCCCTTCCCCAAAACAAACCCCTCGTTTCTCTTAAAACAACTTCTCCTTAACCCTCCATCCGTCTCGAACACAAACATCCTTCCCCAACACAAACCACGCTTTCCCAAAAGCCCTCCTTCCCAACAGAAGCCACTTTCAATACCCCTCAACCACACACTTTGGAACACCGTTACACAAATTGAAACCACCCTCCCCCGTCACCAAAAACTACACTATCCTCCCCATTTTAAAACCCCCGTTCTTTACACAAACCGAAATATTTCTTCGGCCTCATGGGGTCAGGAAGGGGAAAGACCTCGACAGTATGGGGGGTGGGTTCCTTTTTAAGTACCAATTGTTATGAATGGCCCCCACGAGGGTAAATCAACAAGCAAGGGGGGGAGGAACTAACCCTACACCACAAACGGGAAAAAAAAACGCAAGCACGCGCGCACACACACACACGGCCTACAACATGGAGGAAGGAGGATTGGGGGGACATAATAAAGACAAAAATATTGCGAGAAATTGACAAGGTGGGCAAAAACGATGTCCCAAAATGGGCTCCCCAAAAAAGGGCCAATTGGAAAAAGAAGACTCAGAAAGTCAAAGGTAGTTAGGAAAATTTCTTTAGTCAAAGTTGTCAGGAAAGGGAGAGTATACATGATTGTGGGGGGCAGGAACCAACTGTTTTTTTAAAAAATTCGATAAATCAGGCGGGAGAGAGGGAAAGAGAAAGGACCTAGGCGACATGAAAAGGGAAGGGCCAGGAGCATGAACGACCCCGCAACCCCAAAAAGGGGGGTTAAAACGCACACACAAAACCACAACCCCACCACGCACCCCCACACACACCACCACCCAATACACACACACACCAGATACCAAGAATAAGGGGGACCCAAAAAACAGAGGTTTCGTGTGAAAAGTGCCCCGGTCTGTGAACGGAAGGAAAAAATACTGGCTGGACTGGCACCGTAAAATAGAAAAGTGAGAAAACTTCTTTATCTTTGCATAGAGG
This sequence comes from Cherax quadricarinatus, assembly GCF_026875155.1. NCBI lineage: Eukaryota > Metazoa > Arthropoda > Malacostraca > Decapoda > Parastacidae > Cherax > Cherax quadricarinatus. Next base: position 106,286,622 of record NC_069401.1, on the reverse strand, counting down.
TGGAAAATAAGGAAGGGAAAATTGGGAAACAGGGACGGAGAGCGGGCATTTCGCTGAGGAAAGGTACATCTCCTGGAAGAAGATCTCAAAAAAATGAAGACATAAGAGAGGAGATAAAGAGAAGAGTTGGTGAGAAACATAATACAACAGTAGAGAGTTACAAAGGGGGGCAAAAGCGGAAAGGGAATAGTTTTGTAGAAATCCCGAGGAAAAGGGAAAAAAAAAGGGGATTATGAGGAACAGCAAAGGCAGAAAACAAAAAGGAATGAATCAGTAAAGGAAAGGAAGTGTGAGAACAGGTGGTACTGGCCAACTTCCCTTTTCGGCAATGATATTACACCGATTTTAAGGGGAGCATGTGGGCGAACCCCAAAAATTCATCGATTTTGCTTGATTGGCCTTTTGTTTTTCATAATTTGGAACCCACTGAAAAACATAAAAAAGCGAAAAAAATATTGATAAGGATGGACAACTTTCAAAGGCCCCGAAATTATTTTTTAATCAGCAAAACGTTTCACTCAGAATGCAAACCACACTTCATTCTAAAATAATAATTAAAACAGTAAAATAATTCAGATAAAAGTAAATTTCTG